>WHPX01001266.1:202500-337500 GCA_011057435.1 Actinia equina | reverse complement strand
TGAGTGTCCACCCAAACAATGGGTAGTTGTCCCAATGGAATACAGATTGTCCGACAAACAAACTCAGTTTCATAAGATTTTAAAAGTAGTTACCAATTTTCGTACCTTTAGAATGCATTGTTGATAAAGACAACTTTTACAGTTGTCAGCAATTGGTGTCTGAATATCAGTTTGTCCGACGTAACAGCTGTAACTAGGGAGGTAGATCAATGACTATGGGATCGGTGCATATAAACACCTTAGTCTTATGTCAATACTTACAGATTGGCTGGCAATACACACCATACTATAGCGCAGCGACAAAGGCGAAATTCGAACAAACAAACTCACAAGTTTAACTTCAGCAGATCATTTTCACAGCAGATCGCAGTTGATCAGTTTACATGGGTTATTATTGGAACTTTTAGTAAAAATAATAAAATCATATAATTCTTCGTATAATTCTCGTAGCGGTTAAAAAGAATGCAAAGCCGAACATACGTAATAGTTTTAATAATTTTGGCAAAGGTATTTGAAATCAGAAAAGCTTTCATTTTTGACGGCTGAAAATTGCCTCGGTTTTATGCCTGCCTGCAATTAATACGTTTGACAGTCTTTCATTCTATTACACAAAAGCAATTTTTTTTGAAATTATGTTATTTTTAGAAGAGATCAAACTATTAGAAGCTTCTGAAGCTGAACTAATCATGGAACAAGAGGTATGGCAATGATTATGATGTAGGGTTTCTTGACGAAATAGAAAAACGTGAGAATCATCCATGCAACATCAGCTTAAATCTACTTTCTCTTTTCTTTTAGGAGTTGATTTTAATAGGAGATGAACTCAGACAGAGAATTGCTAATGAAAGAAGTGAAATAAAACGATTACAGGTCAGTAAAAATGTTGAAATTGTCGACATGATCCTGAACACCCAACCAGTGCACCCAACCTGAACACCCAACCTGTGCCCCCAACCTGTGCACCCAACCTGTGCACCCAACCTGTGCACCCAACCTGTGCACCCAACCTGTGCACCCAACCTGTGCACCCAACCTGTGCACCCAACCTGTGCACCCAACCTGTGCACCCAACCTGTGCACCCAACCTGTGCACCCAACCTGTGCCCCAACCTGTGCACCCAACCTGTGCACCCAACCTGTGCACCCAACCTGTGCACCCAACCTGTGCACCCAACCTGTGCACCCAACCTGTGCACCCAACCTGTGCACCCAACCTGTGTACCCAACCTGTGCCCCCAACCTGTGCACCCAACCTGTGCACCCAACCTGTGCACCCAACCTGTGCACCCAACCTGTGCACCCAACCTGTGCACCCAACCTGTGTACTCAACCTGAGCACCCAACCTGAGCACCCAGCCTGAGCACCCAGCCTGTGCACCCAGCCTGTGCACCCAACCTGTGCACCCAACCTGAACACCCAACCTGTGCACCCAACCTGTGCACCCAACCTGTGCACCCAACCTGTGCACCCAACCTGTGCACCCAACCTGTGCACCCAGCCTGTGCACCCAACCTGAGCACCCAGCCTGTGCACCCAACCTGAGTAAATTCTCGCTTTCTTAATATTGTCTTATACGCACTATGTGTATTTTAGCCTTTAAAAACTAGTTTCATTGTTACAACCTCTTCAGTAGTATTCTAAAAAAATGTAATATATTTATCAGCCTATTTTTAAGTCTTTCTGTATTAACTCTTGGCAAGATGGGGATGAGGACATTGATTATTATAATTTTTTTTCGTTACCTGTTAATTTTTAGGAAGAAATTGCTTCCATATTACAACAACAAGAATCAGAGCAAGCTCTGTCTGACGCAGCTTCCACATCAGATTCTTCCAGCAGTGAGACTGTATCCACTATGAAATAAGATATTAATAATAGATGAAAGGGGGAAATCGAGGGTGGTGTAGTGGTAGTGCACTCACCTCTGGGGACTAGGGTATGATTCCTGGACTCAACATCACATACATTAGTGAATCAAGGGTGGTGTAGTGGTAGTGCACTCACCTCTCATCTCTGGGGTCTGGGGTGTGATTCCTGGACTCAACATCACATACATTAGTGAATCCAGGGTGGTGTAGGGGTAGTGCACTCATCTCTCACCTCTGGGGTCTAGGGTGTGATTACTGGACTCAACATCACATACATTAGTGAATCAAGGGTGGTGTAGGGGTAGTGCACTCACCTCTCACCTCTGGGGTCTAGGGTGTGATTCCTGGACTTAACATCACATACATTAGTGAATCAAGGGTGGTGTAGGGGTACTGCACTCACCACTCACCTCTGGGGTCTAGGGTGTGATTACTGGACTCAACATCACATACATTAGTGAATCAAGGGTGGTGTAGGGGTAGTGCACTCACCTCTGGGGTCTAGGGTGTGATTCCTGGACTCAACATCACATACATTAGTGAATCAAGGGTGGTCCTCTCATCTCTGGGGTCTAGGGTATGATTCCTGGACTCAACATCACATACATTAGTGAATCAAGGGTGGGGTAGGGGTACTACACTCACCTCTGACTTCTAAGGTCTCAGGGGTCATTTGGGTTTTCAGGATTACGATAATTTTCTTGACTAAAGATGTTAACATGATTAGGAAGTAGATGAAAGTGAACTGGAGATCATCATGCAGGACCTTATCAGACAAAATGAAGAACTAGAGGTAAATGGCTTACTAATAGTACTGTTTACTTTAATTGTGTTAAGTGATGAACAGAATATTCATCTGTCCATCCCATCCCATCCCATCCCATCCCATCCCATCCCATCCCATCCCATCCCATCCCATCCGCCCACCCACCCACCCACCCATCCCATCCCATCCCATCCCATCCCATCCCATCCCATCCCATCCCATCCTATCCCATCCGCTTACCCACCCATCCATCCATCCTTCCCTTCCCTCCATCCACCCATCCATCCACCTTTCTGTATATATATCCAACTAACCTATCAAATTATCCAAACATTTCCCCACCTTAATTCATTTTTATGATTCATCGTTGTAGGACAAAAATATGCAGCTATGTCAGGAGATCCATGAGCAGCGAGAAACATGCGCTGAAATGAAAGTACAAATCAAAATACTAGAACAAAAAAAGCTTGAAGCAGAACAAAAACTAGAGCAGGAGAAGGCACTGCATGAAAGGTGGGTTATATTACTTTTTTGTTTGAACCATTGTCTTGGTGCTAACCCTACCCTTTCACACCCCTACCCCTCGCCTATCACACCCCTACCCCTCCCATATCATACCCCACCCACCCCTCCCCTATCACACCCCTACCCCTCTCCCCTCCAAAACACACACACACAAAATGAACACCTAACATCACCCTACAGCTCCCTGGCATAAAGCTTACCGAGTCATTAAGCTTTGATTTTTATGGAGGGAGGAAAACCAGAGAACTTAGTAATAAAACCCAAAGAAATGGCTTTGTTGTTAATGTCTGTACTAGAGTTGTGCTATCGCCATGAAATGTCTTTACTATCATTATTTTCACTACCATCATCAGCATTATCACCACCATCATTGTCTTCTTCATCATCATCGACATTGCTCTTATCTTGACCATCACCATCACCATCACCATCACCATCACCATCACCATCACCATCACCATCACCATCACCATCACCATCACCATCACCATCACCATCACCATCACCATCACCATCACCATCACCATCACCATCACCATCACCATCACCATCACCATCACCATCACCATCACCATCACTCTTGGCACATTTTTGATTCTAACTAACAAAATGCAATAATTATCATGAGAGACATAATTAGAATTAATCTAAGCATTAATTGCAATAAAATATATATAAAAACCATAGTAAAAGCAATTGCTAACAACGTTTTGCTAATGTAATGGATTGGTGCTATGTAAAATTCAGTATAGTTATGTGACATTATAGTAGATAGAATAATCTATACGTGGCAGCCATTATTATAATTTTCATAAACATGTGAACTCAGTGTCTGTGAGCTGCACGCTGAAATTTGGTTTCTCGTTGCGTCAATCAAACCTAATCCGTCCGTAACTTTGATATTTTTGACTGGTGGCAGCGAAAAAAGAAATTACAGCGAGCACCTCAGAGCACCGAGGTAACATGTTTTCGGGAATCTCAGTTAATGGCTAAAGATCAGAATAGCTAAAGTGGGTGCTTGTAAAGCATGCATATTATTACTATCATAATTTACACTTGCATTAGTATAGTTAAGCAATATAAGCCTGTTAATTGCATTAAGTACGTAATTTCATATTTATCTGAATCAAACACCCAAAACATGACATGAAAACAGCACGGTCACGGCCACCAAGGTTTACCACTCTGCCAGACCAATCACATTGCGCGAGAAAAAAAATTAGCCAATCAAAACTCCAGAAAACGGTCAGACTGTCGCTGCAAAACACGCATACGGTATTAGGATTTTCACAAGCATACGAAGTCTGCTCCAATGTTCAATGGGGTTTGGATTCATTCTCATCATTCACGTTTGATCATGATGCTCTGCTAAACTGCCTATTATAATCTCTTTCTTAACAAGTTCATTTATTTATTAACTAACTTTACATAAATCATATCAAATCTCAACCGCTTTTCGTTTTCAACTTATTCCCTCTGTTTTTGTTAATCAGCATGCTTAGATTTGTACATAAATTCACTGTTTTGACTGTGCTTTTGTTCTGGTACTGTGTATTTGTTGTGCTTTTTTTGGCTCGCTTTTTTTTATGAGAAGCACAGGTGCCCCGTTTACACTAGCGATTTTTGCGTTTATCCATAATAAATAATGGTAAAGATTTACTTGTAAAGTATTTTTCAGGATACCAAGATTTTCCTAGACGAATGTCTCTTTTGAAGGATGGGACAAAAGATTTTATATTTCCGAAAATTGCCACGAAAAATCGCAGCAAAAATCGCAGCAAAAATCGCAAGTGTAAACGGGGCGACCATAAGATAATTGTGTGTGTGTGTGTGTGTGGTGGGGGCAACTATCCTTTCAGGAAAGAAATATCGAAGGAGGGACATTTACGACCTTATGTCTAATCAGACGAAAGAATATGTCCTTTTCGTGAACAAGTAGTTGTAGATGAAAAACACTTTCTTTTGAAATGTCCGTCCTACTCAAACAAACGAAAAAAACTACGCAGCGAAAAATTTACACATTTAAAAACAAGCAATGTGAACTCTTAAGTGAAAACGATAAATTCCAGAAGGGCAATGTTGCCACAGACAAAATAGCTAGAAAGCTTGAATTACGACAAATTATCACAAAAATATATTCATGTATTTTGCTACTTTGGAAATTGAAGTGAAATTTCGGAAAGAAATTTCTTTTTTTTTGATTATTTGAGGAAAAAACACACCTTTGACTTCTAGTATACAGTCCCAAATAAATAATTGTCGTTGTTGTTGTTATCGAGTAAACACAAAAGAAATTGCGTGCGAGGGATTCGTTAAAAAAGAAAAAAAAAACGAAAGAAAAACGAAAAAAGGGAACAACGACAAAAACCGTGCAACATAAATTCCTAAAACCCGCTCTTCCCGCATTATCTAATGGTCCATTCTCCCTAAGGTTAAAGTGGTCGCCTCCAACCAAAACAATGCTGGTTCAATTCTTAGACTTGGTTTCTTATGCGAGTAAAGTTTCTAGTTTTTCTCCTGTGCTTCGAGAGTTTTTATCAGGTTTTCCTCCCTTCACAAAAGTCATCTTCCTAATTCCTTTTCAATCATGGAATGAGGACCACAAGTTTGTTAGCCACTGGCTATTAAATACTACCCCTGTAAAACAAATCCTGATTGTTCATTTATTTTAAAGGGGCACTTGGATGAAAACGCCCCAACTTTTGAAAGTTCAAATGATTGAAGCATTTGAGGATAATATGACTCAATTACGATTATGTAAACCAGATTAGTCAAAATTTTAGCCTGTGAGCCACTTGCTATTGAGATATTTTGGGTTAACAGCGGAAAGAACAAGAGGGTTGAGTAAATGACGTCATTTCCTCACAATTTCGATGCTGAATTAAATCGATACTTTTCCCCCACCACTTTTGACTGTGAGAAAAACATGTTGCTTGGCTATTATCTGGGCCATATGGATAAGTTTAAAGTCACTTCCAATTTTTATCTAAGTGCCCCTTTAAATAACACCACTGATTTCTAATTTTGGACTTTTCTTTCCTTCAAACTATTCTCTATACAACAGCGACACAAAATCACAAACGCCATCAGCTTAGAGGCAACAATACACAGTACAGAGCACAGCACGTACAGTGGAAGTGTTCTAGGTTTCTTAGGACTTGGTTACCAAGATCTGTTTTCATTGCCTATTCCTACATGGTACCATTGTCATCATCACCATGGCACCCATCATATCAACTACAAAAAACATTAGTACCTACATTAATGAAGAAATAGAAAACGCACGCGCTTGCTGTGTGCAGTTATAAAGCACACGGGGGTTGGCAGAACACGAGAGAAATATTAGGAAAAGCCCGGCGCGTGGAAGTGCTTCTCGACACTTCTCGAGTGTTTTGTCAAACCCAAAGTGCTTTATAACTCCACACAGCACAGCAAGCAAGTTTTTTATTTCTTTTATAAAATATGAATTTTAATAGCCGTTAGGTTAGATAGGAATGACGCAAGTGAAAGTGTGCACTCGTGCTGTGTGCTCTTATAAAGCTTTGGGCTAGCGCTCAAAAGGCGGATTACTGGTTATGTAGTGCTTACAGTTCGACCCACCTAACCTTGGCCACTCATCATTTTCGTTAGTTAGCCAACCAGACAGCGATAATTAGTTCATCTACACGTGAACTCACTCAGTGTTACCGCAAATATTAAAAAAAAACCGTACTCTTTGCAACAAATACCCAAATAAATGGCTAGGAATTTCATTTGCCTAGGTGATACCTATTTTGGTCCCTTTGCTGGCTGTCACTGGACACTTTCGTGAAAATCTTTTAATAGCCAATGTGCACGATCACGAGTCTCTAGCACAAAGCATGATGGAAAATCGAGTACTTACGGGTTTTCAGCTCCTCTAACAATTCCTCTGACAATGTTTCTGTCGACATTTCCTATAAACAGTAAGCATTTCAACACGAAAAATAAATGTAATTTTTTTGATGATAACTCTATTAATTTCTTTGTCCCAATTTGTGTAATACTCGGTTTCCATTCATGCTTTTTGCTAAAGATTCGTGCTCGTGCACATTCCCTATTGCTGAAAATACCTAGCGGCATTGGTAAAAAATACGCTTGGTGGCCATGGCCACAGATAGGCGGGTCGCACTGTAAGTATTTAGTTATCAACTATTTGGTTGTAAAATTGTTCGTTTTCACGTTAATCATATGGTCGACTTCTCATTAGCGCGTTTGGCGGCTGTCCACCAGCATGGCCGCCATGAATTGTCTTCTGATCCTCTTAGGAATGGTTAAAATGCTTAACCAATTTCCTCCGGTTTTAAAGTTCTTTAAAAAACACATGAATAATTCATGAAGGGAACACAATAGAAATCATGACCGTGAAGGAGGTTTTATATCTGATAAAGATTCGTCTTCATTTGCATAAACTTTAACTTGGATTTTCTCTATCAAACTTGGTTCATTTCGTAAAGAATTGGGTACAATATGAGAACATACATCATGAGTTTTTTAAGCTGTTCAATAAACTCGCAGATCGTGTTTTATCGGGTCTTAAACCACTCGGCTGCGCCTCGTGTCTTATACCCCATAAAACACTCCTGCTCGTTTATTAAACACTATCAAGAGAATATTAAGTACTTCATATTCTCTTGACACTGTACATAGACCTCAGTAGACCTCATTTTTACGATTTTGTTTATTCATGGATATATCTATGGTAATATGGTAATTCCTCCAGTATTCTATGGTATGTCCTGATATTTGCCATGAAATTCGTCATCTAACCGTCAAAATGTTGTGGACTCACGAGGCGTAGCCGAGGCGAAAAAACTAGGATAGGAAGTCGCACGATCTTGAGTCAAATTCGGAATTTATAGATATGAGTGATGTTTTGAAAGTTTTCAAAATTGGACGAGCTTTTCGGCGAGTTCCATTAAGAACTTTCAAAGTATAACGAGAATCTATAATTCGAATGTGCGAATTTGGTTTATAACACACTCAACAAAATAGACCCTTTTCGAATTCCAAATTACCGCTGTGTTTCTTGATTACAGACTCATTCACTCAGGGTTTGCAGTGTATCAGTGTCATGTCCAAATTACCGCTGTGTTTCTTGATTACAGACTCATTTACACAGGGTAAGCCTCGATTTTGTGTAGAATATTCACATGTTCCAGTCAAGGTCCATCGAGTTTCAAAATGTTCGTATTGTTGAAGTCGTACATTCTTTACTTTACCGTTGGTATTTGTGAATATTTAAACACTGATACAAGGCTGAGCCTGTAATCAAGGAAGACAGCGGTAATTTGAAATATTGAGCAACTTATTTTGGGATTTAATTGTACTCCTTTTGTCCAATCAGAATTGAGTAATTTTGTAGAGTGTATTATAAAAAGGAAAAGCAGTTTCAAGCGCGCACGTGATTTGCTGACGTAATTTATCGGCAAGTCCTCCTATATCCCTCGGGCTCTAGACCAATCAGAAAGCGAGAAAATTCACAAATGCTTTAAAAGCTCTATTAATTTTTTTTGTTTTGTTTCATGGATATATGACGTGTTTTCTTCTTTTTCTAAATATATGTAACTATATTAATATATTATTATTTAATTGTAAAATATATCCATTTTAACTCAGGTTTTAAACCAAATATCTTGTAAAACAAGTTTTGTATTTGTGCATACCAACTCTTCATTCAATATAATAACTGTGAAGTCACTTTAAAGATTCATTAAACAATACGATAAATAATAATGAGAAATAACAGTGGATTCCATGGAGGGGCTCTTCTTTCATTGGACTCCAATTGGAATTTAGAACATTATGATACACTCAACAAAATTACTCGTTTCTGATTGGACAAGAGGAGTACAATAAAATCTCAAATTGTACACTGTTAAACCCCAATTAAGTTTCTCAATTTTTTTGAGTGTATTATAAACAAAAAATCGCATTATTTTCAAGTACAATTCTGAATTTATAGATACTCGTGATGTTTTGAAAGTTCTCAAATTAGACTTGCCTAAAGACTCGTCCAATTTTGAATACTTTCAAAACATCACTCGTAGCTATAAATTCCGAATTGTACTCAAGATCATGCGATTTCCTATACTATGTTTTACGGAGGAAGGAAAACCGGAGAAATTTGTTCTGTTATCCAATAAATTTATCCACTGGATAAGATTTATCCGTCGGATAGTTTAATCCACCCTTTTGATTATCGTACAACCCTCCTGCCAAGAGGTAAGGAAAGGTGTTACTTCAAAACCATCGTTAATGTAGGTCCCAGTTTTGCTATTGAGCAACGCGTATAAAGGCTGTGTAGGAAACCGCATTGCTAGGTAGATATTCTCTGTTGTTAGAACAGTGGCATTTCTTGAATGTTATCATTGCCATCTGTTTTCCAATACGCATTTTCACTCCAAGTCATTTCTCACAAGTGTTGTTTTACCCCCAAAAAAACACACAAACACTTGACATTATTCTACTTTTCATTTTTCAATTTCCATTCTACTTTC
The DNA here is from genome assembly GCA_011057435.1 of Actinia equina. NCBI lineage: Eukaryota > Metazoa > Cnidaria > Anthozoa > Actiniaria > Actiniidae > Actinia > Actinia equina. Next base: position 327,822 of record WHPX01001266.1, on the reverse strand, counting down.
CATTTTCCATTTATCAGCGTTTCATTTCTCCACTCCCCATATTTCCCCGTTTTTATTATCCCACTTTTTCATTTTTACTCTCTTTATTTTCACTTATTCACTTTTCTTTTTTCAATTTTCAATTCATTGACCACATACCGTACTTATTTAACTTTGTATATATATGTACTTCTGAATCACCAAGAGATGGGAAAGATACCAACAAGGATGACATTGATGACCTCAAGCTGACAGAAGATGAAGTCAAGCTCATGACTGCCAAGCATCGCCGTCCGTACGTCCATGCCATAACCACTTAGAACACAGGAAGCCCAAATTTTGATTACTCAAAACACTATACACTATATAACGTATTTAACAGTTATTTTCAACCATTCCCAAGAGAATTAAATAACAAAAGACACGGCTGCCATGTTGGAGGATATAACAAAAGAATTCATTGGCAAGTTCCTCCAACATGGCCGCCGTGAAAACCATCAATTGAAGAAATATTTAAGGAGCCGCAAGTATTCGAGCCGTGAGTTAAATATTCACCACAATCACTGAGCCTGAGGGGAATAATTGTTTTAAACATAATTATCTTAGACTTGAATATCAGAGAAAAGTAGAAATTCAAGATTAACTTTGGAAAAACCTCATAATCACCGCTCAAGCAGTAAATATCGTCTCAGAATCACCGGTCTCTTGACCAATCACAGCTCCAGAAACTCTATATTCAAGTCTTAAATTACTATGCTAAATTCAAATACTTCATGGCTGTGAATGCTGAGGACATGTTCATAGTTTAATATAACCAGAAGTTGTACGTGTGTTGAAAATAAGGAACTCTAAGGCGGGCGGGTACTAGTCCCGCTCGGTTAACTTTCAGCTAAAACAGGAAGCCCAGTATATGAAAAGAGAGAAAAAGAACAAAGAAACGTTTGTGGAAGCTAGGATCATGTACCCTTGAGTAAAATTTACCTATTTATCATAGAAATTTCCAAACATACATTTATAAACCACAACAACTTTATAATCTTTCAAAAAAAGAAAATGGACCAAAATATCTGAAAAAAAGAATTTTTGAAAAAACAAAATATTGAAATAGAAAAAGGTTGAAAATATATTCCAAATAAATATAACTGAAACATTATCACAGTGCAACTTCTTTAAGGGAGCCACTTAGACCAGTTAAAAAACCAATTAAAATATAGAATAAAAACAAACTACATGTTCTGACCAATCACATGCGACAAATTATCTCGCATGTGATAGGTCAGAACACAATGTTTAACATTCCAGATATTTTAGGTGTTTACGGTTTCTTAGTTTGACTGTAAAATCTAGAATGAAAACAACTTTGGGCGTCAAGCCAATTAGAAATTAAGACTGCATGAGAATGGTAATTTCACCCTGGTGTTAGTCGTGGGAGGTAAAAATATATCTTTGGCAGCAGTTGTTTTCTGATTGGCTCCACTATCCAAAATTAGAGTGTATTGTTTTTAGTCTACAATTTGATTGGTTTTCACTGTCTAAGTGGCCCTGGTTATAGTGGTCACAATGTGAAGTTATCAAAAAAATGATAGGAATTAGAATTTCTGAAGATGTTATTATGATATAATCATTATTCTGAGTGTACGTAACCATTTTCCTAATAAAGAACATCTTGATTAAATGTCACATGCAATTTGTAGTAATAGCATGTGGTTTCACATACTCTCCTTTGATTGGCTGAGAGCAATCAGCCATTCTTTAAAGTGCTTATAAGCCTTTACACAATATTTTCAGAAATAATTCTTTAGATGATGGATAGTTGATTGTGTTACGTCATAGTCATTAACATATTGGAAATATATACCTTCGTATCTCAAAGACCCGACATTCAAATGACGAATTATTTTCACAATCAACTATTCACTATTATCTAAAGAATCAATTCTGAAAATATTGTGTAAAGGCTTGGAAGCACTTTAATAGTATGCGTGTGTTTAGGGAAAGCATGTTTCTTAGTTTGGAGGGAATGGAGGGCTGAGAAACTTGCAGTTATTTTTTTTTAGGAAAAGTATAGCCTTCACCCTTTTACTGAGCAAAAAAATCTTGACTCTTAACAAAAATTTTGAAATTGATACTTTCGGAAATGCAATTTCCAGAATTTTGAAAGGCCTTTGTGACACTCAGTCGTCTTGATAGTGGCCACCACCCTGCAAAGAAGAAACTTTCGAATTTGTTAGAATAAAAATGTTTGATCCTTTTGACTGTTGACCCTGTCCCCTGAAGCCCCAGTCCCCCAACCTCCCCCCCCCCCCCCCCAAGTAAAAATGTACGTAGTACTCAGACTACCAACTGCTTTTGTACACAAAAAGTTTGTTTGCTTGTTTAAACAATAAGCATATTCAATTTTAGCTAGAGAAATAAAGACAAGGTTCATGATATATATACAGCTATTTCATATAGGGTTGAATATTGAATACTGCATACTGAATAGTGCATCCAAGACCAAAAGGCATTGTGGGTCTCGTTAATTTGAAATAAAAAGTAAATATACAGCAGTTAACTCTCTGCATGTAGTTGGTATATTGTATCAAATGGAATACACTAAAAATAGAATAAATAATTATTATTAATCCTAGTTAAGACCATGTCACTATGACCCAGAATACACTTTGCAATGCACAAAACACATTAGTGCTAAGTTATGCACAGATTGACTTTATATTTGGAAATTAAGAATCTACTTTGAAATTTCATCCTAAAATGATACTTATGTGAAGGGTGCTTAAAATGAAAATTTCAGCATGACAGGTTCTTACAAGTGGGGTTTTACTATATTTTTCTTCACATTATCTATTACACATCTGTGATATTAATCAACTTATATTTAATCACAAATTTGGTGTGCATTTAGACATATTTGTTAAAAACTATTTTCATATCCTTGACCACTTCCCTACCTACCTTCCCTATCTATTTCAAAACGACATCTATAGGTCTATTTTACTGTACTGAAGGTAAATTTGATTAACTTATTAAAGAAAGTAATCGCTAACGAAGCGACACCAGCCTTGCTTGGCACTGCCGATAGTGCAGTGTTAAATACTCAGAGCGTACAGCTGATTCAAACCAGATAGACCGTTGGATGGAAATGACATTTACTTTTAAGATAAGTGAGCCCTATTTAGTATCTAATATCTAAAAACAAACATATAGAGTACAAACACTAAAAGTGTGCAACATAAATATCACTTAATAGTGTTATTTTATGATAATTATATGGTTTTCTGTTTAACTAGTGCTATTTACTGCTAAGTAGTGATAACTATTGCACATATTTAGTGTTTGTACTCTATCAGTAAACTCTATTTAGGCATAGTTAATAGAGGGGAATGGTTAGGAAACCTATTGTTATCAGGTCTTTGTTCGCTTGTGAGGCTGAACCGGTCTTGACCGTGCAATATGTTTGATTTATGCTCAACCGAGATTGCAAAATAAGTAAACATAAACTTTGTCTATGTGATTATTGTAAGGAATATTCAAATATCTCTTATAAATCTTTAAGTATTTTGAACTAGCAGCCAAAAGAAAGATTTTGGTCTGTTCACTCAGCCATTGCCAACAATGGTAAAACAAAGGATTGTGCACGGTCACGCTTGAAAAAAAAGGAACAATAACCTATAACAATAGAGTTTCCTAACCATTCCCATCTATTGACTATGATTTAGGTAAGTTAGACATTGTGGAAAGATTAAAAAACATACTGACGTTTCGGACGCTAGTCCTTCGTCAGAGACGAAGACGAAGGACTAGCGTCCGAAACGATCTTTTCACGGTGTATAATTTACCTTTTCATCATTACTGTTTCATTAGAAACACCGACGCAGCTGCTCACACTAGATTTTAGCTAGTTATCTCTTCTATTTAGTATCTATGAATAAGTGAAACAACACTGATATATAACCCAATCCGCCTGTCCTAGCGCCTTTGATCTTATAAGAAATATCCAATATTACTATCAGTAGCTAAGAACCCTGGGAAGGAAAGGGGTTTGATAAACCTTTAGTGGGTATTATTATTAGTGGGTATTAATAATGTTATTCGAAGTAGAGGTCACCTTTCCACGTCAGTTGCTCTGTCGTCAAACTCTGGAGGTGACAGGTCAAGGATCTTGAAAGCGTCGTAGGATTGTCCTGCAATTTTTGTTGCTTCTACGCTCTGAGCAAGTGATGAATCCCAGGAGCCATTCGCAACGACTCCATTGCTGTCCACACCAATTGGTGATTCTACTGAAATAGATTTTTTATTTGTAGTAATAATCGCTGTGCGTCCAACGGATTGGGACGCTGGTTCGAGCCCTGCGGTCGCCACATGTAAATTGAGTTTGTTTGATGCGTTGTTCTCTCCTATGCTACGAGGGTTTTTCTCCGGGTTCTCCGGTTTCCTCCCTCCGTAAAAATCAACATGTGAGCTGAGCGTCGTGTGCATAGAATACTGAATGTAGTGGTAGATCCCAACATGTGAGCTGAGCGTTGTGTGCATAGAATATTGAATGTAGTGGTAGATCCCAACATGTGAGTTGAGCGTTGTGTGCATAGAATACTCTATGTAGTGGTAGATCCCAACATGTGAGCTGAGCGTTGTGTGCATAGAACATAAATGTAGTGGTAGTGTGAGTGAAAAGTGTCCCCAATTATTGCGAAAGCGCTAGAACGACTAGACACTAAGTAAAGTGATTTATTTATTTATTTATTATCTTGGAAATATTTCCTCTAAAAAAGTCTCACAATGCACTGTGATGCACGCTCAACCCAGTTTTCCCCTCAACTTCGGATTGGCTAAGAAGTATTAATTAAAGCATCCCTAAACAACCCCATGATGCAACCCGTTCTGCATCTTCAGAGAGACTGATATTAAATATTAATATATTAATGATTTGCATTCTATGTTATTTGTCTTTTACCTTGTTTTGACGATAAAGATCTTGCTTTGACTTTCTCAAGAAAGGAATCAAAGTCTTCAGCATCAAGATCAGCACTGCCATGGAAATAAATTTATAAAATCAGAAATGATATGTAAAATTTAAACAGTAATGATAAAAAGGTAAATTATACACCGTGAAAAGATGAAAAAACTTACTGACGTTTCGGACGCTAGTCCTTCGTTGCTCTTTCACTCCGACGAAAAACTAGCCACCGAAATGTCAGTACGTTTTTTCACCTTTTCACGGTGTATAATTTACCTTTTCATCATTACTGTTTCATTAGAAACACCGACGCAGCTCACACTAGTTTTTAGCTAGTTATATCTTTTTGTAAAATTTAAAGGCAAACTAGCACGAAAATCTTCTTAAATTTAATTTGGCTGAAACCTCAATAGATCAATAATCTTTAATTGTGTAATAACCATTGGTTAAAGTTTTTTCCTGATATTCGAATGAGAAGTATTATATTTTACGAATTTTTATAGGTGTCTGTGACGTCAACACTCAACGCTAAACTATTGCTCCATACATTTCTTTGTAAATAACTTCATGTTTTACTTTAATTCTATTAAGCCCAAAGGTCCGCTCAGGGACTTAACGTGCATATAACCTATGGTGTTAGTATCCTTTTATGGCATCTTTTCTTCAATACTGAGTGTAACACTGGAACAATTTTGCTTATAAAATACAAAGAAATGTATGGAGCAATGTTTAGTGTTGAGAGCATAACGCCACAGACTCCTATAAGATCTGGGTCTCCCGGTGTTACCAGAGCCTTCAATTTTTTGGTAAGAATGCTTTCTTACTATGACTGTTTTCCTACCTATCAAGGCTTAGTCCATCATCTGAGAGCCACGAAGAAACTGATATACTGTCTGACATCTTTGAACTACCCCTGTGCTTCTTGTTTTGAGCTGCTCTCTTTTCCTTTCAAATCAGAAAAATCAAAAAAAATGTCAGTTTGTCAATTTTCCTATTGTATTTATTAATAATTCAAACCTCCAGGGCTTGGTTGTATGAACAGTGGATAGCGCTATCCGACGTATAAATCTATTGAATAACAGTATTTAATTATCCACTGGATATATTATCCCGAAACAAAAAGGCCGTCGTTTTATAACGAATTCGACATGAACATTTTTGAAGAAGAAACGAAAAGACAAAAATACAAATTCAAAAAGAAAAACTTTGAAAAATCAAGGAAGGATGCGGGGACGATGCTTAATCGTGGGTCTCCCTCGCAGACAACACTCATAGGAAAATGTTTGTTATGGCTTCTTACAACTGGGCCCTGGGCTATGAAGACGAAGGGTGGAGCTCACTTTTTTTGCCTTGCCCTGACTTATAGATGATAGATGTTTATGGGTTTTATTTTCGTTTATGATTTTTATTGGTGTATACCTCATTTTCCTTGGCTTGTCTAGCAGCCCTTGAAGCTTCTCGTTTAGCCTCGTTATAAGCTTCTTCTTCCAGTTTTAAGTCTTCTTCTTCTTTCTTTAACTACGAAACAAATGATTGGAAAAGATTCACCAACACTGGTCTGCCACATAAAAAACCTAATTAACCTTGGAGTAGTAATTAATGCACTTGCTGCTCATTTCTGGTGCACCTTTGCATCATATGCAATTTTATAATAAAGCAAGAGAGCACAGATAAGAGTTTGAAACTTCTTAACTTCTTAATAACGCACGTGTCATGTAAATTCCCGGTTGGGCTGTTTTTAGTAACCGGATGCAGTTTAAATTTAAGTTTAAATGTGCGCTCTTTCCATTTATTCTCTTGATGACTAAAAACAAAAAGAAAGAATGCACGCGCGTAATTTGATGACGCACAGGAGTGGCGTATGGCAAAATTTAAACTGCATCCTCTTTTGAATACACTCTACAAAATTACTCGATTCTGATTGAACAAGAGGAGTACAATTAAATACCAAATCGTACTCTGTAAAGCCCCAATTAAGTTGCTTAATGTTTTTGAGTGTGTTATAAACGAAAAATCGCACAATCTTCTTGTACAATTCTGAATTTATATGATACTTGTGATGCTTTGAAAGTTTTCAAAATTGGAATGTTTCTACATTTTTTCTCCCATTTTGAGCCTAGCTTTGTTGTGATGTTACCATGCTGTGATACAACTTACAGCTAAAAGCTAAATGCATTAAATTATGCGTTCGGTGTGTATACAATGAAGTAGAGAGAATAAGAGAAAAATATCAATGCCCTTGGCAGGATTCGAACCCACGTCTTCGGTATTCTAGTCCGATGTGTTAACCACTACACTACAAGGACCAACCACGCTGGTAACGCAGCCAGAATATGAAATGTAGGGTAATCGTGAGGATCCCAGAGCGATATTTTTTCTCTATGGATAAGTTGAACACCGTAAGTATGTACGCAGATAATAGACATAGTAAAGTAGTAATAAATTATGCTAAATGCATTAGATTAGTGTGTAAACAATATGACCAACCTGAGCATCGACTTGCAGATCAATTCTCCTCTGTTGTTCAACTAGTAAATCATATTTTCTCTGTTCTATTAGGTCTTTCTCTTTATCTGTTATCACACGCCTAGTGAAAAAATGAAACACTTATGTATTAATATTAATATATCTACACACAAATAGAATGCCATTATCATGACTAAGACGAGAAGTACTACTGGTACATGCTGGAAATACAATGTAGTGCAGTTATATTGAACCTCCAGCAGAGGAGCAGGATAAAGGTTCAAGATATTTGGAGTATAAAATTTTTTTAAATCAATTTTTATTGAATCCTGAAACAACATAAAGACTAGTAGCTGTTCTAATAAGTCAGGGCATGGCACAGATTTAACCCTATAACAAACTGACTTAGCTGAACTAAGTCAGAGCACGGTTAACTCACAGATTTGAACCCTGAAACAACCTCTGGGCTAATCTAAGTCAGAGCACTGTTAACTCACAGATTGAACCCTGAAACAACTTCTGGGCTGATCTAAGTCAGTGGCATGGCTAACTCACAGATCCAACCCTGAAACAACCTCTGGCCTGATCTAAGTCAGGGCATGGCTAACTCACAGATCCAACCCTGAAACAACCTCTGGCCTGATCTAAGTCAGGGCATGGCTAACTCACAGATCAAACCCTGAAGCAACCTCTGGGCTAATCTAAGTCAGTGCATGGCTAACTTACAGATCGAACACTGAAACAACCTCTGGTCTGATCTAAGTCAGGGCATGGCTAACTCACAGATCAAACCCTGAAGCAACCTCTGGGCTAATCTAAGTCAGTGCATGGCTAACTCACAGATCGAACACTGAAACAACCTCTGGGCTGATCTAAGTCAGGGCATGGCTAACTCACAGATTGAACCCTGAAACCTTACATCTAGGCTGATCTACTGTAAGTCAGGAAATGTCTAAATTTCTTTTATTAAATACAAATTACATAAATGATACAACTGAAAGTGGGCATGCGCGTCCTGTGTGCTATCAGAACGTAAGATTTACAGCAGTTATTTAAAAAAAGAAATTTAGCTATTAAATGATACGTTATGCTTAAATAGGCAGGGGCAGTATGGGCTATTAATGCCCTGCCTCTCACCAATGCGACCCTGGTTCAAGCCCTGCTGGGCTCACCATCGTACTGTTTGTGAGTAGAGTTGTTTGTTGGTTCTTTACTAAGTTCAAAAGTTTTTCCTCCAGGTTAACAAGTTTTTCCTTCCTCCACAAAAATAAACTTGTATATTCTAATTAAATCTACCTGCTGCCTTATCAATACTGGGTTGCAACGTTGTTGAGCATCATGCCATCAGCCCAGGAGAGGTAAGAAAAAGGCAGAATTTATTTAGATGTTAAACTTTGCAATGTGAATGAAATTGTTTGTATACATACCTTGGACTAGGCTCAAAGTCTTCCTAAACAAAGAAACGAATCATGAAATACATATTAAGTTCAAATACTCTTAAATGCAACTTGAATTGCAAAATAAGATGCAGTCTAAGATTTAATACATTGCTTGTCACAGATTCTTTTGGGTGCATTCACTTAGGAGCAGAAGTTGATTGGAATAAGATGGCATAGGGAGTGGGCAGAAATGTGAAATGTTCTATCAAAGACTTGTGTTTCTTTTAAGCTTTGGCATACAGACCCCTTGAAGTCTGTCAGAATGCAGTTCAATTTGGAGGACATATCAATAGATTTCCAATTGATCTCAAGAGATCAAAAATCTTTTGTTTGTCCTTTAAATTGAGCTGCTTTGATGTTATATGCAAGAGGTCTTTTTACAATAACTTCCAAGTTTCTTGCGTACTTATTGGTTATTTTTCATCATCAATAAGAGGACAGACAGATAAAGCTGACGTCAACCAGGGCACACGCTCTATCCGTTGGTTGTTTCAATCGCTAAAAGCGTAGATAATGTTTTTGTCGTTTTTGTTATTTTAAAAAACAAATAGACGTCAGTTTTTTTATGTGTTTCTCCTCTTATTGACAATAAATCTCGTCATCACATTGTCAAAGTAGTATGCGGATTCACTCGGTGTAAGTATGTTTTGCAATTATGGACCATTTGTCAACATTCTCTTAAGAATAAGATTCTTTGTTTGAGTTGTATCCATTTTCATGTGTCTTGTTGAGTGCAACCATTAGACAATGGAACTGATATACTCTCGAGAATGACACCAGAAATGGGAAAACAATACTCCCAAGTTAAATCTTGATGCCTATTAGAAGGAAAAGTTTCTGATTCCAGGGCTTAAAATAATAATTTCCGGTCATCGGACAATGTCCAGCCAGAATTCCCCTAATTCATTATGACGTCGCATCAAAAAAATAAACAATCTTCAACAATCTATTGTTTAAACACAAAGGATCATGGTCGTCAGACGGAGTCAAATTAATGCAAATTCACCAAAAATTGTTCTAAGACCCGCATCAATCCACGAAGAGAATTAGAATAGCCAGCAAATGGTCAGAATATTTTTTAGTACATATTTAGTATAGATTAAACTGTTCACCTAGGAGCAAATTCTGTTGAATTTTCTATCTGATTTGGTGATTCTATTCCCCACATAAGCAAGCAGTGACGTCATAGGGAATTAGGGCAATTGTCCAGTCAAATCTTTGCTTTGCCAGTCATTTTTAACCAGTAATGTTGATGTTGAAACAAGGAATGGTCAAGCTAAGACTTATTTAGTGGGAGAACATTACCGGTGACTGATCAGCTATTATTTTAAGCCCTGGATTTTTCCCCACCAGTTTCCAATAATCATGTTGATAAAACTATAAGTACTAACCCTAAGCACAACACATTGTACAGTACTTACATCTTCTATCAAGGTCTCAAACTGTATCCAACAAGCAAAGACATGAAAGAAATACGACAATGAAATATACATCAGTTTAATGAAATTGTTGCTGGCCACTGAGGTTGGCCAGTCTGTTGGTACAGCTCAGTAAATATTCAACGATTATCACTTCACCTTTGGCGGATAACTGTTAAGAAATCTGACATCAACAATCTAATAATAATTATTGTTATAATATAATATAATAATCTAACAATAATAATAAAAATAATAATCTAACAATAAGGTTCTAACAATAAGATTATTGTTTCTAAGGCTGAAATACTGCTATCTTCTTAACAATTGACATCGATTTGCCTTGCACATGGTTGCTAGTTTGTGATTGTCCGTGTCACAGAAAATATTATATTTACTTAAATTAATTAAATTAAATTATTTTTTCTAATGTGCATCCTCAAGGGAAGTGCCGAGCAAGGAACTTAGAGTCCCGTATGGTTTTCAGTGATTCGATACTCTGGAACATGGTATATAGAATCGCGCCCGCTCTGGAACAGGGTATATCAAATCACTCTCTCTCCTCTCTAGAACAGGGATTTCAACGATCTTCCTACAGAAGAACAGGGTATGAATTTGAGCGAATTTTACTCTGGAACAGGGTCAGGGTTCAGAGGGCTCAGGTTCACATCGCTACCCTAAACAAGCAAGAGTACCTCCCAGAGAATTGTATACAAATACCTGAGTTATAACTATTGCCCAATAAAGTTGTAAAACTTAATTTGACAAATTCATAAGTTTAAAATCAACTAATTCGCAAAAACCAAATGAAAAATTTAAGTTTTTATAAAGCATTTCGTAAAGAATTAGGAAATAACCAAAAATAAATGAAAAATACAACTTAGTTAAATCATTTACTTAGTTATGTAATGAGATAATGATGAATAATTTCATGACACGTCAACTGAACAGAACATGTGATGTTTTCGTCAAAGTCACATGTCAGTAGTAAGCTTAGTTGTTGGGAAACGAAATTTTCATCATTTTTATCCAAAAATACATGAATTTTAGCGCTATAAAATACCTCTACTGTAGATTGTGCATCGTTATAATGAGCTCTACGGTGAGATCTATGGAAAAATAAAGCAATGAATAACACAGGAAGCTTAAATAATTTTGGAATTTCTTGCAAGACGCTTCAACCTGCTTAAAATATTTCTCACCTTCCAGAGAGATAAACGTTTCTTTTAAGACTTCTAACGCCGTCTTGAAAACCAATCCAGCATCCTCGCCAACAACTTGCCATCCTTGATGAATAAAATCTTCTAAATCATTTTAAAATGCTGAGAAAATCGCCATCAGAAGTTTAAACCACAAACGAAGTTAATGAAATTCTGAAAGAACATGTGATCATGCGTGGTAACATATAAACAGGTCTTTTTTAAGTTATGACGTATTTCCGGTTCCAAATGCTCACAAATCCGTTAAAATATAACGGAAAATGTACTCAATGATTTTAATTCCAACTCGGATAATTAAAACTTCGAACGAAAAAAGCGTTTGCGAAGAAAAAAAAGAATAATCTCTAGTAAGGAATGCTATTTGTGGAAGTCGTTTTGATACGAGTGATGTCAGTACCTATATTGGCATATTGTCAGGTGGAATTGTTAAAGAAAGTTGAATCTAAAAACATATTTAATCCTAAAAATAATCTACCACATTTCTACTTTTACTTTAAACTTTATCTTTTATTAAAAAGATTGTTTAATATATAAAAATATATATGTGAGTTTTTTCGTTTGGGCTTCCTGCGACTATATGTTATTTTACATCATGCTCTTGGATGTAATTTTTTTTAGAATTCACATTATTTAGAAATAATTTTACTTTTAAAAAAAAATTCATCTTATAAACTCTGAATGTTTTCTTTAAAAAAAAGAAAACAAAAATCAATTATTACTTTGGAATTTCTATTATTAGGGATTTGTCTCTGTTGGGCTTCCTGTGGCGTTCTCCTTCAAAGGCTTCTTCAAGATGGCAGCTTTGTGACGGACATTTTCAATAGCCAAACTTTCGTCGAAAAAAGAGCGTTAATTCAACTTATAAGACCAAAATGGTGTACTTTGAATCTTGGGATGAGTTTTCCAAGGCTGTAGAGCAGTTATATATGGCGGAACCTAATAAGGTAAGCAAAAAATTGAGAAAAATGTTCGCTGTTTGGGAAAAGTTAAGGACACGTGTATATTTGTAGAAAGAAAAATATGATCATTTTATGATTTTAAACGATGAAAATCATATCCTATCTAGATTAAGCCTGCATTGATAAATAATCTTTATCTTTTAGGGATTTTTTTAATTGTAGCAATGATTTCTTGGATTTTTTTCGACTATACTCAAATAAACTGTCGCTCATTTTTCATTTAAAAAAATTCAAGCTATTATAGTTCTATAACTTATTAAGCTACTTTTTAAATTTAGTAAGGATTTTACTTAAACGCATTGGAGTTTAATTGGATTATTGTTTTGTTTTAGTTTCGCTTTGTTATCAAATATCGACATTGTGATGGGAAGTTAGTGATAAAAGGAACAGATGACCAAATGGTGAGTGATTGATGCAAACAGACAGTAAAGTCTTACTGTGGTTCCCGATATTCTGCAAACTCGGTAGTTGCGAGCTGCACACTAAAGTTTTTTTTTTTTGCTGCTGTCAATCAAGAATATTCTGTTGGTTTCCTTTAAGTTCTCGACTGACAGCAGTGAAAATATCCAATTTCGCAACAAGCCTTTGAGATGTCGGAGTTCACGGAATATTCAAAATTGCAATAAAGCAGATTTTATGTGATTATGAAATGACATGCATATGGCACTGTCATAGCACAGAATGTCATACTCACACCCAGGGAGAGAGGGGTACTCCTATATACTGTACATGTATGATAATGATCTTTGTCCATTTCTCTGCAAAGATAACCATAGGTACTCTTGTACATAGCATATATGTGTATGAGAATGTATATATAAATATATTCTTATACACATACAACTTTCCTATCAGCCTGATAAACCCAGCTTATGTGTTCTTGAAGTCTTACATGAGACTTGGTAGCTCAGTGGTTAGAGCACAACATTGGAATCACCAGGGGTTCAAATATCATACAAGACTCAGCTGCGGCTGCATAAGTTGCTTCATATACTGTGAGGATCAGCTCAATTTGATACATATCCTATAGAGCATAGATCAGATCATATATTCTTTGTCCTTTTGTTAAGCCAAAATACTTCTACTCAATATTATTAATGATTGAGAACAATCCGAAACTTGCTGTGAGTACTATTTGTATTAAGGAAAACGATACAATATCCATACCCATGTGTCTTTTGTGTGCAACCTTTAAACAAAGAAATGATACTCTAGGGAATGACACATGGTCTGAAATGGGAAAATATTATGCCTATTACCTAGAACATTAGGTTTCCCAATTATTCCACTCCATTAAGTAATGTTTTCACACACACTTACTCTTATGCATGCACATAGTGCTCATAATTCAAAATTTATTGATAATTTTACATTTTGGTTTCAGTGTTTGAAATATAGAACAGAGCAGTCACAAGACCTTAAGAAATTAGAAAAACTAAACAGTATTCTGATGAGACACATAGCATCAAGATGATCAACGACAAGCAATATTAAGACAAGTCAAAGAAGACAAGAAATGGGGTAGCAACATGCAACTATTCTCACGGTTATCTATGTTTAATCTCCTTTGCCAAAAACAGACCAAGACAAACTTAAGGATAGTTACTAGTGAGCATTTCATTGAGACATTATTATATTTTGTTAAAGAATACCCTGAAAAACAGTACATTGTTTGAAAAATGTTGAAGTAAATTTACCAATGATTAAATAATATTGACATTTTATTAAAATAATGGTTCTAAAAAATTATACCTCACGCTGTAAGAAGTACTAAATTTTGTCCTCCAAACAATAACCTTTTCACTTTTTTTTCCCATTTTTTTCTATTTGCATTTGATCATGAAGTGTGAACATTTCCTGATTTCATGCGTGTTTGAAAAAATTACAATTCTAATTGCGTAACAAACCTCTCTTAGATCTGAAAATGCTTTTTTGTTTCCATGTGAACCAATACTAGAACGATAGTTATTCAAGTTAGTAGAGTGCACACACTAAACCAGTGAATAATATTAGTACTAAGTAGTACTATTTCATACAGAATCCTTTTTTTTCTATTGTTTATCACTATTCAGTACTAAAAATCAGTGTTTGTTTCACAGGTTTAGTGCAAGCACTCTAGCAATATTTTGATCTGTCGTATAATTAACTGGTACCAGGTGATCTCACGCACATACTCCATGTTACTATTAACCAATCAGAAGCATTTTTGTTTTGTCGCCAAAAGTTTCAAAATGAGTTTCAAAATGGAGTCGAAAATCGAAATACGACTACATTTTGAAACTCATTTTAAAACCCTTTTGAAGTACGTTCTGAAACATTTACTTTGAAAACTTCTGTAAAATGTACCACAAAAGCTTCATTTTGCCCTCATCATCCATAAAAATGAATTAAAAACAAAGCACAGATGCAATAAGAGTAAGTAAAATGGGTGTTGTGTTAATAAGTCAGCAGCTGCCATTTTGATTACCGTGAGATATTATGAAATAGGAGACTAGTTATTAGGAACTGTTCCCTTTGAGAAATAATCCTTTGTGCGCTTCGAGGCGAGATCATCTGGTCTGTGCTCAAACCCAATTACACCAGTTTCACATTCAATGCATACCGCTGTCTTTGAAGACAGCAGACTCATTTGCACAGGCTTAGCCTCGTTTATCAGTCAGCTATTTACAGATACCATTCAAAGTCTGTGGGATTTTAAAACATTAGTATTGTTCAAGCTGCACATTCTTTACATTACAGTCGACCTTTTTCTTTCATGTTTTGTTAATTTGAGTAGCGTTAGAATACACCTATTTCAAAAAACGTTCTTATCGCCAAACGCAATAGGCAATAGGTCATTCCGACATGAAAATGTTACAAACGACATTGAATCGGTCTAGGAACCCTAAAGCTACGAACACACGGTGCTTCATTCAGCACAACGCTGCATGCTATTGATGTTGCGAGCCATGACTCGCAACGCAATTCGTTCCATGCAAGGTTGCTGAAGTAGAAAACTATCCTACTTCAGCAACAGTGCCTGCAACGTTGCACCGTGTTTCCGTTCCTTAATGTCCATGTTTTCGGAGAGAATAAGAAGCCGAGAAACACAAGTCATTCCAGCTATTCTTGCATCCTGGAATGACCTATCTCCTATTGCCTATTGACAACATGTTTTCTTCTTTTTTTGTACATGGTTGCTGTGGGCTCCTTGTGCTCTAATAAAAACATATCATTTTTTTCTTTTCTTAGTTATATTCTTCTCATTTTGAGAAGGGATTTCATTACTCTATAAGTTGTTTGTACGTATTAATAATTATTTACATAAAGTTTGTTACCTTGTTCATTAAATATATCTTTGCACACCTTAAAGTGCATATGACACGAAACATTTTTAATCTTAAAAATGTGTAGTTTATTGGTATAAATAAAAATATCACAATTAAATTCGTTTCAAAAACGTATTTCTCTAGAAATTTAAGGAAATTTAGCACAAGTTGTGACGTCATTTTGTTTACCTCTCCAGATTTAGTCGAAAATATACGAAATATGTTTTAACGTAGAATCTTAATTTCAGGTAGTACACTTTTTAGTTTTCCAACATTTGGAGAGTACTACGTAAGCTATCAAATGAAGCTGAATAGAATATGCCTTTTGTTGTTATTTTACACGAATTACAATTTATATTTAGTGAATTAATATCGAATCTAGAGTATGTGTCAACAAGATGACGTCACAAATTGGGTTTAATTTTCTCAAATATCTCAAGAAATATGCTCTTGAAACAAATTTCATTACGATATATTTTTATTACTAACAAACTGTACATTTTAAACGATGAATTTTTTTCGTGTCATATACACTTTAAATCAACCTATCGTGAATCCATCCGTCATTACTAAATCCAATTATAATAACAACAAATAAAGACTGATATAAAAATGAATTCCAGTTATGATAAATGCCACCCTAGTTGGACAATGACACCATTTTCAAAATAATTATGAATAAAAACAAAAACAACAAGAAGAGCTTTGAAACCACCCCGGTTAAGGGGCAAATCCCAGGGTACATTGCCCTGTCCCATGGGACAACTCCTGGTGAAAAGACAATTCCCAGGGTACATTGCCCTGTCCCATGGGACAACTCTCAGGGTACATTGCCCTGTCACATGGGACAACTCCTGGTTTAAAGACTATTCCCAGGGTACATTGCCCTGTCCCATGGGACAACTCTCAGGGTACATTGCCCTGTCACATGGGACAACTCCCAGTTAAAAGACTATTCCCAGGGTACATTGCCCTGTCCCATGGGACAACTCCTGGTGAAAAGACTATTCCCAGGGTTCATTTCACTGTCCCATGGGACAACTCCCGGTGAAGGGGCAAATCCCAGGGTACATTAAAACATAACCTCTTAAAAATTCCAATCCCCTCCATAGGGGAGGTATGAATATTTACTGGAACTACACAATAATTATTGTACATGTAAAACTTAAATACATTTTTTTATTAACTGCAAGCCGCTTACAATTTATCATTATGTGATCACATATTATAAATTATGTATTTAAAAAAATAATTTTACAATATCAAATGATTAATTTGACCTAATGAAACGCCAATACTTCTATATCCTCGTAGTATTTTATTGAATATAATTTCAACATAATTTCTATTCATATTTTATTTCTTTTTGCCTTTCTCACTAAGCCAACTGGGTAGAGGTTTTCCTATCCGTAGTAGGAGAGAGGTGAGTTCTTCATTTGGTTTTCTATAATATTTTTCTAAGAAGTCTTTTGATTTTTGGTCTATTGGTGGATAATGACGACCCTTGCTTTTACCCAGACATTTGTGATTGCCATTCGATGTCACTAAGCAGTAGAACCCTTTTCGCTTGTCAAACCTACAATACAATGAAATTATTATTATCAGGGTGAACATAACAATTTTACACAAACGGTGACAAAAGCACATCACACAGGGTTACCGTGAAAGGTAAAGTGCATCGACCTAATGATATGCATGTTTTATGCATATCAATTGCTTTCACGAACCGTACGGATCGTGAGCCACACTGACGATCTGTTTCAGTTCGGCAGTATTGGGCCCCGTCCACACGAATCCGGAAATTTGTGTATATTCTCGAGAGGTGTCTTTGACCTGAAAAACACTGTTCCCTGTACTGAGTACAATGGCAAAGAACCCCAAAATCGGTTTAAACTTGAATAGTCCCCTTCACAGTCCCCACGCCATCTTGAATGGTAGCCGTGCCTTTGCATCAAAGCGAGACGAACGATGGGCTTGCAGTGTTAGAGCCTTTTTTTAACACCTTGAGCAATTATTCACACGTCTCAGCGTTCAAGCTCAGCGTTCGTCTCGCTTCGATGCAAAGGCACGGTTACCTTTAAAGATGGCGCAGGAAACCGTGTAGCGGATTGTTTACTATTAATTTCTGGCTTCTGTGTATGTCAGCAGTAACAATGAGGTGACAATATCATATTTATACCTTAATTTTGAGTCATAATCATAGATATTTACGCCAAGAAACTGTTGGATATCAAGCATTACAGTCA
This sequence comes from Actinia equina, assembly GCA_011057435.1. NCBI lineage: Eukaryota > Metazoa > Cnidaria > Anthozoa > Actiniaria > Actiniidae > Actinia > Actinia equina. Next base: position 309,830 of record WHPX01001266.1, on the reverse strand, counting down.
ACTGGGTTATTTTTCAATGCCCGGCCGTCTATAACTAATATCTGAAAATAAAAACATTAAGGACCACTTAGTTGCGAGTGTGAGAAATGCCCAGGCTCGCGCATGACACTTGTGGTCTGGTGGGCAGTTCAGTCGAGATATTAGGGAATTTTTTCTTTTATTTAAAAAATATTTAAATGTAAAAAATGTACGACCCCTTCCTAACCTGAAGTTTACGTGCAACCCTATGAAAACAGGATAATTTATTTATTTATTAATAACATACTCTACAAAATTACTCCATTCTGATTGGACAAGAGGAGTACTCTGTAGTGTCCCAATTAAGTTGTTCAACTTTGTTACGCGTATTTAAAAAAAAATCGCACAATCTTTTTGTACATTTTGGAATTTATAGATTCTCGCCTAAAGGCTCGTCCAATATTGAAAACTTTCAGAACATCACTCATAACGTACACGAGATCGTGCGATTTCCTATACAAATTTTCTATTTAGCTAATTATTTTTAAGGCCCCCAAGTCCCCCCCCCAAGGTCCAATCCTCTTTTTCTCTCCACCACAGTCTCCCACGAAGAACGCCTGGCTTCGCAGGCTAAAACTTGGTCAACAAGTTTGTTTCATGCTACTCTTCCATGAGATGGAGTTATTTGTTTTGGAGCCATCATAAATTGGTTTTTCAACGCTAAACCCAGCTTGATATGGAAACGGCTAAATCACAAGTATTTATTAATATTCATTAATATTATCTTACCTGTGATGGAGGGTAATGCATGAGCCATCTTTCCAAGTGCTGAGCATAAAGGCCTGGAATCAAACACCGCTGACCAAGTACGCGAAACTCTCTACCCAAAGATGCATTACTCTTGGTTAACACATCGTAAAAGCTGTGCTTAATGGCAGCGGCCATACCATGACTTTTGATATGCTGTGAGAAAAAATAAAATACTCTATTTTGGAGTTGTCTGTTGCTTAGGGTTAGGTCGACTTTGTGCAGAATATTCTTGTATTCCAGTCAAGGCCCGTGGAAATGAGGTCACCCAGTCATCTTACAAGGCTGAGCAAGGCTGCTCATTCAAAATAAACATCCCGAGCTTCCCTGCTCTTATATGAGGGAGTCCTAATTCCAATTTCTGAAATAACCTCTGGACTGATCTAAATCACTGCAAGGCTAACTCGCATATTCGATTAGAAAGAATAGACTCACCTGGTACCAGGAATATGCACGTTTTACAGGATCAATCATTATGGTGATTATCTTGGCTTTCGGCAAAAGAGTTGCAGCTCGGAGTGGTGCAAGAGGAGCGTCGAAGTAGTTTGCGCTCTTTTCAAACAAGAGGCTTTTGCTTGTATTACCAACATCTTTGAAAAAACCCAAATACCTAGAGAATAGCATTGGGACAAAACGTCAGCTCATAGGAACGTTCGAAGCTTCGGAGATGGAGGTCCACAGTTGGAACCTCAGGAACTCTGCTGGAGCAGATACGAGCGTGTTAGGCCTTCGGAGCTGAAGGTCCAAGGTTCAATCCTCAGGGTTTCTACGTCCGTTTCGACTTCTTTTTTATCTGTGTAGCTGGAGCAGGGGCGGATCCAGAAATTTGTTCAGGGAGGGGTGAACAAAGTTAACCCAGGGAGGGGTGCACCCCTTAGAATCAAAGGCAAAAACATTATTTTGTATTGGTTATTTTCGAATCATAGGGGCACAAAGTCTAACCAAGGAGAGGTGCGCACCCCCTGCACCCCTCCCATGAATCCGCCACTGTGACGGATAGTTTTTCTTATTGAGCATGCGCAAAATCGCGTTTACGTCATCGTATTCGAACATTAGCGGATACGACCGTCCACACATATCCGTATTCGGAGCGCATTCGCAAATTTCCACTCTGGAGACCGTTTTCGAAATTTACGGATACGTGTACAAAAGTTTCCGGACACGTGTGGACGCAACCCGTATCCGCAAAAAACATTTGCGGATACAAAAATTTCCGGATACGTGCGGACGGGGCCTAAGATTAACTGTTAAAAAATAATGTTAACCTTTTAGCTTCGGGCAATGGGTTGCAAGCGATTAATTCAAGACGTGAACAGCAAGATCAATCAATTATTTCTCTTACCAATCAAGTCCTTTCAAGTAGTTTTGCCCGTTAAAGAACTGCACTTCTTCATATGTCTTCACACTCTTTTCGCTACTAATAAACTCTGGATGCAAAGAGAGATACTGGTATAAAGCTGTTGTTCCTGTCTTCTGGGGACCAATTATGATTACTGACGGCAAACGACGACAGGTTTTACCTGGCTCCCATATGGATAGATGACGCTTGTCGTCACAGGGGTTCTAAAACGAGTGAAAGACATTTATAAATAGCATTTTTCGTAGTTACTAAAAATAGATATCGCAAAGCCTTGTGAGATCGAGGCATTGTGAGCAAACGTTGTAAATAAAGGCTCAATCTCGTACCCAGAGCCCTTATTCTTACTGCGCATGCTTGACGAAATAATTGGGCTCTTGAAAACTCCAAACCGGAAGACCCAGATTCTGGGTTTCTTGCACATGCGCATTATGACAGACTAGGTAAATTCAAAATGGCGGACGATGTTCAACAAGCATGTGAATTTGCGCTTGGAAAATTAGGTTTTGAAGATAGTTTTCAGTTAAATCAACTCTGAAAATATCTATTGGATAGAGATCAATACAATTCCCATTAAAAAACCGACAAAACTTTGAAAAATCCGGCCCTACAGGCTTTTTTGGTGTACTTCGAGACGCCATCTTGTTTATTTTCCCTAGTACTGTAATTTTTACTTCCGGTATCTTCCTTTGTTCTCGAGAACCAATCACAGCACAGGAAATATTGGAGTTTTCCAGAGCCCAATTATTTCGTCGAGCATGCGCAGTAAGAAATAAGGGCTCTGGGTACGAAATTGATAAAGGCTTCGATGACACTAGAGAAAAAAGTTTGCGCATGCGTGCATTTTAGCATTTTCTAAGAATTTTGAAGAGTTTGAGTGAGAAAATAAATGTTTGTTTTCTCCAAGTATACAAAAAAGCTCGAGAGTATACTTTTGTCAGACCAAGATACCGTATTAACAAACAATGTGAAACAATTAGCCTTAAGCTTCAAGCATGGACACTAGTGGACTTTGTGAAGTCCAATTTATCCGGCATGTTTGAAAGTCAAATTTACTGTCAGTCCAAATGTACTTATGTTTTGGCTAATTTGCATACGGATTCAGAGCATGCGCAGACGTTTTTTACGCGTGTCGTCTTCGACTACATGGAAAAGAAGATTTATGTAAGTCAAAAATATCATAGTTCTTGCAGGAATTTAAAACGACAAAACTACAAAGCATTGTTGTAGTATGTTAGCATGTAAGCTTGGTTTGTTTGGTAAAACCAGCCAGCTTCACAATTGACTACACCATCTTGAAAGGTAACCACGCGAGATGCAATGACCTTGCAATGAAGAAGACATTCATAATAGACCCTTTCGAGTTCCAAATTACCGCTGTGTTTCTTGATTGCAGACTCATATACACAGGCTAACCTCCATTAGTTGCACAATATTCCAGTCAAGGTCCGTCGACTTTCAAAATGTTTGTATTGTCGAAGTTGTGCAATTTTTTACTTTACCGTTGGTATTTGTGAATATTTAGACACTGATACGAGGCTAACACTGTATGTATGAGTCTGTAATCAAGAAACACAGCGGTATTTGGAACTGAAAAATGGTCAATTGTCCAAGGTATAACAATGTGACTACTATTACTGGGGCCATGCACTTAGACAGCGAGAACAAATCAAATTGTAGAATAAAAACAATACGACAATGGGTAGTGCAGCCAATCAAAAATCAACAAAAAACAAAAGCCTTTCCACAGATATTTTTATTTCCTCGAGAAAATAAAGATGACTATCTAGTTCTTTAAAATAACTTACACTTTCGCGCGCGCTGATTGGTAATTTTTTATCATCAATAAGAGAACAGACAGATAAAGCTGACGTCAACGAGCGCGCGCTCTTTCCGTTGGTTGTTTTGATCACTAGAAGTTTTTATCGTTTTTGTTAATGTAGAAAAAAACAAATTGACATCATAGTCCAATTTGACAATAAGACCACGAAATTCATTGTCAATAAATGGATCCTGAGACACATAAAAAACTGGTGTCAATTTAATAAGTTTACACAGAAAACCAGGGTCAAATTACAATTCTAGTGCTAGTCTAGGTTTGTCATTGGCTCAACTACCCAAAGTTGGAATGCATTGTTTTCATTCTACATTTTAATTCGTTCTCTTGTCTAATTGGTCTAAAGCCTCGTTTACACTAGTAAGATTTGCTGCGACTTTTTTGCGATTTTGTCTATAATAAATAATGGTAAAGAATCTACTTTTAAAGTTTTTTTCAGGATACCAAGATTTTCCTAGATAGTCTCTTTTGAAGGATGAGACAAAAGATTTCATATTTCCGAAAATTGCCACAAAAATCGCCAGTGTAAACGGGGCTTAAGTGGCCCTGGTTACAGTAGTAGCACTGTAAAAAGGTTATCTATCACAGCAAGGTCACCGTAGTTCTCACCTGGATACACAGGCATGGTCACCTTTGAATATAGCGCAGATAACAGTAAAGGGAGTTATTGATAATGATATTTTAATTATTATCACATACCCCCCATAAGGGTTTCTTTTCGTCAGGGAACAGCTTGAAGTACATGTCGGCAAGCACAAGTGGGTGTCGTGTCCTCAGCTTCAGGTTTGTCCAGCACTGCAGATACTTGACGACGTTATCAAAGGTGTGTAATGCTAGTCTGTCATTGCCGTAATTAGACATGTGACTCATAAAAATATTAATCTGCGGAGAAAAAGATAAATTATTTATAAAAACATGATGATGATGATGGTCATGATGGTCATGATGATGATGATGATGGTGATTATGATGGTGATTATGATGATGATGGTAATTATGATGGTGATGATGATGATGATGGTGATTATGATGGTGATTATGATGATGATGGTGATTATGAAGGTGATGATGATGGTGATGATGATGATGATGATGGTGATGATGGTGGTGGTGATGATGGTGAAGGTGATGGTTATGATGATGGTGATGATGAAGATGGTGATGATGTATGATGGTGATGATGATAATGGTAATGATGATGGAGATGAAGATGATAATGGTGGTGATGATAATGATGATAATTATGATGATTATGATGATGGTGGTGATTATGAAGGTGATGATGATGATGATGGTGATGATGATGATGATGATGGTGATGATGGTGGTGGTGATGATGGTGAAGGTGATGGTTATGATGATGGTGATGATGAAGATGGTGATGATGTATGATGGTGATGATGATAATGGTAATGATGATGGAGATGAAGATGATAATGGTGGTGATGATGATGATAGTGAGGGTCATAATGATGGTGATGATGATAATGGTGGCGATGATAATGATGATAATTATGATGATTATGATGACGGTGGTGATTATGAAGGTGATGATGATGATGATGGTGATGATGATGATGATGATGGTGATGATGGTGGTGGTGATGATGGTGAAGGTGATGGTTATGATGATGGTGATGATGAAGATGGTGATGATGTATGATGGTGATGATGATAATGGTAATGATGATGGAGATGAAGATGATAATGGTGGTGATGATGATGATAGTGAGGGTCATAATGATGGTGATGATGATAATGGTGGCGATGATAATGATGATAATTATGATGTTGATAATGGTGATGAAAATGATGATGGTGATGGTGGCGGTGATGTGATGATTATGGTGGTAGTATTGGTGATAATGATGTTTCTGCTGATGTTGATGTTCGTGATGATGATGATGAAGGGGATGAAGATGATGATGATGGTGAATTTGATAACAATGGTGGCGGAGCTGGCGAGGATGGAGGTGATGGTGAAAGTAGTAATCATGATCATGATGATATATTATGATGTTGACAATAATGATAATAGTGATAGTAAAGATGAGAACAAAATACATGCACTCGACATGGGTATACAATAAAATGTGTCAAATATATACAACCAACTCCTATTACAGGATGATATGCCTAATGGGGAAATTATAAAATAACTGTTATAAATCCCGCATTCTGATTAGTTGGGAGCGCGTGCTTTATGAGAGCACACAGCACGCACGCGCCCTTTGCATTTTATAAAAGAAAAAATAAACTTGCTTGCTGTGTTGTGGAGTTATAAAGCACTTGGGGAGTGGCAGAACACTCGAGAAGCGTCGAGAAGCACTTCACTACGCGTCGTACTTCTCCTAACACTTCTCTCGAGTTTTGCCAACTTCCGTGTGCTTTATAACTGCACACGGCACGCATGCGCGTTTTCTATTTCTTCAATATCTTACAGGATTATCTACAAATAGTTGGAAAAGGTTTCCCCCATAGATGCTGTTTTCCAGTCTCTTAGCACCCCTAGGGTAGTTTTTTAGTAAGATGGTCTTGGTGTACAAGCCGCAGGTCTGCCTTGGAAGTACCTGAAAATGAAAGACAAAGATGCTTAGCTCAAATATAAGATTGAACTAATATATTTATTTATTACAAATTAATGGCAATAATATGGTATATAACCGCCACCCGGTCAGCTCAGTTGGTAAGAGCGTCGGTCTGTTGTGTGGGAGGTCGTGGTTCAAGCCTCGGCCGGACCAACACTCAGGGTATTAAAATAACTGAGGAGAAGGTGCTGCCTTTGTAATAATATATGCAAATGGTTAGACCTTCAAGTCTTCTCGGACAAGGACTTAAAACCGTAGGCCCTGTCTCCCAACCCTTTCTAACCTACAGTAAATGGGGGACATAAAAGAACCTGTTGAATTATTTGTGTAAAAGAAGGGGATTGTCTCCCGGTTCAACAGCCTATCCCAATTTGGAGGCATAACACTAACATACTAGCAAATCACTCATGATTGTAAGCTGCACGGCTGCTACTAGCGCCTTAATATGCAGCCCGTAAAGTCCTCTACTGGTCATCAATGTAAAGCGCATTGAGACCATGTGAAATGCGCAATAGAAGCACCTCATTATTATATATAAATAATAATAATAGAGGGAAAAAAAGATCCATATGGATGATCCATAAAGGAGTCCTATACCCCATATAATAACAGATCACAAAGATGTATGAAAAGGATAATATAAAAATGAAAAATCTAGAAATATGTATTACAATTAACAAATAGACATCAGTTTTTTGTCTTTGTCTGCCCTCTTATTGACGATAAATTGTGTCATCACATTCTCAAAGTAGTGTGAGTAGTTGAGCCGCACACTAATTCGTCATTACATTGTCAAGGTAGTGTGAGTAGTTGAGCCGCACACTAATTTGACAATGTGATGACGAAATTTATCGTCAATAAGAGGGCAAACAAGCTTCCATTTTACTCCATTTATAGGCAGCATATAGTCACCAACCTTTATTTCACTGTAAATGAATCCTCTCCTCTGGTGTGCAGGTATCAGATGAGGATACTCCTCTGTGGATGTGGCTTTCAGGTTATAGTGTACCCTCCAACTGTCATACAACAGATCGTGTGTTGGATAAACCCCAGAGTGATGGGGTGCTACGGCATAGCTTGTGTTGACTGGGATATTATGTTTCTGTAAAAAGACTCATATCTTAGATCATCCAAAGGGTTGTTTCAGGGTTTGATCTGTGAGTTAGCCATGCCCTGACTTAGATCAGCCCAGAGGTTTGTTACAGGGTTTGATCTATGAGTTAGTCATGCCCTGACTTAGATCAGCCCACAGGTTGTTTCAGGGTTCTATCTGTGAGTTAGCCATGCCCTGACTGAGATCAGCCCAGAGGTTGTTTCAGGGTTTGATCTGTGAGTTAGCCATGCCCTGACTTAGATCAGCCCAGAGGTTGTTTCAGGGTTTGATCTGTGAGTTAGCCATACCATGACTTAGATCAGCCCAGAGGTTTGTTTCAGGGTTTGATCTATGAGTTAGCCATGCCCTGACTTAGATCAGCCCACAGGTTGTTTCAGGGTTCTATCTGTGAGTTAGCCATGCCCTGACTTAGATCAGCCCAGAGGTTGTTTCAGGGTTTGATCTGTGAGTTAGCCATGCCCTGACTTAGATCAGCCCAGAGGTTGTTTCAGGGTTTGATCTGCGAGTTAGCCATGCCCTGACTTAGATCAGCCCAGAGGTTGTTTCAGGGTTTGATCTGTGAGTTAGCCATGCCCTGACTTAGATCAGCCAAGAGGTTGTTTCAGGGTTTGATCTGCGAGTTAGCCATGCCCTGACTTAGATCAGCATGTGTATGTTACCTTTGCAAAATCAAGGTTCAACATCAATTCATCCTTCAGTTCTTGCGGCGTCTTGATTTCATGTGCTTTCCTGTGCATCCACATATGGCTAAACCACCAAAACTTGTCTGCATTTTTAATAAGTTCATTGTCTCCTTCATCTTCCTCTTCGTTACCACGCAGAAAATGGTAGCCAGAAAATCCTAAATTGAACTTAAAGCCAGGGACTCTTGAGTTGATTCGTTTTTGTAAAGAAACAAGTGCCTGGATGGAATTAATTGGTAAAAAATTAGATAAGATTAGACCGGCTAATTATCATTTACATTACGACCGAACTAGAGGTATAAATACCATCAACTATGTCCTTTTTTCTCACTGGAATCTGCAGATGACTTCCGCTCAGGTTTTCGAAACCACAGTCACCACAAACAACAGTCTTTCTCAAGACTACACTCGACACCCGGAGCATCTCATTTCACATCAAACTTCAACACCTGGGTTCGACAAACCATTTACTCTTAGAAAAGATTAGATGGATGGAGCTATCGAGTTTTATCATGCATTACAAACCAACATGTTTCTGCGTAAAATTTTATGTTCTAAAAAAACATACCATCAAATAAGTTTATGTAGGATCTTTACGAAACTTCAGTTTTGCTTAAATATCTCTATGATATATATAGAGAATACTTCATGGAAAGTGTGCATGTCATTTTTCACGAGTTGTGCAGTATCAAAGAAATGAACAAGCGAGTCTTCGAGCAAGTGAGATTTTTGATACGAAACATCTAGTGAATTAGAACTGAGATTATTTATCACCTGTAAAGCAGTTGATATCGTTTTTTTATTCATGAGTTTCCATATCATCGAACAAGTGATATAATATGATATATGAATAAAAACAATAAAACAAAAAATATATCAGGCTCTTACAAGGGCAGATCCCATGGGGGCAAATGGGGACTGAAGCCCCCCTTCAGCAGAAAAAAAAAAGGAAGAATTAGGTGCTCTTTTTTATTGTTTTCCATTGTGTTGACAGAAGAAACTCAATGGGCCCCCCTCCCCCCCCCCCTAAATTTTTTGCTGGATCCACCCGTCTTAACATGTAATAATTTGTTTATTACAAATTTAGAGTGGATAAAATGATGAAATTCACACTTTCCAATTTACCAGCTTAATAATTAGGTATATATATTCTAAATTTCAAAATTTGTTGTGCCCTGACTAATATCAGCTCCAAGATGTTATTTTAGGGTTCAAAACACTGTCGGCTGTGAAATATTACTTCAAGGGCTACGAAATGATGTTAAGACATCTTTTCTGTGAGCCACATTTTCAAATTGATGTAACCAAATTTATTCGTTTCTTTGTGTTGATTGTTTTGGTTTAGTTTCAAGGAGAGAATGTCAAATGCATAAACTCGACCTTAGATATTTTAATATTTTTTATAAATATTTTGTAGAATTTGAGAGTGTAAAGCTGAAAATTTCATTTCACCTAAAAAAATGTGGCTCAATTTGTATTAATATAACTAGTAAATTATAAAAATTAGGTTACACAATATATCGAGAATAAACAAATTGGTTTACAGCATTAGCTGATTTTCAGATAAGAATGGAAAGTTGAGAAGTTTGCTGGGAATATTAAATAAGATTTAAAAACTCTATCAGAAATTGTTACCACAAAAGGTTAGAGAAATCTTTAAGATCTACAACTTTGGATAAATGAAATAAAATATTACAAAGCAGGAGTGAGAAGTGAGCATAATAGTAATTGCATATAAATATGATAAATTATTATGTCGATATTGAGATGTTCATGGAGTAAACTGGGGAAAACCATTGAAATGTTCGCACAAACAATTAATGACATTAATGAGCATATATTGGGTTGTCAGTAATTTCCGGTTCTTTAAACAAAAAAAGTAATAATAATAGTAAATCTGGTGGCATTGATTTTAAAATAACAGCATAATGAAAGGCCTTGACTGTTTGGGATTTATTCATAGAATAAACACATTCAAAATGTATGGAATCGTGCTGATTTGGCGCCACGAGGATAACATGATTAGCTCGTATATTTTCAAAAGGCAAATCTTCTACTTTTTTACTTACCTGAACGTCATCTTTATTCATCCTAATACCAACTTTCCCGACAAATATATCATCAATGTCTACCAAGAACCATCTTTGTAGAGGTTTAGAAAGAATTCCATTGGATAAAAAGTTCAGAGCGTCAATGAATAAAAGTCGATGAAGCCAGAAACTCACTCCATAACCAAAATATACTCTTTTCACTCCATCAAGATTTCCTTTATCCAGCATTACGGTGATAAATCTTTTAGAAGCATAGGACTTGGAGGATTCAGAATCCGAATCAAGATCGTTAATGTTGTTATCAAAAAAAGAAGTTTCTTGTGTCGCGACTTCGACGTATTCATGAGTACTATGGTTGGAAGAAAAGACAGTCCATTGTGATGGTAAACCATCTTCGACAACTCCTCCAGCTCTTGTTAGTCTAAGTAATGTTGAATGTGGATTTAACTCTGCACTTTTTAAATCTTTTATCTCTGTTCGAAGCTGTAATTTTAGTCTTTTAGAGTAATAATTTAAATAACCATAGTTTTCTTGTACCGTGAATATTACAAGTCCTGCAGAGAATTCACGTGAGTATTGATCGAGCGTCCTTCGAGCTCGAATCGTTAATCCTGTATAAAATTTCAAGCTCTCAAAAACAATAACAGCAAACTTCCCAACGTTATTTTCTTCTAAAACTGGTAAAATAGTTTTATCGTTAAAAGAAACCAGCTGATAAGGGATTCTGTTTGATTCTAATATTGTAACGATATTCATTCAAAACACTACAGAAGTTTGTTTAAATATTACTAAGACTTGCCTCTGAGGGCGTACATTTGTGTAGTTTTTGATAATATTGTCGAAGTTGTCTTCGTCTTTTGAAGACGAAGAGTCGAATCGAGGTGGGTTGCTGCATTTTTTTGTAGTAAAACTCACAACGGAGCGTCGAGTGAGAGGATTATTGCTCACCGAGACTTGATACCAGAGGATCCAACAAGAAATAACGCTCAACACAATCGTTCCTGTAAAAAGCTTCAAAACAAACGATCCCAAATGCAGCCTCCAGATTCTCATAGTTATTCCAAGACTCCATAAAATCCAAGGTCTTCTACATCGTTTAAGAAACTGTGCTTTTGTAAATCACGGCAGTTTTGTATTTCATGATGGATGACTTGCTCGAGCATGTGCGTCACAATTATGTTATAAATAAAACACAAAACCCCGAGGGAGGAGTAGTTAGATCCTATCTCTACGACCTAAATCAGTTTAATATCTCAAAACCCCGACAATATAAGCAAAATTATCAGTTAAGTGTTATTCCTAATAATTAAAAACAGCTTCCTGTTTGCAAGATATATTTTTAAAGCAAAAGTAATTTGAGTTTTTAAAATTTCGAAGATAACTTAGGGGGGTAGGGTGAACTTAAAAATTGTATCTAGAAAAAATTATCAGGAATCTAAACTTTCTAAAATTCGCAAATTTTGTTATCATAAAGCTAATTATTTTCTTGTTAATTACAATCTAGATCTGTAGAAATTTGTTTTTTGCAACTGAAACTTGTGATATGGAGTTGAAGAGAGCTTGTCGGAAGTGAATAAAATGGTTCAAAGTCTGCAATGGGAAACACCCTTGAACATCCACACAAGTCACCCCTTTTTAAAATTAACAAGCTGATATAAACACTCGACTGTTAAGCGTCTTTTACAAGATTAATCCTCGTTCTAAAGCTTTCAGAATATTCGAGTTTTATGGAGTTTATTTTATTTCTATTTTCTATTAATATGATATATATAACTTATTCCTAAATACAGAACACAGAATACAGTTCCTTGAAGTACGACACCATCGTATCTATACTGTTTCTTATCAGTTTAAGTATAATTTTCGATGCATTTTTGATTAGATTTAATCAGGAGTTTACTCGAAAATTAAAGTGTAGTTGTTTTCTAAGAGAGGTCAAAAAACTGTTTCTTTCGTTTCCCTTTAAACTCTGTGGTAACCACTGATGTGCTTAACACAAAAAACGTTTGTTGAAACCACAATATCCCACAAAAACCGTCAACTCATAAGACTATTTTCTGTTACTTTGTATATCCAAAACCTAAAAAGATTTTGAGGGGAAAAAGGTTCATCTTTGTTGACTGATTTCTTTGTAATTCTTATTATTAACTTATTTTGCTTTAGAAATGTCTTCTCTCGGCTGTCTCTAGCTCTTTTCTGACCAATTATTTTAACTATTTTAAAAGGGTTTTATAGTTCACTATTGTTTATAATTATTGTGCTCAAGTCGGCACGGATAAGTTCAGCTGCTCTTTCCCAAAACTATTTACTTTTTAAATTAAAATTTGTTTTTGAAACGAAAGCTTTGAGCCAGTAAACGATGAATTTAACCAAATTCTTTGTTAAACTCCATGTCTCCGCAAGAATACGATTTTTCAAAACCGATTTCATTTGAAGTTTACGATTAAATTCATTAGTGCTTAAATGTTCAAATGTCTGGCCTGAAAGATAACGAAAACGAACTACTAAACGCAAAAGCCGCAGTTATTTTAAGAAAATGCCGGCAAACTAATAAATTCCAGACTCGTTATGTTAAGTTGTTTTGAAAAAAACATTTTCAAACAGTTTTTACAAGTTTAATCCCGTTTGTACAATTTTTTGTACAACTCTTTTTAAACCATTTAGTCAAGACCGAACATTGATTGGCAACATTCGCTACGAATACCGCGTTCTCTCAAAAAAGCTTTAAAAAAGCGAAATTCAAGCAGAAGCTTTTATTTATTAATCGCACGAGCGTAATTCAAGATGACTGGGTTTAGAAAATTTTCACGTAGTTACGGTTATTATTGATGAGATTTTCACCACATTTTTTCGCGAGGGAAAATGGCGACATCATTTCAAGTAGCAGCGATAGACAAGTTTCTTTAAACGTTTGCTTTTCTGAAACTAGTTTAAAAGGCCCTAAAAATAAATCCGGCTATAAATGCCTAAGATTAAAACTAGAAGATTCTTTTATATAGGAGCTTCATAACTTCCTCGATTTTGGTTTCTTCAAAAATTGTTTTTGATTGCCGCCTTCCCAGCCCATTACAATCTACAAAACCTGTCGATCAAATTGGTTTTTAGTTAAGATCTGTAGTTAACGTCGTCCTAATTGGAATGTTCTAGGCATTTCCAAAATTTAGTTTATTTTAGTTCTGACCTCCCGTACACCACTACCAGAGATTAAAGGGGAATGTTTTTTATCACACACCATTGAAAATAGTGATCAATTAAAATGCAGGGAACCAGTTGTATATTTGGCAGTGTTATACTGTTCCCTTCAATCAGGCATTGCTGCCTTGAAACTTCTATTGCGTTGATGAACCGTGCAATGACGGACCGCTGAACGCAGAATCTGCAGAACAACCTCCTCAGAAAAATTACTTTAATGCACTTTTAAGCAAAAAGACATTATATAGACCGAGAGTGTTTTATTGGGAATTACGCCACTCTTATTTTTCGTACAAAATACATCCGGGACCCGCGTAACATATTTCCCATATCTTGACTAGTGAAGCCGTCACTTGCGATGTCTTCCGGGAACCTGTTTTGATTAACTTGCTAAGTTTTTCTTTGTGGATTTGCCGACGGATTTGCCTATATAATGCGTTGGCTTGAAGATATCAAGTTTATCTTCTCGTGTTGAAAAATTATTCACCACTCGAAAATAAACTTCCCGTCTTCGCGCCACTTATATCCATCTAATATGATTGTTTATAAAATATTGACTATACAATCCAATCTATTTTTTTCTTTCGTGTTGCCGCGCTTTCTGCTAGAAAAGTAAGATGGCGCAATAGGAGAGCAGCGCTGAATGCGAGGAAAGCTTGCTTTTTTTGTTTTCTTTTATTTCATTTTAGACAGAAGAATGAAGCTACAAACTGTATCAATATTCCTTCGTCATTCCTTGGTCAGTTCCTTCGTTTAGTACGTTAGTAAGTACGCGACTATTGTGAGTGCCCCCGATTGACAATTGTTCATTTTATGCTGATATATTAACGATGAATTCAGCGGTGTTTGTTAGTTGTTTGAAAATACGAACGACTCTCTTTGTGGTACTCGGAAAAATTGCTCATGATTACAGACATAACCAAATGATTATATTAATGTAGTTTTGTAGTTTATTGTAAGTCACCTCTTAAATTACAGGAGCATTCATAGATTGCGAGCAGTCATTTCCCTTGGTCATTGTCCGTCTGTCTGTCGTCGTTTCCATTGGCCGAGGAAGATTGGAAGCCTCGTAACCAATCTTCCTCGGCCAATCGAGACGGACAGACAGACGGACATGGGACCAAGAGAAATAGAGGATCTACTCGCAGTCTAGAGCAATAACGCCTTACTACTCTTAACATATCATCCCTCTATAACTAAACTCCACATAGATATTTCTACATAGCTATTGATATATTAATATATTTGTTATATGTTTTTGCTATTTACAATAAATTCTATATTTCATATATATACATATTTAAAATTTCGAATATTTTTCATATAAAATAACCTCTGTTTTTCATAGAAAAATAAATATTTACATCTCGTTTGGTGAATTTTAGAAAAAATCTCTATAAATGATAGCTTTTTCTTTGTCATAGTTTGTAAATATTATTATTTAACATCATTTGGTAATACTGTAAATTGGTTTTTAACTTATTATGAGAACAATAGTACTGATTGATGTGATAGGAGTGAGAAAACACAAACACTGTTAATAAGAAGTGTAAAGAAAGGTCTGCGCACTAGAGACAGACATGACCACATGCAATATACAGACTCAGTACAGCATTGATGTGATAGAAGTGGGGAATAAGCATAAAAACTAGCCCGTTTTGAAAGACATATTTTTGAAACCGCCATCTCTGTCATAGGTCACGTGGTCTAGCGTCCATATTGAATTTGGTTGAAACTGCACATTAATACGCAGCTCGAGTTAAACTATTTAAAAAAATTCATTCCTAAGAATGCTAGTATCAGTATTTAGTCAAATTTCTCTTGTAAGTCAACCTCTGAAAATTTCTTTCTCATCCAAATTCAAAATGGCGGAAGATGACCACGTGAACTATTGGTCGGTAATTTTGTTCAAAAACCGCTGACCACTTGGTATTTCTTTCACCATCCAGCACAAACCTCGATCATTTTTTTGCATTTTCTTTTTTGGGAATTTGTCATATAAAATTAATAAATTATTAGAGCAGATTGAACCTCACCCAAAGCCATCTTTGAGCCATTTGGGCAATTTAAATTCAATCTTTTGATTGATTCTCATAAGGTTCTTATTGTGTATTGCGTAATACCGCTGTAAGTATTTAATCGTGGACTCGTCTAGTGTGTCAGGGACAGTTTTCTCGTATTTGTAACAGGCTTTAGTGCTGTTTGAGGATGTAGAGGAGCAGAAGGCTTTTTCTTCCTCGTTATAGCTGAAAAAAAGAGCAGATAAAAATTACCAAGCGCATCACTATTCAGGGTTCTACCTGTGAGTTAGTCGTGCCCTGACTTAGATCAGCCCAGAGGTTGTTTCAGGGTTTGATCTGTGAGTTAGCCATGCCCTGACTTAGATCAGCCCAGAGGTTGTTTCAGGGTTCTATCTGTGAGTTAGCCTGCCCTGACTTAGATCAGCCCAGAGGTTGTTTCAGGGTTTGATCTGTGAGTTAGCCATGCCCTGACTTAGATCAGCCCAGAGATTGTTTCAGGGTTCGATCTGTGAGTTAGCCATGCCCTGACTTAGATCAGCCAAGAGGTTGTTTCAGGGTTCCATCTGTGAGTTAGCCATGCCCTGACTTAGTTCAGCCCAGAGCTTGTTTCAGCATTTGATAAAATAAGTTTATTCATCGCTTCGATAGCTGTTTCGTGATTTAATTACCTCAAACGCTTCTCGTATTTCATTGGATGATCCAAAGCAAGAAATTCCTCTAATTGATTCATGACGTTGATTGGCTGGTTGGCCAAATCGTTTAGATCAATAATAAGCATTTGTTTGGGATCGTAGAGTTTCATCCACCGTCCGATGTGTTCCGCGTAGTGGCCTGGGCGTAATATAGCTGCGCGCATGCGTAGTAGGTCTGGGTTGGTTTGGCTGGTGACTATCTCGGTAAACTTGGTATGCGATAACTTGTGGCGTTTTAAAAGATGCTAAAATATAAAACACGTATTACGATCAAAGAGTGGCCGATGAATAGAGGTTGGTCTCTTAGTAAAGGTATACATTTGCATAAAACACCTCTTTGTGTCTTTAACAACTGGTCGGTAAATAGAGGTTGGTCGGTTAATAGAGGTATAGATTAGTGCAAAAACCCTCCTTGTGACTTTGGCAACTGGTCGGTAAATAGAGGTTGGTCGGTTAATAGAGGTATAGATTAGTGCAAAAACCCTCCTTGTGACTTTGGTAACTGGTCGGTAAATAGAGGTTGGTCGGTTAATAGAGGTATAGATTAGTGCAAAAACCCTCTTTGTGACTTTGGCAACTGGTCGGTAAATAGAGGTTGGTCGGTTAATAGAGGTATAGATTAGTGCAAAAACCCTCTTTGTGACTTTGGCAACTGGTCGGTATATAGATGTTGGTCGGTAAATACAGGTTCTTACCTTGTAGTGGGCATATGCTATCATGACAGGGTCTTCCAAGACAAAAACAATCTTGGCTGATTTAAGTAAAGCATTGACTCGTGAAGGCGCCGTCTGACTAGTGAAGTAACTGTGACTTGACTCATAAGACACTTGGTTGGGACTGGTTGGTTTACGAAACACCGACATGTACCTTAAACAAAAATTGACAAAATGGTTAGTGGAGTATTCGTAAAAATAGGCCGTCCAGGTTTATAAACCCTTCTTAAAATTGTCTTGAATGCGAGGTTAACATGAAAATGTACAAAAGAAATGCCACAAATTCCATCGAGAAAAAGTGTCATTTACTTACTGCAAGCCTCTCATCCACGATACTTAATTAAATGGCAAAGCACTTTTCCTTTATCCATTGTCAGCCTACGCACTGAGTCGCTGGTTCGAATCCTGCGGACGCCACATGGGAATGTGTTTTTGATTTGATGTTCTCTCTCTTGCTACGAGGGTTTTTCTCCAGGTTCTCTGGTTTTCCTCCCTCCACAAAAATTAAAGCGTGAGTTGAAAGTTGGGTCATTGATTCGATTCTTGCACACACGTGAGTTGAGATTGTGTGCTGTGTTGTTCTCTTTTTTTTTAAACAACGTTATTGGCCCTCAAAATTTCTCAACAGTAGCAAACATAACAGCAAACAAACTTAAGAGAAAATGAATAATGCAAGTGCATTCGAACATATTCATATGGAAGAGAGCGCTATGTAAATAAATATCATTATCAGGGAGGAGGACCACTAGGGTGGGCGCGAATGGGACCTTGAGTCCAATGTCTTCCTTGGCACGGTTCTCCGAGTTCTCTGGTTTTTCTCCCTTCACAAAAATGAACACGTGAGCTGACAGTAACCATGGAGATACATACCAGTCTAAGCCCTTTAAATAATTATCGCTACTGAAGAACTCGGCCTCTCCCGACGTATTGTTCATGCTGTTCATTCTGAGTATGTCTGGGTTCAGGTGAAGAAGAGACTCCAGTAGTTCCAGGCCCCCGTGGGGTGGGCCGATCAAGAGGAACGAAGGGAGCTGGTTACACGTCTTGGCTTGGTCCCAAATTTCAAGGTGACGTTGATAATCGCATGGACTCTAATGTTAATTGGAGAGAGAGGTAAGTAATAAGTGAGAGAAGGAGAAGGAGAAGGGCAAGGACAAGGACAAGGACAAGAGAGTTAAGGGATACAATCAAAATCCCATTCAACATGGAACGTAAATGAAATCGAAGCACAACACACCTGCCATAATGGTGTCTTGTCTTGAGGAAACAGATTTAAATATATTTCAGCCAATCGAGTTGGCGGCGCGTGTCTCAGTTTAATATTCGTCCAGCGGTTTGTGTATTTCACAAGGTTCGTGATAGTGTACTGGGCAAGGCGATCGTTGGCATAATTTGTCATATGCGTCATTATAATCATCACCTAACAACAGAGTAAAAAACAAAGCTCAGAATACTCTTTAAAAAAAAAAAATTAATTAAGATTAAATAAATTAAAATTATTTTTAAAATATTGCAGTTTTGACTTCTCTGGTACTCAGGAATAGCCTCGATTTTTGGTAGAATTTCATGTTTTCCAGTGAATTCCAGGTCCGTCGAATTTCAAAGTTTTTACTGTTAGTAATTGTTAATATTTAGACACCGATTCAAGGCATACCCTCAGTAAACCAGACTGTAGTCAAGTAACGGAGCGGTAATTTTGAACTCGAAAATTTACTATTCTGTGTAACAGTTTAACGTGACAATGTTCTTCCGTGACATAAGCGTGACTCGATTATTTTAATGCATCACAAAGAGCACTGCGTGAAACGTATGTGCTTAAAACTTGCAACAAAAAAGTTCTAGCGTACAAGAATTCTTTCTATCTGGGCAAGATGTTTGCGTGACTGCTTGCGCACCTACGCTAATAGATATTCATAGGACATTCCAAGCGTGACACAATTTATCTCATGCGTGATGCAAAATATCTCCTCGCATATCTGCGTGACGTCCACCTCTTCTGGGACATCAAGCCTGAGATTTTGAGAGGAAATACCATGCACGACGAGTTATTTCTGCGTGACATTTTGAGCACGAAACCACAACCAGATAATCTGGGTTCTCAGGAAGTTGTGGGTATAGAAGCAAGCAGTTATGCGTGGCATTTCGGAAGAACAGGTCGACCTAACGCCTACTCATAAGAAGTGCCAAAATGAGATGAATTGATAGTCCAAAAACCGGATAAAGTAATATGGCCGACATGATTGTCAAAAGACAAAAGGTCACACGATCATACATATCTTAGCTCTCCACGTTCCTGTGGTATTCATGGTTTAACAAAGGCGTTTCGTTCATCCCCCCCAACCACGTTTCCTTCCTCTTCGATTACGCGCATCCCGCGGGATAGACAGTGAGAAATGAACTTACGGGATTTCGGACGAGCGTCTCAAACAGCTCTCCTCCATATATGTTTCTGTCTAACGCTTTGTGCCATCCTTTAATTTGCTTGAAATAATTCGTCGATGTGAACAAACCACATGTCTGTCTGGGTAGAACCTTTGGAAGAGGAAAAAAAGAAAAAAACAAACCACATTCAATAGACATTTTACTCAACGTTGCACGCTCATCCAAATTTAAGAAACTTTACGGGCAACGATACTAGGACAGGAGCTTTATGATGAGAATTATCGTACGAGATTTTTTCGATAAGAGTTTATAAAATCGATTAATCTCCTCTTTTAAAATAAAACTGGCTTCACAATTTTACTGAATTAGCGTTTTTCATAACCTTAAGGAAACGGTGTACAATTAGTCAGTTTGACTTGGCGATAAAAAAGAGCTCTTTCAGCCACGGCATACGGTTGTACTTTTGACAATAACTTTGTGGTGTTTGTTTTGTTAGGTACACCAATATGGCTGCCATCCCTATTGCCATTTAATTCTAGAGAAACGTAAAAAATTGCTTCATTCATACATAAGATATGTCTTGCTCTAGCGAATTAAATTTAAATTCTAAAAAAAAAAAAAAAAAAAAAAAGAAAGTAAGAAATTCGCTGCGTTTGCTAGGAATAGAGTAAAAAAACGTGTGAGTGAAAAATTACATCGTTTATCGGCGGTTTTAAAAGAAGCAAGATTGCTAGACAAGTCGTCCAGTGGCCGGTATACATACGTCCGTGTAGTAATGACCTATTTCCTATTTTCGAGATATCTCTCGATATCTAAATATCAAGGTAAATAAACAAGGTTTTTGCTGTGGTATTCATCAAAGTGGTGGGTTCATTTTGTTTGTTCTTTAAATAAATATCGGAAACCAGATGCTTCAAAATCAACGACTTCTTGACGAAATACGAAGGTGATTAGAATTAAAGGCGTTACTTTACGGAATTTACGTTTTGCGAACATTCCAGAGCCAGTTAATGACAATTTAAAGGCATGGCAGCCATATTGGCTGTATTATCAATGGATCAACATGGCCACGGTTACTTAACGTGCGAATAAAGATCAAATTTACAGTTATTAGCTGATCTGAAATAGTGAAGTAGAAATGACGTCACTGCAAAACTGATACAAATATACAAATCGATACAAATATAAACTGACTCATTAGTCATTGTGCTAATATGCAGCCCGTAAAGTCCTCCACTGCAATGTAAAGCGCAATGAGACAATGTGATAATGCGCTATAAAAGAACCCCATTGTTATTATTATTACGTTATCAAACTCTTAGGGACGTTTTATTTTTCATTTGGTGGCCTGGAAATCAATAATTTCAAGAGGAAAAATGACATCTCAGTTTTGCAATTAATTTTCTCGTTGCAGATAGGCTTACATTTTCTCTTGGATTAGCTGGTGAGATGGTACTGTTAACATTATTACCTTAATGCCTCTGTATATGAATCCTCTTCTCAGCCAGGCTGGTTTGAGATGCGGGTACTCCTCAGTTGACGTCACGGTTATGCTATCGATCTCTTTCCACGCCGTATACAGGGGTTCATGTACCGGGTAGACACCGGAATGGTGGGGTGCTACAGCGTATGAAGTGTTCAGCGGTATTCCATATTCCTTATAATTAGTTAGAATGATTATGAAAATGTATCACTGAGAATCGAAAACATAGCTTAGAAGATCTCTTAGGTGTGACGTCAATTGTATGCAAAAACGAATTAGTTTAGTTTGATCAGATTCATCAACATTACACTTCAATACGGTGTGGAAGTGGAATGGTCAAAACAACCACCAAACCGGCCATTCCAGACACGGGAATCTTGAATCAACAATTCAATGGCCCCCCAAATTCCTTTTGTTATGTAAGAATTAGTTGTCAACCACTACCCTTCATGTGCTAGCAACCAGAGAGTTTTCTATTGCTTGGTATCAACTTATCAGTTACCAGCCTACAATGACAGGCAAGCCCCACTGCCCATCATGTGCTATCAAACAGAGAGTATTATCTATCGCTTGGTATCAATCAACTGAATCTCATTACCAGCCTACAACGACAGGCAAACCTCTTTCTTACCTCGGCAAATTTCTTATTTCTTTTCATGGATCCAATGAGATCCTGTAAAGAGAGCCTGTGAGCCTGTTCGTGGTCGTACAAATGACCAAACCAAGTAAACCTGTGTGCATATTCCAGAACTGCTTCATCGCCATCATCCTCTTCGGTATTGCCTCTTTTGTAGCCTTTGCCAGAATACCCCAAGTTAAATTTAAATCCTGGAATCT
The DNA here is from genome assembly GCA_011057435.1 of Actinia equina. Taxonomy (NCBI): domain Eukaryota; kingdom Metazoa; phylum Cnidaria; class Anthozoa; order Actiniaria; family Actiniidae; genus Actinia; species Actinia equina. The sequence continues at coordinate 288,115 of WHPX01001266.1, read as the reverse complement.
TCTGTGATAGTTCTCCTTGGACAGACAACATATCCTAGTGTATAAAACCAAAATTGTAAACATTTCAGTGCTGTAAATGTTTTTCTGTAGCACTCGAAAGCGTTCAAAACCTTTCTCGGCAAAAAGGTAACGAGGTGGTAACAAAGTACCATTTTCCCCGCCAATTCACACGCGTTTGCGTTTCAGGTTTAGAGTTTCCCGCCATATCCACAGGAATCCCGCACGAATGAATGAAATTTTGGTACCGAGATACGAGGTGCAAAACAGTAATTTGTTATTATTTTTTTACAAATAAAAGATTGAAATATGAAGTAAATAGAAATACGAATTCTTATCTTTCACAAAAAAAAAAAAAAAAAAAGAAAGAATTTTAGTCGTTTTCGTTTCAGTCAAACATAAGGGGAGGGGAGGGGAGGGGAGAATCTTATCCCAAATTGATAGTTTTTACAATCACCATCTTTGATGAATGAAACAAAAGATTCGTCATTATTCTCTTTTATAATATCATCCAACATTGTTATTTCATTCTCTTGGGAATGATTGAAAACTAGCAAGATGTACTTAAATATATGAATACTTTTTCATGTCATAGATGGCAATGACAAGAATTGGGCATGTGTCAAATTATTTGACAGGTCACACGTGATCCAGTTTCCAACTCACCATCACGTCTTCACGGTGCAGCCTCAACCCAGTGCTTCCAATGAAAACATCGTCAACGTCTATTTGTAAATATCGGTCCAATGAAAACGTCATAGGCGTCGGTGATAAATAATCCATCGCATCCAGCAACAACAAAGTATGAAGAAAAAAAGGGAAACCTCCTGAAAAGAACACTCTCTTTACTCCATCAACGTTTCCATTATCTAGAACCACAGTCGCTCGGTTGAACTCCGGTCTAGCTATACTCCTTCGACTGTTCTTCGTATAGGATTCGCCTGGCAGTACGTACGATACGACCTCAAGAGGGGACCGAATGGGATCAAAACTCAGAAGCATCCATCGTGTACCAAGTCCCTTGGGCACTCGAGGCTTCTCAGCGCGTCCACCATCTTTTGTAACCCTCAACAAATCCGAACTACCATTAACTTGAATGAAAAGTGGTCCTTTTTCCTTGGCTGGTTTTCGAACATGAAGCTGAAACTCTCTAACATACCCAACATAGTTCGTAGTAAAAAATAAAATGCCTGTTTTAAATTTTCTTGAGTACGAATTCAAAATATCTTTCGCTTTTTCTTTAAGGTCAACGTAAGTTCTAATATCCACGAATATAATGAGAGCGTATTTAGCAGTATAGACGTTATTACGAAGTGCATTTTTTAAATCGAGGAATGCTTTCTCATCCACACGAGATACTTCATAAGGAAGGCGATAACCGTCCAGAAATTTGCACAAAACGTGCGACACTTTGAAACGTTCGTTAGGAGGGTTGCGTAGGACGACGAGAATTTTTTTGCGCACTTTGTAGGTCTTGTTTGGTTGTTTTCTAGATGTGGTGAGCCATCTTATATCTCTTGTGTAGTACAGGCTTGGATCTGCCGCGTTTTGTGTTAAAGCTGTTCCAACGACATCGTCTGAAAGAGAAGACATTCATTTAGGATCTTATCCTGATATTTTCAAAATTGACAGTGGAGTTACTTAGCCAACCAACAACTAATTTTTATACATACTCTTATGATTTTTTCTTTACTTCTACATTTATTCGTCCGTTCATTCATCTATTCATTCTTTCCTCTCCTTTTCTTTCTCCTTTCCTTTCTCCTCTCCTTCCCTCTCCTTTCCTTTCCTTTCCTGTCCTGTCCTTTCCTCTCCTGTCCTCTCCTCCTCCCATTTCCCTTTCTTTTTCTTCGGCGGTCTCTCAGCCTAATCTCCCTATTCCGTACACCCCCCGCTGATCAACATTATTCTAACACCCTAAAACAGCTGTCGTAAAGGCCTTATAATCGTTTTCGTAATTAAGTAAATCTTTAATGACCGTTTACTTAAACCATTCTTTGATTATATCTGTACAAAAACGCTTCCATTCAAAATTACGACTCAATAATTTACATACGAAGTTATCTAATCATCAGGGGTCGCAGAATTTATCAATAAAAAATAAAATAATTAAAAAAAAACTACTATAGGAAAAAAATTCGCAATTCAAGAAGGATTTTCTAAAGGAAATTCCGTTTCTTATTCTTAGAATTTTCAAGGAATAAAGGAAATACAGCTCTAATTTCGAGCCATATGTTTTGAATCAACATTCCGTTTCTTTTTTAAATGTATTTTTCGGGTTGAACAGCGGGTACCTTTCTTGCCCAGACATCGCGTCTGCCAAAACTAAAATATCAAGCCCAAAAGCGATGAAGAACTTTCTACTCGCAGTAGGGAAGCTATACATTAGAATTAGCGGTACTGATTGATCCTAGGTTGCTAGAGGCGATGAAAAGAGTAGAAAAACTTTGAAATGATGACAACGAGGACGAAAAATATTATGACAACCATTATTACAATGACCTCTTACTGTGTTTTTGCATAGGTAGGTGGGCCTGTCTGAAGTGATTCAGTATGCAGAGATCAGAATGCTCTAGTAATATGAACTGTTGATCTTTATATACAGTGGAGTCTTTTGTTACGGGCACCTCTATATTACGGGCACCTCTATATTACGAACACCTCTATATTACGGACACCTCTATATTACGGACACCTCTATATTACGAACACCTCTATATTACGAACACCTCTATATTACGGACACCTCTATATCATGGACACTTTATTGTGGCTCTACGGTGTCCGTATCAACGGTATCAGAATTTTTGGTCAATGAACGCCAGGCACAGTCCGACAAACCTATCTAATACGGTCATCCAAACGACGAACCTAAGTGTCCATAATAGAGAGCTTTTTTATGAGTAAATAAGTGTACTCAGCCTTATATTTACATTTAAACAAAGCTATATTGAGCGGACACCCTTTATTAAGCGGTCACCAGGGAAGGTACTGTATTCAAAATACTTGAGCTTTGAATACTGACAGCGACGCCAAGCTTGTTTAAAAATAAGCTCTACAATGATAACGGGGTTGTGAACCAGTTCAACTCACTCGATAACAATTTATCGTAGCTTTTAAAGTGACTTGAACGTTTCTAATAAAGAGTTAAACATATGTGAAGGCGATCAAAATCTTTAGAAGTACCCGCACTTGAACTCTAGAGGTGGCCTGTTGTAATGTTGCTTTTCATCAGCTAGTAGAAAAAATTTACGCAATCCTTGAAGTATGCCTTCAGAAATAAACTAGCAGCTCAATTTGAATCTAAGAATTATTGAAAATGCATGGCTCTTCGCCAGCGTTGCTTCAGTTATGAAGCGTATTTTCTTGTCTCGTAAAGTTTGAAAAGGAAAAGCACCTCAAAGAGACATTTTCACTTCATAAAACAAAACTTTTACATTCTCCCCAACTGAAAAAAGCCCGATGGTTTCAGATAAATCTCCAAAAAATAACTGTGAGAGCTAAATCTTCAATGTTTTAAAAAGCGCTTCACACTTATTACAAACTGCCTTTCAACGCTGTGATTTTCAAATCAAATCAAGCTGGAGTGATCGAAAAAAATGTATTTAGTTGACCCCAGTCTAGGCTACGTACACACACTTAGTCTATATTTCCTATCTCTGCAAAAATGAATTTCTAAATTACAATTCCATCGTGGAGGAAAATATTCATAGATAGATTCTTTTTTTCGCTCTCTTATTTGTCATTCTCTTGAGTGACTTTCTTACCGTCATTTCAATTTTGTAGTCTATACAATCTTTTGTGTTTAGGACGCTTCCTATCGCGTCTACTTTTACTACCCTTTTCTCATTGGTTACATAAGTTTTCCTTTCTGTACTGTATCCACCTCGATACTTTGGTTGCCTATTTACCATCATGATATGGCCAACAAAATATCTCAACTAAAATGTCAGAAAAAAGCCATGTTAATAAATGAATTCCATAATTTCCTTTTTTAAAATAGCTCAATTTGGGTGTTTCAACTAACTGGAATTAATTTCATGAAGAACGCAAAATAGAGCTTCTTAAAATTTCCATTGGCTGAGAGATATTTTACTAAATCATGGCTTTTCTGAGATAAAGTTTGGTGCAAAATTTGAGTGCTGTTGATTCAAGATAAGATAACCTAACTTTATCTGTTTGGTGGAAATCTAGTCGATTTGGAGTGATTTCATTAGTAGGCATATTTAACTGGTTTTAATGGCACTCGAATAGTTTAGCTGAGATTGGTGTCGAATGTCGTCTAAGTCAATGGCTGCTGAATGCCCTGGAGGGTAGAGAATGCTTTAGCTTTTAAGTTACAGGCGAATGGGACTTCTTCGTTCGGTAGAGTAAAATAGCATCCAACGTAATCTTTCGGAGTCTTTCAAAGCTTTCTGTTTTAGTTAAATAGTATAAAATAAGAATGAGAAACAGGAGATGAAAGGAATAGAAACATGCAAAAGCAATAAATGGAAGTTTTTCATGGGAAGTTTTTCACCGGTTGCCAGTTGGCAGACTTTTATTCACGAGGAACGAAACTAGATTAATATAAACAAGAAAGCCGCAAAATCACTTTGTAGTTTATACAATGAATTAATTTGTGTTTTTTCTTCTTTGCCTTTATAAATTATGGTGATAAGAAACCATTTTAGCTTCGGCAAATAGCAGCCAAAGAAAAATCAAATGAAAAAGTCGTTATTGAGAGCAAAGAAAAACGAAATTGAACTCAAAATATTTGATGTAAAAGTGAGAAAAAAATTGGCTGGCATTTAGGAGCTTTTGTAAAAAGCCCCAGGGCAAAAATATTTCTAAATAAAGGCACAAACATATCATTAGCTTGCGATTATGGCGAAGATTTTGGTGTCGTGGGGTTGTTATCTTGATTAAGTTATTCCGAAACATCAGACTGAATGGCGCCAGAACAACGAGACATCGTCTAGAAACTAAACATGATTGGAATCAATGGAAAACATGGTTTCGAATCCAGAAAGACACCTACACACTTAATTTATTATGCTATAAGCGGTAATTTTACTTAATAAAAGGCTCTAGTCTTCCTATCGTCGTGGACCAGTCGTAAAGTTAGATCTAGTGGTTATATAACGTTAATGCTATTTTGGTTATATAGTTAAATATTTTATTGATAAAAAAATGCGTATCGCTTGCTAAGTGAAGCATAAATTTCATAAGCAAAAATGTTTGGTAGATGAGCTGTTTAAAACGAAACACGAAACTGAACTGAGCTGATGAGCTGTAGCATGAAGTCACGAAATCTTTTGCAGAAGAATCGAGTAATCTTTGAATAAATTGTCTAAATTTGCTTATACAATGTGGCGGTGGAATAAATTTATCATTGTAGACAGTTTCTGAGCTCTAGTCAAACAAGTTGAGAGAGGTTTTCTATTGAATATGACAGAACTTTTGAGTTAAGCTAAGCTATGGTTTAAGCCCCATTAACACGAGAAACACAAGAATTCATTATGCAAAATCTACGAGAAATAATTGAGTAAAGTTTGAAAGAAAGAAAAGATCTCTAAATCTTGTTAAATCGACTCGATAAAAGTGTCAAAGTAAATGGGAATCAATCATGGTACTGACATTAGACTAAGGTAAACAACACAAGACGGTGGAACCTAAAGGTCGACTTTTCCTGTCAGAAAATATCACAATACGACCACTATAATCTTAAACTTAAAATACTTACAAGCTATGAATGAACAACAGAACTTTTAAGTCGAAAACAATGAAAGAAAGAGTTGGGAATAAGTATCCTATCGATGTATTGTACGAGAGAAAGAGCACATGAAAATATCTGTAAAACTTGCTGAAAGTTCAACACACGCTCGTGGCCCGTGTGGGTTTTTCAAAACCACAATAAAAATTCTCTTTCCTAACGCGTTGACCAATTTATATCATGAGTTAAAAAAACTTTAGTAACACCTTAGGTATTTTATGGTTTGAAATTAGAAAGATTAGGAAGTAAGTTTCCGGACTGTGAGTTGTGGTATAGCAACATAGCAGGATTATAAGAATTACATCGTTTGTATCGACAATAAAAGTGGTTTAGTAACCAACAAAAGTACATCAATACAACAAACATAACCACCTCACTTACCGACTATCGTGTTGTTTTGAGAGAAATACGTGAACAGCACGAACAACGCTAACCAAGCGACTAGCATCAACGCAAATACAACACGAAATGGTAGTCGTAGCCTACGAAGACGGACCCAAATTCTCATGGCCTTGAAATTATATTAGCTACGGTGCTCTCCACTGGTGTTGAAGATCGGATTTGCTCGAGATTTCAAGCCGTGAGGTCACTGTTTCTGTAGAGATCCTCTGTAGGTTCTCCCCAACACTACAAGCCCATGCCGATGCCTGACTGCGTGTGCTAAATCTAGCTTCTTTAGATACACCGCTCAGCTTTTGACTGAGGCCGTCAAGCAAGTCTGTTTTACAACATCGTAATTCTATACTTTGGGCGGGATTTGAGTTTATGTTGACGCGAGTAATTTGAGAGGTTACGATTGTTCGGGTTACTGCGTTGTAGACAGATAATAGACCATGAATTAATGAAGTGCGATTATATTTAAAAACTCAATCGTAGCCACAATGTCTCATTATATTTACACAAATAAACCACTTGGCTTGGTTTAAATATTATCATTTGATGAAAAGAATTAGAACTTTTTTTCCATTCATATATGTAAACGTCCCGATATGTTCAGTGCTCGTAGAAGTTGTCTGTTCAGTGTCACGTTTGTGGGTTAAATAGCCTCAAGGAATATTTTGATTTGTGTGAATATATTGAGGGATGGCGAGTGACGAGGGAATTAAATCAGTGTTTCATATCATTCAATGCGAAAGCTGAAAAGTGTCAGTCTAGTCAGTAACTCCCATCCATTGTCATCATCATCATCAGCAACAGCGTTACCTTGTCATCAAAAACATTATTATCACTTTTACCTGTGGAAAATTCAAATCGTCAGTGAGGCTCTTTCTTTCTATCTATCTATCTACCTTTTTTTCTTTCTTTCTTCTTTCTATCTTTCTTCCCTCTTTCTTTCTTTCTATCTTTCTGTCCCTCTTTCTTTCTTTCTCTATCTTTCTGTCCCTCTAGCTTTCTTTCTTTCTTTCTTTCTTTCTCTCTGTCTTTCTTTCTATCTTTCTTTCTCTATCTTTCTCTCTCTCTTTCTTTCTTTCTTTCTTTCTTCCCTCTCTCTTTCTTTCTTTCTTTCTGTCCCTCTTTCTTTCTTTCTCTATCTTTCTCTCTCTCTTCTTTCTTTCTTTCTTTCTTTCTCTCTTTCTCTCTTTCTTTCTTTCTTTCTTTCTTTCTTTCTTTCTTTCTTCTTTCTTTCTTTCTTTCTTTCTTTCTTTCTTTCTTTCTTTCTTTCTTTCTTTCTTTCTTTCTTCCTTTCTTTCTTTCTTTCTTTCTTTCTTTCTTTCCTTCTTCTTTTCCTTCCTTTCTTTTCTTTTTCTTTTCTAATTGTCATCCTTCCTTCCATCCTTCCATTCTATCAGTACTATCCATCCTTTCTTGTCTAAGAGTTTGAAAAAACACGCAAATGATTTGGCAAAAGTCTTCAAAATCCCGCCTTCATTTTAATTTATTTGTCACCACAGAAAAAACATGGCTTTAATTGCGTTATCTAGAGAGAAAACAACGCTATCTCCAAAAGTAAATTAAACCGGGTTCTCTTTGAATCAGACACTGTTTTCGTAACGATTTAGGTGTGTTCGATGATATCGGAATAAAATTCCCACGTGCACAACATCTGTTTCTCGTCTGCTATTGGATAATCAAAAATCCATGTGACTATATGCTATGTCGCTGGAACCTCAGTGATAAAGACTCTCTTCACATCTATTAACAAGTCGAGTTCAAGTTGGTTAAAAAATCTTACTTTTTTTTTCCAGTATAGACTGCATTGTAAACTATTTTGAAACAGGCAGCTAGCAGGTCCTGCCAGACTTTTAGCTTTGAAATGAGTGATAAACGCCTCATTAACCAAAATACTGATAACAAAAGTTCAATCTATCACAAGTGCTTCAAAAGAATCGGGTTTTGATTCCAAGTTCCAGATAGTATCTAGCTTTGATTGAAAGTCCTCGCCCTTCTATAGTCTCAGAAGGGATCTGATCTAAGACTCCACACGAGCCGGTTTGATCGTGTTCACTCGTAATTACTCGTGTTCACTCGTGTTCTACTCGTGTTCACTCGTGTTCACTCGTGTTCTACTCGTGTGGCGTTTTAGATGCAATCCTCAGAAGGTGCTTCATTTGATATATTGCATTGATGCGACAACTCTCGAATGAATCGCCGAAGCGAAAGATCAAAAACACACCGCCTGGTGATAAACCGTCCAATCTTTAAGCGAAATCTAGACCTTTAGCCGACGAATAAAATGATGTTTAGTCTATTTCAACAGCCAAGACCGAGTTTATTGTTTATCAAAATATACCATCATGGTGGCATAAACATCAGCGCTTCTTCGCTAATCATTTACCATATAACCTATGTGTATAACCTCAGCCTCGTCAGCGTGCAATTATTTTTTAGAATTTGACTACAGTCCGCAGTAATGAAAGGAATTTACACATCAACAAACAATTGAAACACTTAAAAATTTCACAGGTTGTAGGCAATTTCTAAAGAATATATTACACGCTGACGAGGCTGAGGCTGAGTAACGGGATAACGGGATCCGTGAAATGGTCTATCGTCCAATCCTCCCAATAGTTTTCAACGCGCTTTCCCGCAAGCCCATTTATCAAGCCACATTTATCAACACTCAAGTTTGTAAATATTTTCAAAAGTGCCTCGGAGTTCTTGTGTTTTAATGGACCCAAGGCTTGTGTTCGTGGTTAGCTTTTTTCCTGTTATGGCTCTCGTCACTCTTGAGTCGTTAATAAGTTTTGCTGACTTATACAAACTTGCCCCAAAGGCCGTCGATTGATCAATTAATGTGCATAAAGTTGTTGAAGAGTGTCTAGCCTTGGGCGCTAACCGTGGGTGAGCCGCAAAGCGTCAATAGACCGACCTGATTCGGGGGACAACGTTGAGCCAAGCTGAATGGTTATATTGCTTATACATTACTCAAGGGAATGGTCATGTCGTCTGAAATGGGACAACATTGAGTCAAACTGAATGGGTCTATTGCTTATACAATACTCAAGGGAATGGTCATGTGGCCTGTAATGGGACAACATTGAGCCAAGCTGAATGCGTCTATTGCTTGTACAATACTCAAGGTAATGGTCATGTGGTCTGTAATGAGGCAACATTGAGCCAAGCTGAATGGGTATATTGCTCATACAATACTCAAGGGAATGGTCATATGGTCTGTAATGAGGCAACATTTAGCCAAGCTGAATGGGTCTCTTGCTTATACAATACTCAAGGGAATGGTCATGTGGTCTGAAAATGAGACAACACTGAGCCAAGCATCGCCTCAAATTTTCTGTTCTAAGTAATAAACGCTAATCGAAAATCCAGATCACCTGGGTTTTGCTGTCGGTATTTGTAAGCCCAAAAGTGCATGACTTCATTTTCAATTTGAGTTAGATTTTGAGTCTAATTGGACCATTGATAAGATAATTGGAGAAAGTCCAGACTTCAGGACTAATCTGCCTCTCTCTTTAGATGTTTTCCCGGTCTGTTTAGATCATCCCTGTCACAAAACGAACAAAACCTTTTAAAAGAAGATGAAGTTGATTTTCTCTAGCCGCTCGGCTTAATTAAACGAGACTATCTGGTTCGGTGTTTTCTAAAGCTTATACTAAGCAACAAAACTTGTAGAGAAAGTGTGAAGCACTTAGACAAGCGTCATGTTTTGGTATCTTATTTATCTCAGGATATCTCGTATTTTATCTCCGACCAACTTAAAAAACATGTTTCTAATGAGAAGATTAATCAGTACCAAAAACTGACATGAGGGGATTACGAGGTTGATGACAAAACCGCTCGAGAAAATGCCATATAAAGCATCCTCAGTTAGATCAACCAAGATGGCGGCTTCCATTGTTATTTATATCTCAATGAATTTTTCAGTCACGTGGTTGCAGTCCAAGAATTCTTCAGTCCTACGCATGCAAAACCTAACACCGTACTACTCTTTCCAGTAGACCGAGGTAGTTGTGATTTTTTAATCGCCTTTGCACAGGCAGCCCAAACAAGTTCCTGTGAATGGTTCATAAGGTAATGTATGGGAGTTATGATAAAGTTACGAAAATAAAATGTTTCACTCAACAATTTACTTCAAAACTTGCTGCAGTTGTTGCTTTTACTTTGTTCAGTCTTCTGGCGAAGTTTAACCGCGATTTGAGGTCGTTTAGTGGGTTTAAGTAGAGAAGAGCGGATTTTGAAAAAAAAAACACTAAACGACTAACGTGACTAGGTGACTAGGACTTCGTGACATTCATAGCTTGAAAGCGTGACAAACTTTAAGATGGCTTTGGGGGCTGTGAAAACAGCGGACGTCCTGTGCGTAATATCTACTTCCGTCCAATTCGTTCAAAAATCAAAAGAATTCTTCAAGTAATTCTTTTCTCATTTACTAAGAAATTGGCTTCTGACATGCTTTCTTTTCATAGTATCGGGACACGAAAGAATGATTTTTGACCTTATTTAGAGCGTCAAATAAGCTAAAGCTGCCCTAAAAGGCGCTATTTAAGCCATTAACAAATTTAACTAACTAAAAGCGCATTACTGCGAAAACTAGTTGGACGGATAAGCTCCTTAAAACCGACTCGTCAGCTCCATTGGTCTGTTTACAATCTAGCTGCTAACCTTCTTAATTAATGCCAAGATGTTTGTGGCTTACAGCTATGTTAGTGATGAGCTATTACTGCAAGAACTATTTCAAAACTATTATGGCTCTCAATATTTTCTGCGCGCTTTTTATCATTATTATTATTATGTAACCCCAATACATAATTTCTTTTAATTGATATTTCTTTTCCTAAAGGAGATGTGGCGCCAATTTTTTTTCAAGGTGGGGTGCTTATTTTGTGTGGGAATTAATCCCCCCCCCCCCCCTTCTCATGTTCGAAAATAAGGAAATAATCGATTAAAATTTGAAGTCGAATAACCCTCAGCGGACATGTTGCGAGCTAAAATCATGGTTATTCTAATTCCTATAATTTTACATGACCTTTGCTTTTCTTTTTTTTTTTTTTTTTTTTTTTGTGGAAAAAATAAATTTGTCATGGATTATCGTTCGCAGCCTGCGTGCCTCCCAACGTTTACTGGTAAAGTCCGATAAATTGCGGATGCAGCGCAGGCTAATCGTTCGGAAAGCGAGAGTTGTTTGTACAGCAGCCCACTAGCTGTACGGTTCAGTTTGCGGAAAGCCACTCAAGTTGCTTTTATCAAGCCTACGTGTGGTTTTGTATCAATAGCCATGGTTTCCGACCTACTGTCGTATTTCCTATCCCAGGCGTCGATTTGTCTGGACCTCGTGTGGACAGCGTGGAACCGCATTGCACAAGCATGTTCATTTTAAAAGATATTTTTGGGATTCTCGTTCTCAAAATATTTAATAGTTTTATCCAAAAGTTGTACTACATATTATTAGTATAAATCTTAAATGTTCCTACAGCGATTAATTAGTTTATACATTTTGGTGCCATTCAGCTGTCAATCAAAACAAAAAACCATTCAAATGCAAAGCCTGGCAGAGAAAAGCCTAACGGCTCATATGAGATGAAAGAGCTACGCTGCGGAAAACGTTTACGTTTACTTTACCTTTACCTTTTCTGACTTATAATGAGAACAATAAATAACTACGTGGAGAAAAGCCTAGAATGCTGTTGCTATGGAAACTGTATGAAATTTGTGTCCTTAGAACATAGGGCAGACCGGAAGATGAATATTGGATGTTGGATGTTGTTGGCACGTTTGCGGGTGCTTCACTTGACAGACGACGTCAAGATATAATAGCATGAATTAAAAGCTCGATAACAGTTGATGAAAGTGGATGTCTATTACTTCGCAAGCGCTGTGCGAGAGCTAGCCGTACAGTTTGTCTGTCAGGCTCTTTTGGTGGTCCGTGTAAATTTTACCAGTTGAAAGGCAACGTTTTCAATAGAAATGTTCATTGATAACTGAGCACGGAGACCAGAATGTTAACCTCATACTCAACGCTGCTGATGAGATTCATTCAGCTGATTGATACCAAGCAATAGAATACTCTCAGGTTGATTGCACATGACGGGCAGTGTTTGCCTGTCACTGTAGGCTGGTAATGAGATTCATGATATTCATTCAGCTGATTGATACCAAGCAATAGAATACTCTCAGGTTGATTGCACATGACGGGCAGTGTTTGCCTGTCACTATAGGCTGGTAATGAGATTCATGATATTCATTCAGCTGTTTGATACCAAGCAATAGAATACTCTCAGGTTGATTGCACATGACGGGCAGTGTTTGCCTGTCACTATAGGCTGGTAATGAGATTCATGATATTCATTCAGCTGATTGATACCAAGCAATAGAATACTCTCTGGTTGATATCACATGACGGGCAGTGTTTGCCTGTCACTGTAGGCTGGTAATGAGATTCATGATATTCATTCAGCTGTTTGATACCAAGCAATAGAATACTCTCAGGTTGATTGCACATGACGGGCAGTGTTTGCCTGTCACTGTAGGCTGGTAATGATTAATACCAAGCAATAGAATACTCTCTGGTTGATAGCACATGACGGGCAGTGTTTGGCTGTCACTGTAGGCTGGTAATGAGATTCATGATATTCATTCAGCTGATTGATACCAAGCAAATGCATCGGCAAGCGCCGATCTGACTTTTAAATTCGTCACGAAAAGGAAAGGCTCCTCGCTAAGATAATTTAACAAAGGCACCGATCTTGCGATAGCTTAGATTCCAGATGTCTGGTCACTGCCGTTGAATATCGGTCCTGTTCGGCCTATTTTTCATAAAAGAATGTGTTGAACACCGCGCGTTGTCTAAAACCTTTGGATCGGATGATGTCATGAATTAGAGCAGAGACGACGTCAATTTACAAACTTACCGTGCCATGTGAGAGTATTCTTTTGGACTAGCTTGGTAGTATCGCGAGTTTTCATTGGATCAAACAGAGATAGCGCGACTTCGCAATGCGTATCGTACCAAATCTCATGTAGAGGCGGAACCACTAGTACCACAAGTGCCTTTGCACGCTTATTGTTATTTTTATTGGCTTTATGTGAATCTTTTTGTCATGATTACTTCTACCACTAATATTTACGAATAGTCTACTAAGGGATTAGTATTCTAAGTTTTTTTAAAAAGTTTTTTTTCGTTACTTACAAAACACAGTAATTTACATATTTCCTATCATAAAGTTTTAAATCCAAGAGTTGCGTCTTTGCGGGGTAACCAGAGGGTAAAAACCCACTTATTTTACTGAAGGCTGATCAGACAATGTTGAAAATACCTTGTTTGGTATCCAAAAATAAAATGAAGAAGTAAAAAAAGACAGAAAAAGATAGAAGCTTGAAGACGTTTAAGGAAATGTTTTCGTAAGTCAATACATTTTGTGTAAGACCAAAACTCTTCATGATCTGTTCACGCAAAAATAACTTAGAATAAACTGATAACCAGTATAGTACAGATAAAAGCAGGTATAGTATAAATTCAATTTGAGCTAGGTTAGTAAATAATAATAGTATTCTAAGTATTAGTGGTAGTATTCGTGTTATTAGACAAGCAGTCATAAAGCACGTGGGTGGCAGAACACGAGAGAAGTGTTAGAAGAAGCACGACGCATAGTAGCTTCCTTTGCAGCCGCTTTTAGGGTCGTGACGCAACGTTTCCCTCCCCACAAGTAGGTTCATGCTGATTGGTCACATTTGGGAAAGGAATGTTAGGCTCAAGTAAGCAGACGTTTGTGGGAAGGGAAACGTTGCGTGACGACAGTAAGAACGGCTGCAAAGGAGCTAGACGCATAGCGGCCTTTTTTTCTTTTACATACCCGTTACCTCAGATTGGAATGACGCAACGGAAAGTGCACGCGCGTGCTCTCATAAAGCACGCCCTCCAAACCAATCAAAACGCGACATTCATAACAGTTATTTTATATTAAGTATAAAGTTAGTTGCGCGACGCTGTAGACGTTCGAGGACTATGATAACTCGCGAGCTGGACTACGGGGTCCATTCCTCACTACTGTAGCATAGAATATATGACGCACTAGTGTAAGATGTAGGTTGCGATGGACTTGGAGTTGGGGTGTTTCAACTCAGAAAACCCAATACCTTGTTTAAATTAGAGATAACTGAGACTACTTGGATATACCAGGCTAAATCGTCTTTACCTCAGTCGGGACGTTTTTCCATTTCAGACCAGATGTCATTTCTCAGAGTATTTTTTCTTTGTTTAACCTTCTTTAGCTTTTTTAATCTTCCCACATATATATTTTTTAATGTATATATATATCGAAGAAATAGAAAACGCACGCGCGTGCTGTGAGCTGTCATAAAGCACGTGGGGGTTGGCAGAACACGAGAGAAGTGTTTAGGAGAAGCACGACGTGTAGCGGAGTGCTTCTTCACACTTCTCGAGTGTTCTGCCAATCCCCAAGTGCATCATGACTGCACACAGCACAGCAAGCAAGTTTTTTATTTCTTTTATAAAATACAAATTAAAATAATAGATAGGAATGACGAAACGGAAAGTGCGCGCGCATGCAATGTGCTCTCATAAAGCACGCGCTCCAAACCAATCAAAACGCGACATTCATAACAGTTATTTTATAAATATATATATACATATTCTTAGCTTCTTAGCTTGGACTCCACGATTAGCAAGGCACGTGTGCCAAGCTTGAAGCTTTGAGACTGAATAGAGTCTGTATATATCTTGTTTACATTGACAAGCGGAATAAGTCTAGGCTGGCGATGTTCATTATTTTTTACAATCCTTTCTTCAGTTTATGCATATTCATAGAACTTCTTGACTATATTAACGTTCTGGCTTAAAATCCATTTCTGGCATCGTTCTATAAGAAAGTTCACTTGTAATTGTTCTTAGGTCTTTTCTTTTCCGTTCGTGATGTCCTGCGAGAAAATCTTAAAGTGTTATTATTATTATTATTTGCTTTTGTTTTTGTTTTTTGTTTTGTTTTATGTTTGTTTTTAGTATCTTTCATGTACTTAAATGTAAAAGATTCAAGTAGCTTATCGTAAATTGCCTATATATGGCGAGATTTACGATGGAATTTGGAAAACATAATAAAGTTTACATTATTATTATTATCATTATCATCATCATCATCAAACATAAATATGGAGACAAATCAAGCAAAAAACCTCATTCAGAAAATAACACGTGGTCTGAAATGAGAAAATATTACATCCAGAAGCTAAAGGGGTTTTTTACACTACGAAGTGTCTTAAGGTAGCTGCCTACTTTTGAACGTTCGAATTGAGCCCACGATGTGCGCGCGCTCAAAAACCGATGAAAATGTACAAGATTTTATTGAAGAACCATACGCGTTTTGAGGGCTTCAACAGGGCAAAACCCTGATATTTTGCACGGGACTCTCTATTTTTTAATAGCTCATTCGAAAAAAACTCCTACAAATCTAGGTTATATCAACATTTTAGAAAAAGTTTAAATTAGCAACACATGAAAAAATAGACTTTTGTAGGGACTTTTGTTCGACTTATTAAATTTTTAAGAGCACCAAAACTATAAAATATGACAAATCAATCTCTTTGTCTTTTTGTTGAAAATATCTATGTTTTATTGTAAAATGATTGACTAGCCTTCATTCGTGCAATCATATAGTCTGCAAATAACTATTATCTTATGAATCTTAAATTTTTTCTAATCACTTCCGGTGGCGCAATTTTTACTCCAAAAGCTCGTGCGTAGGCTTCCATTAAATGCTGATTATCTCGAAAACGAGCTCGGGACACCCTATTTGTCTTTCCAGATTTGGAATCAGCATTAAATTTCAATTCGGAAAATCGAAGTTTTAAAAAAAGTTTAAATCAATTTCCAAGGGTAGGCAGTCACCTTAAACCAAACTGAATATATTTGGTTTACTAGTTAGATTTGTCCAAATCAGCGAGTAGTTCTTCCTCGACACTGTCGTAGCATCGGACTGTTGAGAGGCGGTCAAGGCGACTTTGGGCGTATTTCAAAATTCCAGGAAACTGGTCATTTTCTGCAAGCGTTCGCGCTTTTGTGGCCCATTCTACGGCTTTTTTGTGGTAGTTTTCGCCTTGTTCTACATTAATACGTGATCTGCGATAATTGACGTCTGATTTTGCAAGACTCAAGTAACATTCATTCACTTCTGTAAGGGAGTCACCCTTTAGAACACTTTCCTCTACGACCAATATGTTGACAACGGCGTTATTCATATCTTCGTCAGTGACTTCTCTAAAATCATCGTCTTTCTCGGCAAAGGGGGCGCAACCAAGAAACAGCATTGCTAGTCGAAGATGACAACGGTGCATAAGATTTGACTTTGCAGTCAAAGCTTTACAAGTGTTATTCGAATCTTCTCCAAATTTCTTTGTGTGTTCGATAGCTTGGATGTAGAGCTTCACTGCTTGTCGCTTTAGAGATTGACGAACCTCTTTATTTCGTTCTTCTCCTGCTAAAATGCTAAACAAATATCCAGCATCGCTCAACGTCCACGCTGAGTGCCATCCAGGAGAGATGCTTTCAAGTTCTTGCAACCCGCCGCAAGCTACTTCATAACTTTTGCTATGGTTACCTTGCCCTCGGAGAAAGCAAGCCAGTAAATGAAGCCGTTGTATCTCAAATTCCTTCGAGTTCTCAGCCGAAGTCACGAGAGCGCTTGCTTTATTTAGTTCCTGATAAGCTTCTGTAAAGTTTCGCTTTCGATAAGCTCCGAGAGCAAGCATAAAACGAGTTGCAACTTCGATATCTGGCTTATGGAACGTTTCACTCTTGAGGCAGAATTTTGATGCAAACGTTTGAACTTTCTCAAAATCTCCATCTTGTATATGCTTCTCCATCACGTCTGTGATTCTCACGCACATAGTTTGGATTTCGTATTTCGAGGGATAACTCGAGAAACAGCTTTAGGAATACTCGTACATTCAACCAAGTTCATAGGTTGGACAAATTCTTCTGAATCGTTGTAGCCGGTGTGAGGACGAGTATGGCTTTCGGTCCAGGAATTTTCTCGGCCAAATTTCACAATGTCCTGCATGTGTGCATCGTGTAAGACTCTTTTCTTCCATCGCTTGAATTCCATCTTGACTACTTTGTTATTCTCTATTATATACGTCTCAGGGTGATTTAGGAAGACCCCTCCGGGACATGCCGATATGGAGATCACTATAACATACAACCCGGGAATCTCTGTCATAGAATCCCCGGCACATACCGGAACAAACGAGATATTCCAGTGTCTTCCAAGTTCAGGTATACCATGCTCTTCTGGCCATACCATATTTTTGATTGCAGAATCTAGTCTGTCTGTGATTCTGCTTTTCTCCTTGTCATCAACGTTTTCGCCAAGAACTCTATAATTTTCGTCATCAACACCAATATACACGTGGCCACCTTTGTTGTTCGCAAACGCAGATATATAATGAGTTATCTTGTTCGAAATGATACGGTCAGCCAGCGATTTATTCTTATTCCGATCGAACTTCAATTTTTTTAATTGCACGGTATCCGACTCTCTCAAATCACCAGGAATTGTAGCGTCTTTCAGAAACTCTTTTATAAAGCTGTGTAGATTTGAGTTGATCAAAGGTCCAGTTTCCAGGAAACGAGCAATGTTCACCAGCGGGTCGGATTTGTAGGCAAAATTAAATTATAATTGACTGTAAAAATTCTATCGCTTGGTTCTACGAAAAAAACTATTTCTTTACCACAATCTGTGATCCGTACTTCGCAAAGCTTACGCAGATTCGTTAAGCCTAGAAATTCAATCAAACTTTGCTCAATTGCACGAACCAGTTCGTCGAGAAGATTCGGAGTCAACGCTTGTGTGGAAGAAAGTTTGAGATTCCCGCCTTGATGGCTGTTCAACAGAGCACAAATTGTGGAGCAAGCTTCTTGAATTATGCCTGACTTCTTGTTTCTATTTTGTACAGCATGAGGAGATATTTGGATGACAATTAGCGTTCGACCTTTTTCACTTTGTAAACCAGACGCTGCCATTGCCTAACCTTGGGGAGATAAAATAATGGTTTTCAATAACGAGCAATAATGGCAAAAAGCGCCAAATTGAAAACTAGACTTTTGTATGAGTTTTGATCCCAATTTTTGTTTTGAGTTAACACTCGAGCTCAAAACCTTTTTTTAACAGTTAGAAACTGGTGTACTGTTATACACCATTCTCAAAGAAACACATGCAGGAGATAACATTAAATATAAAATTGAACTCCGTGTGTATTAGTGACAAAATTTCGCTATACAGCATATTTTTACATGAAATTTCCATTTTATTTTTTATAAAATAATTGATTTTGTATTTAGGGCCAAGAAATTGAAGGTTCAATTGAAGATCTTCCGATCCTGCGAATTTATACTGTAACCTTAAAGAGACAAAGTTGAGTATACAAACGTGGGAAAACCCTTATGCCAACGGGTTATTTAATGTAAGCAGACGATTACTATGTTATGAATTCGTTTGATTTAACAGTTTCAGTTTCATTTTCGAGTATTTGTCCACAAACAAAATTGAGTAACTTAATTCTAAGGAACTGATGAACGTTCAACACCAAAATAAATAAAGTTTTATCTTTTTTTTGTAAGCTATCGCCAAAATCTTTAATTTTTCTTGGATATTTTGATGCATTCGCTCCATATTTGACTTCAAATTCGAAGTGTTACAAAAACGTTTTTGATTCCAGACGTGACTTCATAAAACTATGCAACTAAGAAAGTGCTCTAAAACAGATTTAAAGTAACAGAGAGAACACTTAACAAAGCTCCACCGAATGCAATCTTGATCAACTTCTGAACGCCTGCGATTTCGTACTGCGAGCAAAGCTACTTTCTCCTCATGTAAGATTTCAGCGTTTTTTCGCTGGCTCTCCTGGTTGCTTACCTCCATAAAAATAAACTTTTAAATTCTAATTTGATTCAGGATAAGAAGAGGAATTCTGTTGAGGTTTCACTGCTAGCTACATCCCTCAATATATTTAATGTTTTTTTAGTATGCTTAGAAAAATATTTTCACCCGAAACAAAAACACATCGAATTAAATAAATGAAATCCTTTTTCTACTACTTCCTTTTAAAAAACAGAGCGCTTAACTCATAAAACAACTCCTTCACAGCATTTAGTGAGCCAATCCAGTATATTGAATGAACTCTTGGCTTACCTTTATCACGAACTTCTACGATTCGTCTTGCCTGACAGAAAACTGCGTATGTCTAAAATGTGCTACATATAGGCAAGATCTCTAGTAATATTCCGAGAATTGCGGAAGTGACAAAAATACTTGGGGGGGGGGGGGGGGTTGGTAACCAGTGACCCCAATCACCTAAGAGTTTTCGTATCTCCATAGAATAATATTCTACCCTATATGTATTGTTATTAATAAGGTATGAGGCATCCACTCTGGCGTGGAACAATGCCCGGGTAACCCAGAGTGTAATGTTTCTTTTTATCCCGCTTGCTCGCCGGTGAGGCGGGTGGGTCGACGTCTGTACTCTTCCCGTTAGGAGGCTCTGGGTAGTTTTGGCCTGGCACACCTAGCGGCATTGAAACGGCTACAACTTCGTCTTGAATAACTCGATCTGCAAGCACTTTTCACACAATGCCAGGAAAGGATTAAAGGTTTCAAAAATGATAAATTAGTTTGAAGCGGCCTTTTCATTATGACGTAATGATGACATCATAGAAGTCGTTTATCGCTTATTTTCTTCAAAACTAGACCTAGTGAGGTGTACCCAAAGAGCTCACCTTGTCGGTCGACAACAACGCTCTCGGTCGTTCCGCATCGTTAAGTTCGGGAGAATATTTGCATAACGACATCTTCAATGTCATTGTGTTTATGCAAATATTCTGCCGAACCTGTTTTGAAGTTAGCATTGTGGAATGTCCGAGAGCGTTGTTGTCGACCGATATTGAATTAATTATTGCTAGCGGAGTGAGCTCTTTAGGTACACCTCACTTTAAAAAATGTTTTCTCCAAAATGTGGATAGGACGAGCTGTAGAAATTTTACTACCATTTAGATAAAGCTCTGGTCTATTGATGTAGGAAGTTTAAAGAAAAAACTTGGGAGCCGTTTTGAAGAAAAAGGCGAAAATGTGATTTTTAGCAAAACTCTAATTTTTGAGGTTTACAACGACAATTGGTAAAAAAACATTTATTCATTGAGTTTTTAAGATTTTATGCTGAATTTTCGTAAGGCTCATCCGCAATACTTGGAAATAGGTATGTGAAAACTTCAAGGCAATCCATTCAATGGTAATGTTTCTAAAGCGCGATGTTTCTTATGCTCCAAATTTTGGATCGAATTTTCAAGCGGCGTCATAACTTTTTTTCAGCCCAAGACTTTCCATCCAAATTTATACACAGGCTGCAATAGTGCTAGATAATAAGATTCTGAAAATTTCAGAAAAATCGTACCATCATCGGGGATGAGGAGAAAAAAGCCAAAAACTGAAAATAGCACTGTTTGATTTTCGGCCGTAATAGGCTAAACATTTAAAAAATCTTAAAATAATATACACTTTTAGAATCTAGGATAATCCAAGTATATTATATGAAAAAATCAGTTAAATTGACGTATTTGTTTTGCGAAGCGAGCGAGGATAAAATTGTCCAAAATTCGCTCTGAATTAGTTTGGTTCCACCTTAAACGCTTGGCAAACCACGAAGCTTGAAAGCCTTCATGGAAACGCTCCACAAACGGTCGAGGCTTAAAAAAACATTTCATTGAAACGCTCAACAATCCACAGAGCTCTAATACACTTTCTACTTCATTGAAACGCTTAACAATCCACAGAGCTTGAAAACACTTTATTCACTGAAACGCTCGACAAACCACGGAACTTGAGAACAAAGCACGGAGCTTGAAAACATTTCATTTAAACGCTTGACAAACCACGGAGCTTGAAAGCCTTCATTGAAACGCTCCACAAACGAGGCTTAAAAACATTTCATTGAAACGTTCAACAAACCACATACCTTGAAAACCCTTCATTGAAACGCTCCACAAACCACGGAGCTTGAAAACACTTCACTTCTCTTCGACAAATGACAGAGCTGAAAACAATTCATTTGGACGCGCAACAAATCACGAGGCTTGAATACACGTCAATAAAACGCTCAACAATCCGCAGAGCTTTTAAACACTTCATTTAAACGCTTCAGGAGACGATAGAGCTGAAAACCATTCAGTTGAACGCTCAACGAACAACAGAACTTTAACAGTGCAAATTGATAAAACTAAACAATAAAGGAAAACACCAAGTTCTGAAACTTCTGAACTCCGAAGAATGAAATAACAAGATGGCATTTCAACAAGAATCTTACTAGACCAGTACTTGGTCACACGAGGAATAAGATTACTATCGTTCACCTCTTGAGCAGGTTGTTTGACCAACTTTAGGAATTTCTCTCCCCGGAACAGCAACAGGAAGAACTGTGCCTCTCTTACATCTCCTGGCGGTAACCGAAGGCGAACCTGTTCTTGACCAGTTCCAAGAAATGGGCGAGCAAGCGGTAACGGTAGTTCAATCAAAAACGTCTGTACTCTTTCCGTTAATCAGAATGAAGTAGCACCAAAGGGGCCACGCTTCCCTTTATATATACTATAGTTGCATATTACAATTCCCTAGGGTATTCATCGTCATATTCACACTGACTGTGAATAGTTTTGTGGCTTTAGTCCTTACCCAAAACATTATCTAATGTTTTCAGGGTTTGCGTTCGACAAAAACAAAATTTTACGCGGTAATACAAATGGAATCAAAATAAAATGGACTGCGTACGTACCTTTGACTAGGAATAAAAATCCTAAACTCAAGAGGTGTATTAATGTAGAGAGTTAAAGAATCTCGTTCACGAAATGACAGTTTATACCTTTGAAGTAGCACAAAAATAAGAATGTTTCTCTTTGTCGAGAAGGTTTGCAAAAAGTAAAGAGCAATTAAGGGAAGACGTGGTCAAGCTTGCCGCTTGAGGGAAAGAAACCGCGGGAATTTTAATCAGTCTGAAGTATCTTCTCAAGCGTTGACAAGAAAGAAATAATACTCCATAGCGTTGCAACATCATGTGCGAACAGCCATGTTAAAATGACATAACAATAACTTCTCTTCGTCATTTAACATGGATGCCGTCACGTGATGTTTACTTGCAAACTTGGAACTGAAAACAAGAAATCCTTTAAGGTATCCATGAAAAACAACCTAAACGATACAAATGAGTGTCATAAAGTTATTCCATTGAAGATTATTTATTAAGAAATCGAGGACCACAAAAGGTCAAAATGTTACAATGTATGGGTAAAAAATCTCTTAAAATAACGTCAAAATTATAACAACTAAAATGTAGTAAAACAGTCCTCCTCAGTCTCATAGTTTGAGAACCCAAACAAGACCAAGGAGATCTGGGTATGAGTTTGATTTTGTACAAAAATAATGGTAATGTTAACAAAACCCGCAAAGCGCATGATCAATATATCGTTACCTAGCAACGAGTTCCAAAACTCGAACATCAAATTATTGTTCCACACAAACATGTGAGAATTGAAAGTCTAATATTTTATAAAAGATAAGATATATCTCACATAAATGAAAAAGATAATAATTTAAAAGTCGTATAACTAGAATATATTAATAATATATTGGACTAAAGATCACGAAGTATAATAGACACGGTGAAAACGTACTGCGCATGCTCAGAATATTGGCGGGAAAATGGTAAAAGCATATTTTTGTAAATACTAAAAAAGATGTTTACTCCAAAATATTTTGCGTATTTGTTTACACCGATTTCTTTGTCATCTATTGCTAATTTATACACCCGAAATTCGGAGTATTCCTTCATAAAAACGAAAATTTCATTTGTTTCTTTGGGGAGAAAGAAAAGAAATCGTTAAGTGTTCGGTCTTTGTTCGTAAATTTTCCGCGCGTGCACAGTACTCTTTCTTCTGTGTCGTTCTAGTAATAATTTTTGCTATCACATACTTTATCTTTGATATATCAATATTAGCGTAGATATAGTAGAGTGCTAACCGTATATCCGTGTAAAAGTTAACTAATAAAATTGTACAAATTAGTGCAAGTAAGTGTTGTAGGAGTCAATGATCTGAATGATTTGTTCAAATTTCTGTAATTTCATTCAAAGGTTTTCACGGATATATGTTCTGCACTATATACTTGTTTAGGTATACTTAGTTTACCATTCTAAAGGAAATCTTTTGGCCTTAAATCAAGTGGGTTTTTTTTCACTGCGAGTTTATGATGCCAAAATAAAAGGCAAAAACGAATCGCAAGTAACTAACATCGATTCCAATTTTGTCCTTATTTCTGGACAAAATATGCCGTGTTTGTCTTTGCTTTTATGCATAGGAATAGACCTTCCCTGAATTATCCTTCCCTGGAGAAAGAGATTCTTTGCTTAGCAATTGTGCACGAGAAGACACACAAATATGGATACGACTCAAACAAAGGATCTTAGTCTGAAAAGAATAGCATCTTACAGAAGTAAATAAATAGATGCACCGACGTTACTGCAGCTAAAATCACCTTATTGTATAGAACGGTCTGAACCCAGGTGAATAAAAGTTCTCGATATAACAATATTTGAATTATGATCATCCGGGTGGGTGTAGTAATGAGAAGGACTGTTTGATGTGACTGACGTTTCAACAACCTGAGCGGAAGTCATCTTCAGTCCAATCAAACAGTCCTTCTCATTACTACACCCACCCGGATGATCATAATTCAAATATTTTTACTTCAATATAATCACCTTGAGGCTGAATTCATTCTTATGGGAAGCCATTTCAATGTTATGGCATGTCGTACCGTGTACGTGCTGTAAGTCAGTACTGAATGTTTCCCACTCATACGATAACCATTCTCAAGGAAAGCCATTTCAATGTTACGGCATGTCGTACCGTGTACGTGCTGTAAGTCAGTACCGTATGTTTCCCACTCATACGATAACCATTCTCAAGGAAAGCCATTTCAATGTTACTGCATGTCGTACCGTGTACGTGCTGTAAGTCAGTACCATATGTTTTCCATTCATACGATAACCATTCTTATGGGAAGCCATTTCAATGTTATGGAATGTCGTACCGTGTACATGCTGTAAGTCAGTACCATATGTTTTCCATTCATACGATAACCATTCTTATGGGAAGCCATTTCAATGTTACGGTATGTCGTACCGTGTACGTGCTGTAAGTCAGTACCGTATGTTTCCCACTCACACGTAAACCGTTCCATTATCAAATTTTCAATTTAGTAATAAATCAAATAGACCAAAAACCCTTAGTGGCTTTTTCAACACTTTATGATCAATTGTTTTACAGTTTGGAAGATTCTTTGGCTGGGATGAGAAGAAAGCCATCCTTGGAATTCCAGAGATGTCTTCTAGAGGGTCTCCGTGGCATATAATTGTTGATATCTTCTCTGGATTTCTAAGGATGACGAAGGACTGGAGAAGCGTAAACGAGGATAAGGATGTCCTGTTGTCGTCGCTAGATAAAAACAATACCCTTCAATCCGTTAAAGTATTTACTCACACACGTTTTATTGCTCTCGGGATAACTGTGGACAAAAGTGAAGAATGAATCAATGAGAATGTATTGGTGGAGCCTCGCACGCAACAAAGCAATAGTCCCCTTCACAGTTCCCTGCGCCATCTTGAAAAGTAACTGCCTTTGCATCGAAGCGCGACAAACGGTGAGCTTGCAATCATAGAGACGTGTAAAAAATCTCTATCATTGCAAGCTCACCATTCGTTTCCCTTCGATCAAAGGCAGGGCTAACGTTTAAGATGGCGCAGGGAGACTGTGAAGGGAACTATTGCACAATTGTCTGATATAATGATTTCAAAAACATTGATTTTTATTGTTCATGCGAATTAGCAGCAGCCATTTTTGATAGCCGTGTATCGTACTTACCAAACAAGGATATTGTACACTCATCAAAGATCAATACCAAGTGACTTGTAATACGCTCTACAACACAAAAACAGATATACTGTTAGTATAGGTAGAGCAGTTTAAAATAATACAATAGTTGCTTAGTTGCGTGCAACAAGTTTCAGGGGTGGAAAAACGCTGCATCAATCCTGTTGAGCGCAATGTATGCTCGTTTTCTTCGTGAGACAGCCTTTTTCTATTATTATTATTATTATTATTATTATTATTATTATTATTATTAATTTATTAACTACTAGTGATTTACTGCTCTCACTGCTGTGGTCCGGGTTCGAGCCCCGGCTCAGACTGGATCATATGTGAGTTGAGTTTGTTTGTCGTGTTGTTCTCTCTCTTGCCACGAGGGTTTTCTCCCGGATCTCCGGTTTCCTCCCTCCATAAAAATCAGCATGTGAGTTGAGTGTTGTATGTTGTAAATATAGAATGCAGTGGTAGTGCTTGTGGAAGGAACCTCACAGAAGAGCCCCGCATGGGGAGTGGTGTTTTTATATAAGTTTTATGAAGAGAATTATAGTAGTCTAGCCAACCGAAATACAGAAATTATAATAGTCTACTGGTTTGTCTATAGTACTTACGCCCTATCAGCTTCACGTATAGCGTCGCTGATCGCTCGTCTTTCTTCCCTTAACGAATCCCTGCAAGATTAGAATCATAAAATAACATTGATTAATGCAAGGCAAAAACAATGTTTCAAAATAGGGACCTTATTTCATTGATTTAAGCATTTGCTACAAAGTAAATATTCACTTCGGGTCATCCTTCACGAATCTGGCGCTTCCCCTTAGAGACTTATTGAAAAAGGTTTGATATTGAGTGTTCGTAGTGAATTTTTTTTTACACAAATACGTTGTTTAGAAGGCAAACAAACAGACAGTTTGACGCAATTTGACTTTAGCTTTGGAGATATTAGAGTACAAAATCCTGGACTTCACTCTTATAACACTTTTATTTTATCCAAGTGTGTCATTCGCATTATAATAATACTAGATTAGCTTCTAAAAAAAACCTACACCCTCTCCAGGGCAAGAATTAATTTTGGAAAGTTTGATATAAAATTTCTGGTGTTCAGTGCTGAAATGACTCAATAAAAGTCCTTAAGACTAAACAATCTTTTCAAAAGAAGCTGAATAGTGTTCTTCTTAGCTCATACATCCCCCTCCTGATCCTTCATTTCCTAAAAAAACATTTGTTACATATATTATAAACTTGAAACGTTTTTTTCTTTTTTTTCTTGACTCTTTGTTATAATGACCCAATTTATACTTTCTTAATTAACCGATAGAAGCTGTTTATCTTGTTTAACCATTTCGATTATAGACAGTCTGTACCCAAAATCTCTAATAATATATATATATTAATCTAAAATTGTAATTAGGGCACAGGTCATTAAAATTGATTGATTGAAAGGTAGTGGGTAGCGCGGGTAGCTCCACTCCTTCCCTCTAGAAGGGCTTTATTAAATTGACCATTGCTCTAATTCACTATGACGTTACTGCTTGTTTATGTGGGGATAGAATCGCCGAATCCAATAAAAAATTCAACAAAATTTGCTCCTAGCGAGACAGTTTAATCTAAAATGGCCTGGTTTTCAGATATAATATGTGTTAATATGTACTAAAAAATATTCTGAGCGTTTGCTGGCTATTTTACTTCTCTTCGTGGATTGATACGGGTTTTAGAACGAATTTTCGGTGAATTTGCGTTGATTTGACCCCGTCCAACGACCAAGATCCTTTGCGTTTAAACAATAGATTGCTGAAGATTGTTTTGATGCGACGTCATAGTGGATTAGAGCAATTGTTATGCCATTATGTTACAAACCTCAGGATGTCGAGGGAGTCCACACTTTCATCATCTGAATCTTCTTTCAACTAAAAATCGAGAGAGATAAAATTATACTTAGAACAGGTTTGATATTTTTAAGAAGGTTATTATCCTTTCAGTTAAAAATGTTGGAAAAATGATGAGCGCACAAGAATTTTTTGATCTATTCTCAAACGACGTGTGCAAGGGTCGTTGGACTATATTTAAAACTGAATCCGGCAAAGTTGAAACATTAATTAACAACTATGCAGCTTGCATTGAAAACAAATTTGTTCAAAAGTTTAAACGCGCCAAGAACCAGGTCTTACTCGACAGTCTTTGTGTAATGGCTGCGTACGTCACGAAAGAAGACAGTTACAATGCGTGACACATGCAGAACCTGCGTACAACACGGTACATTTGTACAGCGCCAGGTAAGTTAAGGTGCGTGACAGGGCCGTGCTAAACGCTTAAAGATTGTGGCGTCACGCAAATTCTGCTATCTACTGCGTGTAAAATGATGCAATATTGCAAAGCCATGTAGTTATCGTGCGTGACACAGAGTTTTGCGTGACACATACAGACCATTCAGTGCAACACTACATTTTCTACGCACTGTGTAGAAGCAGTAAACTGGTGAAGCAGTAAAGTGGTATTGCGTTTCTGTGGTACCAGAACTGATGATCATGAGTCACGGCACGGCAATAAACCGTTATTAACGGTAACCAATCACAGTGCGCGAAATGAGAAGGATCTAAAAACCATAGATCGACTCAAGGGAGAGACACAACAACCTTTGCTCACATATAATGCGAAGACCTCAAAGGTGAGACGTAACGCAATAGCAGCGCACACCACCTGGCTTCTTAACCAACCATAACCCATTCCGCGGTTAAGGGAAAGACTGGGTCGAGTTGGCATCGCAGTGCATTGTGGGTATGATTTAAAGAAAAAAGACGCCATTTTGGAAATATGTCACTTAAACAAGTTCCACAATGCACTGCAATGACAACTGGCCCTAGATTTTTCTTTTGATTTCTTTTCTTTTCGGAATGGTTAATACAGCAACACCAACAAAGAGAACCAAATAGCTAATTAAAAATAATAATAATAATAATAAAAATTTAAGAAAACTTAAGTTACCATCAAGCTTCTATCTTTAGTATCCAAGATTCTTTCCACTCGTTCTTGGATCCGGTCAGACGCTCCAAGAGCAGCCTTCAGGTTTGGAGAATAGCGCGTCTTAAAGCGCAGCAATGGATCGCTGAATTTCTTGTTAGTAGTCGAAGAGGAGATGTTAAGGTCGTCAAGAGCGTAACGAAGGCTTCGTGATGGGCTTGATGGTCGGCTAGAGTAACTAAAGGACATAGGCTCTGTTATTGAACGATGGTGCTTGCGCGAGGAGGAATATGTAGGGAAATCTTCAGAATACTTCCAAGCTGTACATAAGAACAAAAACGTAATATTGAATGAGGGGACAAAAAAAGATCAAAAGTAAGATCAAAATCTGGCGTGATTCGTGACTTTCGAATCACCCCAGATTACTTTCAGTCACGCCAGATCCCTTTGTTCACAACTTAAGCCTCACATCGGTGGGAGTTTTGAATAGGTGAGTGCACTACCCCTACACCACCCTGGATTCACTAAGGTATGTGATGTTGAGTCCAGGAATCACACCCTAGACCCCATAGGTGAGTGCACTACCCCTACACCACCCTGGATTCACTAATGTATGTGATGATGAGTCCAGGAATCACACCCTAGACCCCAGAGGTGAGTGCACTACCCCTACACCACCCTGGATTCACTAATGTATGTGATGTTGAGTCCAGGAATCACACCCTAGACCCCATAGGTGAGTGCACTACCACTACACCACCCTGGATTCACTAATGTATGCGATGCTGAGTCCAGGAATCACACCCTAGACCCCAGAGGTGAGTGCACTACCCCTACACCACCCTTGATTCACTAATGTATGTGATGTTGAGTACAGGAATCACACCCTAGACCCCAGAGGTGAGTGGTGAGTGCACTACCCCTTCACCACCCTTGATTCACTAATGTATGTGATGTTGAGTCCAGGAATCACACCCTAGACCCCAGAGGTGAGTGTACTACCCCTACACCACCCTGGATTCACTAAGGTATGTGATGTTGAGTCCAGTAATCACACCCTAGACCCCAGAGGTGAGAGATGAGTGCACTACCCCTACACCACCCTGGATTCACTAATGTATGTGATGTTGAGTCCAGGAATCACACCCTAGACCCCAGAGGTGAGAGGTGAGTGCACTTCCCCTACACCACCCTTGATTCACTAATGTATGTGATGTTGAGTCCAGTAATCACACCCTAGACCCCAGAGGTGAGTGGTGAGTGCACTACCCCTTCACCACCCTTGATTCACTAATGTATGTGATGTTGAGTACAGGAATCACACCCTAGACCCCATAGGTGAGTGTACTACCCCTACACCACCCTGGATTCACTAATGTATGTGATGTTGAGTCAAGGAATCACACCCTAGACTCCAGAGGTGAGTGCACTACCCCTACACCACCCTGGATTCACTAATGTATGTGATGTTGAGTCAAGGAATCACACCCTAGACCCCAGAGGTGAGTGCACTACCCCTACACCATCTTTGATTCACTAATGTATGTGATGTTGAGTCCAGGAATCACTCCTTAGACGAGGTGAGTGCACTACCTTATCTTTTTAAAGGTTGCACACAAACAGAGAAATAATATGTCAATTATGAGTTATCTATAATAGGAAACGATTTGCAATACTCACAAGGTAAAGGCTCAATAGCTGACATCCCAAGCCTTGAGGACTGACTGAGTCTCGTAGGAGAGGTAGATCTTGGTCTTCGGGTAGGGGACTTTGAACGGCTTCGTCTCATCTTAGGACGAGTAAAAGACCCAAAGTCACGACTTTCCAACAATTTTTCATCTTTACGACGAACTACAAATCGATCCTTGTGACTAGCTAATGTATCATCTACTCTAGGGGTGCTGGAAAATTGGCGCCGCGTAGGGGAAGGGGAGCGGGATCTAGTTCTGGATCTGGATGGGCTGAGGGAGCGTCGACTGGTTTTAAACATGCTGTCTGTCAGGCCTTCCTCCATGCCAGAATCCTGAAATGGACGATAGTGTGTGCATCTGAGTTTAGGCTGCATTCATAATGTTTGGCAAAGAGTGGGGGGGGGGGGGGGGGGGGGAAGAAAAGGGGGGAAGGTAAAATCTTTAAATGACAAAAAATTCTTAAGACCACTCTCCTTTGAAATCCCCCCAAAACATCTACCACCCCCCTCTTACACGCAATCTCTCGTAGCTTCTTCCAAAAATTTTGGTCCCCCCCCCAATTATCTGAAAACTTTTTTTAAAACCCCCCCCCATTTTACTGGAACAAATTTTTATAGTCCCCCCTAAATTTCACCTTCCCCCCCCCCCCCCCCCCCCCCTGCCATACATTATGAACACAGCCTCAGTGACCTAACTGATTATATTATAGTATGTTCCTCTGGTCTGTTATCTTTGTGGAAGGTAGTGTGGTGTTATATGGTATTGAATAAGTGTGGTTGGTCATGCTTGGGTATGTCAGGCTTCCTCAAATTTGCCTTTATTTATCCACTTAAATACTAGACCAAAATCCCTTTTTTTTGCTTCTGTTACTGGAAAAACCTAGTGAGCCTTTTATGCCAAATTATGTTAATGCTTGTTTAAAGGACTACCATGGCTGACCATCCTTACAGACAGCAATATTCTTTTCCAGACCACAACTTCTACCTCATAGCCTGTGTACGCCTTATTTAGGAGTATCTATTTCTAGGGAGGATGTGACAAAATCACAAACTTAAAGGTAACAAAGACACTTACTGAAGAGTTGAAGTCATCTGGGTCTGGTACTTCTTTAATGGTTGTCTTGGTGGAGAATTCAAGCCTTAATGGTTGGCCCTAAATGAAGCAATATAAATGCACAAAAATATTGAAAATAGGAGGATATAACTAGCTAAAAACTAGTGTGAGCTGCGTCGGCGTTTCTAATGAAACATTAATGATGAAAAGGTAAATTATACACCGTGAAAAAGATGAAAAAACTTACTGACATTTCGGACGAAGGACTAGCGTCCGAAACGTCAGTAAGTTTTTTCATCTTTTTTACGGTGTATAATTTACCTTTTCATCATTATTGAAAATAGGCTCAGCTTATAAGGTGAAATTAGGTAAAGACTTCTCTTCTGGATGATGCAGCCATTCCCTATAGATACCCTCGGCATTTGCTAGGTTTTGCCTATGCATTGGTTCGCCTACTGAAGTTCGTCGACGTCTAAGCTATCCTACTGAAGTTCGCCTACGTACTTATGAAATGCATTATAAAACCTATCTACTGTAAAAAAGGAAAAAATTGTTCTCGTGTAAAGAATAAAACCTTTTAAGGAGGATGTAAGGAGAATGAGAATGTTTTTAGCCCATAGTATGGCAATATTTACTATTAAAGAGGGACTTAGCAGGAAAATCTTCAGAAATTTAATTCAAAGCTGAATTTCAATGGAATAATCTTTAAGAGTCCAATAATCACTGGTTAAAGTTCTTTATATTCCAATGGGAAGTATCATATTTTTACGAATTGTTTTAGGTGTCTTTGGCGTCATTCACTCAATGCTAAGCATTGCTTCATACATTTCTTTGTAAATAACTTCATGCTTTCTTTTAAGCCCAATGGTCCGCTTAGGGACTTAAGGTACATAATTTAGAATCATCTTATGGTATCTTTTCTTTATACTGAGTATAAAACGAGCGTATAGTTTGATTACAAAATACAAAGAAATATATGGAGCAATGTTTAGTGTTGAATAGGACATCAAGAGAAAGACTCCTATAAAAATTCTTAAAAATATAATACTTGCAATCCGAACATCAGGAAAAAACTTTTTTAACCAGTGATTGTTGGACCTTTAAGGGTTAATCCAGTAAAGTTTCAGCTGAATTAAAATTTGGATGATTTTCATGCTTTAAGTGTTGACACAGTTATAATTTATATTTTGAGATGCTGAGACCAGAGATTTTAATGCATAGCTTGTTACTTACCGTTATTCTGATGGGGTTAAAGAGAGATGTCTTGAATAGTGTTAGTTCCCTTCCTGTCCCTGGGTAAGGAGCCACTGCAGGGTAGAGGTAGTCTCTTGCATTGTTCGCATAGTGACCAATGACGTAACCATCTGAAACAAAATGAACGATAGATTAAGGCATATTACAGTCAAAAGGACTCAATCTTTAAAATACAGAAAAAAGGTTAATTCATTCGCATTGGTAAGTGCAAAAGGAGATATTGAGGCTAGTGCTATTGTGAGTATCTCCTATAATCTAATTAGAATTACCCCCCCCCCCCTGGATTCCATTAATGCTCATTATTCGAATATTGCAACTTCATTCTTTCCAGGAATAATGACCAATTCACAACTGGCATTCTCATTGGAATAGGGTGTTCCATATGTGGAATGGTCAAATTAGAATTCAAGTTTTGAATTGGCTATTATTTCGAATCCTGAGAGTTGGTATTCTTGGAAAGGATAATAATTGTTTCAATACTCGATAAATGAATAAATCATTAATGGAATCTAAGCGGTAAGCTTGAACCATTTTGACTGTACATTTTTTGCTTCATAAATATATAGTTGACAGCTAAGTAAATATTTCACATAGTTTTTATGGGTCACAGAGATAAAAGAAAATCTTACTTGAGCCACAACAAAAACTTTAATGTGAGTATTTCTTGGAGTGGTGTATGTCGAAAATTCATTTCAAGTGCTGAGGCTTTAACTCCAAATCTCTAAATTGCTACTCAAACAAATGCCTTTACAGACAATAGATCTGATGGATCCAAGCACAAGAAACAATGCACAACAGAAAAAGAATGCAATACTAAGTGAGACAACATTTTTTTCTAAGAAGTTTGACAGACATTAACAAAGCCATTTCAAGAATTTGAGTGACAGATATAAAGCCTATGTAAATAGAAACCTTAGCTTATCTTCTAAATCTTCTCCAAAGCCTTAGTAAAGCTTATTTTTAAAAACTTCATAGAAATGCATAGAAAGTAAAGGTCAGACACATGACGATAAGACGAGGTAGAAAAAATTCTAGTGAAATTAGAGAAGGCAATTAAAGAAAATGTTGTTTACTGTGAAATATCTTATCTTTAAGTAAACTGTATGTAAACTGTGAATTATCTTATCTTTTACTCCGACGAAGGACTAGCGTCCGAAACGTCAGTAAGTTTTTTCATCTTTTCACGGTGTATAATTTACCTTTTCATCATTACTGTTTCATTAGAAACACCGACGCAGCTCACACTAGTTTTAGCTAGTTATACCCTTTTATCTTTAAGTAATTCTTTCATATCAAAACTTGGTTAGAAAGTTAAAATTTATGGTTAATAATTGGGGTTTCGATATAAGAAGCTAGAGCTTAGGGGTTTAGTATTAGAAAAATTAATTTAGACGCTTTTTAAGCTTGTGAAATCGTGTGACTAAACAGAGAGATTTAAGTGCAAATACTAAGGGTTCAACTGCTTCGTTTTGTAACAAGCCGGACAGGGAAACTTTTGTGGTCTTAATTAGCAAGAAACAAAAGCATTTAGAGTAATTTTGTTGAGATTACATAGTAAAATACCCACAGGAATTTAAAAGAAAAAATATAATCAAAGTTATTAAAATGTGAATTATACATTATTGAAGTTACCTGAGATATAATCGTCGTGTTGTCTTAGTTCTATCAAAACATCTTCGCCTGAGGATTGAAATAAAATATTAGAAGGAAAAAATAAAAGGTTCAAAATCAATAGTCTTTAAATGAAGCCTTTCGTTCAACATGGCGGACGCCAAAGAAAGTGAAACTTTCACGATACCTTTGAGATGAATCGAGACATAAGCAGGATCTTGGCAGCTTCTAAAAACCTAGAAAGACGAAGCTTGAGTATTAGGGTTTTCTGTGATCGGACAACTTGTTGTGGTTAAATGATCGCTTTTTAGACGTACCCTTTCGAAGCGAAGTCTTTCGTGGAAGAAGAGAGGAAACGTTGGAGGTACAGACTTTGTGTTCACTTCCAATCCCATACAGTTAACTTTCAAGTACACATATCCATAATCCCGTAGAAACGTTCCAGGACATGTCACCTAAACATAAATTGGATTTATGATGATCATTTAGCACAATAAGAAATCTAACTTCAAACGAGAACACACTTCGCATAGCGTCGTTAGCAACCAAGTCAAACTCTAAAATTCCGAGCTCAAATTTGCAAAATATTCTTACCGTATGGATGTCTAGCTCTACTATGACCTTCATTGCTTTCCTAGGCATCTTTGGTTCAAATTTCTTCGAAATCGAGCTGAATTTTCTTCTATTTTTTTGTCTAGAAAGCGTGTGAGTATATGACCGCAATAGTGTCTGTGGTCCACGCTCGATCAGGCAACGCGTCTCAGCGGGAAGACGCGAAAACCTGTAAACAAAAACCAACCAATCACAGCGCGATAATCACAAAGATTCATTAAAACGAACACTTTACCAAATTATTTATCTTTATTACGTCACAATGATCTAAATATGCCATTAGAATTACTGTATACATTCTACAATTCTTAATGTGTATTTAAAATTTAAACAATTTACTTTTAGCAATAAATTTTTTTTAGAAATAATATTTTGCGAACCTTTTAGGTCACGTGTCTTGAGGTTAATATTTCTTAGCTTAAATATACGCGAATCATTCTTTTTGTTTTAGAACAATAAAAGTTAATCTTTGTTTTTAGCAATGATGTTTGTAATATTTAAGTATGTATTTTTTAAATGTTTTTTATATAGCAAATTTTTTTGACGTAAAAGATTTCAATAAAACTGCCGGATATTTAACATACAAAAATATTAAAGTATGATTTTGGTTTTGTTTTTAATCTCTTTATCTAAGCGCGTGCTTAAAAACCGCTAAAAAATCTACAAGATTTTATTGAAGAACCATACGCGTTTGAGCTTCAACAGGGCAAAACCCCTCAAATTTTGCACGGGACTCTCTATTTTTTAATAGCTTATTCGAAAAAACTCCTAAAATGCTAGGTTATATCAACATTTAAAAAAAGTTAATTATTCTAACACATGAACATTATGTATTTTTGTAGGGATTTTTGTTCGACTTCACGAGACTTTTAAGAGCACCGAAACTACAAAATATAACAAATCAATCTCTTTTGTCGAAAATATCCATGTATTATTGTAGAATGATTGACTAACCTTTATTCGTGCAATCATAGAGTCTGCAAATAACTATATTCTAATAAATCTTTTTTTTTTTCTAATCACTTCCGGTGGCGCAATTTTTAGCTCCAAAAGCTCGTGCGTAGACTTTGATTAAATTCTGATTATCTCGAAAACAAAAGTAGGAAGTCACATTAAGCCTAGCGTTTTTGCACTATGAATTGCCCTAATTCACTATGACGTCACATCAACACAATGTTTAAACGCAAAGGATCATGGTTGTCGGTGGGGGTCAAATCTACACAAATTCACCGACAATTGTTCTAAGACCCGTATCAATCCACGAGGAGAAGTAGGATAGCCAACAAACGCTCAGAATATTTTTAGTACATATTAACGCATATTATATCTAAAAAACCAGGCCATTTTAAATTAAACTGTTTCGCTACGAGCAAATTTTGTTGAATTTTCTATTGGATTTGGCGATTCTGTCCCCCACATAAACAAACAGTGACGTGATCAGTAGTGAAATATGGCAGTTGCGGACACTTTTCATTCACTCGACTAGCCTGCGTAGCCAGGCGTTCTACAAATAAAAAAGTGAAGAACGCCTGGCTACAACGACTCGACATACGACTAATACTTCAACGACCGAACGAACGATCTCTACATCAGTCTGTGTAAGAAAAAGAAATATAAAAAAACAGGTGCAATGACCATGGAGAATGGAATAACAAGGAATGAAAAAAACACTAGAATGAAAACTGAATTTTATGTTTAGATTTAAATGCTTGTCTCTTGTTAAGACCGTTGGGACGTAACGTGCGTAACTACGTGGCCCAATTATCATATATATTATAATAACATTTAATTTTCCACTAATAAGAAGGAACGCTCTTTTCTTAGGCGTTAGTCCCCTTTGATGCGCAACAGTTTTTTTTGGTTGAGGTTATTGAGTTAAAATGAGTGGGACGAAATAGTCGCTTTTGGCGTTAAAAATCTGTATGACAAAACAGATACAGACTCTACACTGATTCGGGAAAGTAACGTTCTGTCCTCTACTACGTGTTAGTTAATTAAGCACTTCATCTCACAGCCTGTTCAGTTCTTTCCAAACAATCAGTGCCAGATGCCACGCAGCTGCATTGTGACAGTTCTGTATGATGAGAGACCCCATGAAAATATCAAGGGCCCATTGCAAATCGCCGACCACAGCCAGGCAATGCCCAACTATGTTTAGGGCCGTAACTCGCCGTAACACGGGGATACCCGGTGTTTTTACGTATTTTCGAAGTTTCGACAATGTGCTGTCTCTTTCGGAAAGGAAATTTTGTTTATGTAGTATAAGAAACTCTAGCAAAAGCGCATAAAATTTGGAATCTAACGCAACCCATCTCAATGGATCGTCAAATCCAATATATAGATCTTTCTCCGCAATCATAGCCCGATTTATTTCAAATTTTACAGCGTCGGGAGCTGAATGGATTTCTGAAGGCAGAAAAATAATCTCTAGCGCTCCGTAATTGCCCAGTAATGATACAGGATCTTGGTTTCTTAAAATGACGCCAAGAACCAGCTCTAAAGTTATGTTATCAGGATTCCTGGGTTCGAATCCAGACAAGGGCATAGCATCTTCTTTGACCATGACTTCACGAATACAGCAAAGTGCTTGTTTTAAGTTCCCCTTAACAAAGTACAGCGTTGCTAACTTTAACTTGCCCGATGACGTATCAAGACATTCACCTCTTTTCAGCAAACTTTCAGATTTTTGTAGAAGATCTAACTTTTCCAGTTCATCTTTAACGCAACAGGCTAATGAACACAACTGCGCACCTAAGCTGATGTCTAATAAATGATGTATGGCGTTGACGACATTTAAGTGTTCCTCGTCATTTGAATGTAGTCTGGAGAGTAACCGACGAAAGTCCTTATGCTTTTCTATAGCAACGTTTAAATCACCATCAGTAAGTAGCTGAAATGCAGGCTTCATTGCAGATGTGGCAAAACTGATCAGAACGCTGATGCGTAGATTTGTTATTTCATTCAGCAACACCGGGTTTCTGAGAGCTGCAGACTGCAGGTCAACGAAGCATTCGGTCAGTCCTTGTTCAATGTTTTGAGAAACAGCACGTAGACTAGGAAGTTCAAACACTTCAGACCAAAAATTGTCGATAAACGTTGTAAGAATGGATATCACCTTTTCTTTTTCTTCTAAGGAGAGTTTGCCTCTTAATAGATTGCTTGTTCTAATGAAATAATGTGGGCAACGCTCTTCAAGAACATATTCCGTGAGTTTCTCCAGACACATTCTAATACAGTTATAAAAGTTCTGGATGCTCCAAAACGTGGAATCCACTTCTTCTGACAACCAAAACATCAGCGTCTTCATATGATAGGATGTGATGGAGTTTGCAACGTTAGGTTCTATTAGATCTCTTTTGACTATCTTCAGAAGCATAAAACACTTGTACTGTATGGCATTCCATGTCCAAATCAGTTCCCTTTCCAGCAGCGTGAACGATAATCGCCATTCTGTGGGTGGTGAAGTTTTAGACGATGAAACAGGAACTAGAAAACATCCATCTTTGGCAAGTTGCAGAGTTTGTGGCCGTGGCCAGTTATATCTTCTTTCTCTAGTCTTCCATTCATTCGCTGATTTTGGCCACGACAAAGTCTGTAAGCCGTAAACAAGATCTGAGGACCTGAACTCTCTTGTCGAATCCTCTGTCATTGCTGGTCCGTGTTTGTATCTTGAAGGGTGAACATCTCCAATTCTGCTTTGTAAATTTTCTGTACTAAAAAGCATATGTCCATTTTCATCTATGTCACAAAGGTGGGACAACGGATTTTCATTCTCCTCTGTAATAGGCCTTCCTGTCTCTTTGTTTATAGCAATAATATTTACATATCCAGGAGTTACACCTTCCTCCGATATCAGACCGAATGGCGTTTCAGGTTTGTAACTCGTCTTCTGTAGAATCTCATTTCTTTCATCAAGTTTTGAAATTCTGCTGTGTATCGCCTCCTCTGACTCTTCTTGGATAAAATCTTTGACATCTGCTAAAACGGTGATATCAGTGTTTACGAGCATGATATCTTCATCCGAGTCTAGCCCTAGTAATGTACACCCTTCAATCTGACTTCCAAGAAAATAACCATTACTAGCACCTATACCCAGGTTTGCAATTTTATACATTGTTTCCATTGCTTTAAAACACGAGATTCTACACTTAATGAACTCCATGGATGCGCCATTTAAGTTTAAACAGTTGATCAACAGGTACGTTTTCCTTAATAAATCTTCCTCCATGACGACGTATATATGCAACCTGATAAAAGATAACATGAGGAGTCGTTAGTGAGTTACCAAAATATTCACTGGTTTCAGTTATTTTTATGAACAACCTTCATAATTCTTCACGTACGAGAATTTTAGAATGTTACCAAATACATTTTACAGTTGATAATGTTAAAAACATTAAATAAATAAAGACAACTAGGTAACTAAATTCAGTTCAGAAGGCAAATACATTCTATTCCTTTTTAACCTAGTTCTGTCCGGTCTAAAGGCAAATCTTTACAATTATAAAGCACACAAAAACGTTGCGCTGGTGGATGTGACACCTATATTGCCTATACTAAACCCATCAAAATCTCTGTACTGCAAACAGAAAAAAATCCCAGAACATACATAACACAAGAAGAAAAAATAGATATGAAGTTAAATCAGTGGTTTGTGATAGAGTGCTCGCACTAAACCCGCAAAACAAATACTACTTTTTGGTACTAAAAAGTGCTACCTAAACAATAAAGTACATTTAGTAAAAGCGTGAAACTTTACTAAGGCCCCGTCCACACGTATCCGGAAAGGTTTGTATCCTCAAATTATTTTTTGCGGATACGAAAATGTTTGCGTCCACACGCAGCGTATTCGAATCGTTTTCACCGTCCACACGTAATCGTCTTCGTAAAATTTGCGGATACGGACACACGTATCCGGAAATTGTTGTATCTGTTTGGAGAGATTGTGATGAAACTACATTTCGTATCACACTGGATACTTATCGTTTCAATCATTTCTTTACAAGTAGCTAAAAAGAATCACCAATTTAATATAAAAACAATTTTTTTGCATTCCAGTACACACGTGGCCGTAAACTGCAAAAGGCCTATTAATAAGATAAAACTATGCAGTCAATCGCTTCAATGATTTGTTCCCAGATTTCTTTTCGGTCCAGTCGCGTTGGCTGGTCGACGACAACGTTTTTTGAATCGACTATATACAATCACGAGCCGGAGGCAAGTGATTGTATGGCCGATACAACACGGACGCGAATGTTGTAAACGACTAGTGAAACCCGTGAATAATTCATAACTCCTTTGGGACATTTTGAATTCATGTGATAATTTCCTCCGGGAAAAAAGTACCAAAGATACCACAACAAATAATATTAAATTTTATATAAAAAGCGCCTAGGATAAGCCATATCGATGCGCGCTTCCCTCCTTTTCCGACACCCTAAGAGATACCAGAAAATGCTGATTTTCAAAAATTCGCATTTAACACCCTAAGAGATACCAAATCGCGAATTTATACCCCTAAAAGATACGACGAGCATCCCGGTCCTTTTTACCCGCCCCCTGACCCTCCCCCCCGGGGGCTTTATGATCATTATTAAGAGCTGTTACTAATAAATATTGATTAATGTTTTATTACTGGCGTGCGGCATTTGGCTGTAATAGTTTTGTTAGAAGTTCATGTCGTCAAGCACGTTTATTCATCAAAGATATCCCATAATATACTAAGAATAGAGGTATCCCATAACATTTCCCATCGTTTAATTGAAAAAAAGATAAGTTCGTAAACGAACAATAAATACTTTTGACAATCATATTGGGAGTTAACAATAGCTATAGCATTGGCTGCTAATCAGAGTCACTAATAAGAGTCATTAAATCTTGACAGTATTTTCACTGCGTGTCCAGATCTGGTGAAGTAGGATGGTGCAGGTGATGGAAGGGACTTGCTTCTAGAGTAGTTGAAGTAGGCTCGATTACTGGGGCAGCGATGGTAAACCTTCAAGGCACTCGTCTAGGTTTTGCTAAGATTCCTCCGGTGCAGTTTTGATGCCATCGGTAGCGACCGTACGGGGTCCAGAATGTCGTTAGATAGCTTGAAGGTCCATCAAAGGCAACTTGCAGGAATCCGTCTTTTGCATCAGCAAAGGTGAATATCTTGGCAGTGGTTAGCTTTGGTGCTACTTGCTTAAT
The DNA here is from genome assembly GCA_011057435.1 of Actinia equina. Lineage (NCBI taxonomy): Eukaryota > Metazoa > Cnidaria > Anthozoa > Actiniaria > Actiniidae > Actinia > Actinia equina. The sequence continues at coordinate 247,629 of WHPX01001266.1, read as the reverse complement.
GGTGGGTGTTGGGTAGTGATTTCGTACATGGCTTTGTTTATTTGGCTAGTGGGCGGAGTTCTTACAACAACCATATTGCTAATCCATGGGGTTGGCTCTCCCCATCTTTTTGTACTGGTAATAGGTACTCTCTTTGGATTGGTCTGTACTGGCTTTACGTTTGGGTCCGTTTCTATGTGGTAGAATCCTGGCAACTTTCCTAGGCTTGTGAATATATCAGCATATTCCTGCGAGACTTGTTCCTTTGTAAGCTGCGTTCTGACATTGTAAACGTTTTTGCTGAATTGCAGTAGTTGTAGAGCGTCACATACACTACCCGAAAAAAGGGAGGTTGGTATTTCTTTGACAACTTGAAAGTTTACCTTTCTGGTGATCCCGTTTGCGGTACAGCGTAGCTTGGTTTGTCCTTCTGGCTTCATTGTTGACTGGTCGTATAACTTTAGCTTGGCTAGGGATGTCTGTGGTTTCTATGGTGTTATTTTGTGGTAATTTTTCAAGCTAATGGAACTGCATGCCGCGCCTATTGACTAGACTATTGGCTGTGCTTCTTTGCTTTCAATTGCTTCTACCATGACTGCTGTGCAGAATTTCTTTCTTGTGCTGTAGGCTATAGAGGCTTTCATCGCTATCTGTGCATCTTCTTCGCTGCTGCTACTGGTAAATTCTTGGCACTGATGTATGTGTTGTTTCTTGTTGTTTCTTGCTTTTGGTTCGCTGGGCTTGTTTCACTGCTTTGTGTCCGCTGGCTTGCATTCGTTGACATGCAAACTTTTGCATGTGGTTTCTTTTGCGGCGTTTTTTGCAGGTTTCTCCATATGCTGGACATTTTCCTTTCTTGTGCTCTCCTCCGCAGTATTTGCATTTTTTGATGTATTTGCATGCCTTCTGTAGTCAAGTAAGGGTGTGATGATTTAGGCTTGCTTTTCACCTAGCTGATGGCTTCGATCGATTTTCTGTAAGTGTTGTGCGGCTATTTTTTTTTGCCATTTTACTGCTATGACATATGTTTATGGCTTTATCTAGGGTAAGATCTTCCTTTCTTAAAAGTCTCTCACGTGTGTCGTTGTTCTTGATTCCTATGTCAATTCTGTTTCTAAGCATTTCATTCTCTAGTGTTCCATACTTACACGTTGTTATGAGCTCTCTGAGTCGAGTCAAACTATAACCTTCAAATCCTTCGGCTGGTTTTTGTATGCCCGAGTTAAATAATATCTTTCATAAATGTTTTTCTTACCTTCGAACTTCGAATATTCTTGTGTGATATTTTCTTTTCGGAGATATAAACATTTAAAATATCAATATGCAAATAAGATGACGTAAATCTCACACTAATTTATCATACAAAAATGCTGTTGTGGAAAGTTCTGCTGTTTTTGGTTATTTGCAAATCATCCTTATAACTGAAATGTATGGTTTTGTACACTTTAAGGATATTTAATTCAGAACACTCGTCGTAAATCACTCTGCAAAATGTAACACATTCTTGAATTTACGACACCATTTGCATATTGATATTTCAAATATTTATATCTTTAAAAAGAGACGACAACATACAATAATACGGTGTGCAAAATGAAAAAATATCACAACTCTCAAACTTTGCCAGAAATAAATCTCGGTGACCTATACTATTTCATAATAAGACAGACAAATTAGATTTAAATTTTAAGTGAACGGCGACATTTTTACTTTCGCGACCCAAATAGCATAATTTACTGCATGTAAAACTAATCAAATATTTTCTCGAATCTTCTTCTTTAAATAAAAAAAATATTTTACCAGATTTTGCGAGATTATAAAAGTAGCAAAATAGAAGGTTAAAAAAGTGAATTGCGACATGGACTGATGATACCAAAAGATAATGCAGCTACAGTACAATGTTTTCCGCTTTAAGAAAATTAAAAACACAATGTCCTAAAGGTCAAAATTTCATCATAGTCATAATAGCGTAAACTGCTCAAGTAATGTGTCGAAAATACATACTATTTTATCGATTTTTATGTATCAACCTGTCTCTTTTTCAAAACCACCGATGTCAATAAGCTCAATTTTGTACTATAGTTATATAGAACGCGTCTTTGTAGAATATTATCGGAAATATTCGACTCCATCAAGGTAAACTCGAATTGTTATGTCTCAATTGGTTAACGCCGACTCAGGTACCGTATGTAATAAAAAAGCACAAATAGAAAATCAGAATATGCGAAAATTTCTTGTTTAGGCATAAAAAACATATATTAATGTCCCATTTACCTTGGAAAATATTTTGAAACATCAAATTAGTACTACTTTGCGAGATGGGAAACCTTCCATGTCGTTCACAACGACGGAGCCACAGCCGACCAAGCTTAGCGAACAGCGGGGACACATCGAGGTGACCGGTTGCTACGGTATGACGTCATAATCTCAATAGTTTGTGGTTAAGCCAATCTCTTAGCCAGAGCCTGCGTTTCTTCTGGCCCGCGGCGAAGAACGAGGGCTCTGGCATAATTCATTTTTGGCGCATGCGCAATTTTCCGGAAGTGAAATGTAATCAATGAAAAACCTGCATAGAAACTGCTTTAAAACAGAGTCCTGTGTTTGTTTACCATCAAAATAAAAATTAGAAATCGGGATCATATGTTTTTAATTTTTGGCGAGTCTTTAAACGCTTGCACTCTTATACCGGAAGTCCAAGAAATCCTGGTCTCAAGAAATGGATTATGCCAGAGCCCTTGCTTTTTCGCCGTAGGCCAGGAGAACCGCAGGCTTTGGATACGAGATTGGGCCCTTGGCCATTCTCGTACCCAAGCCTGCGTTTCATTTGGCCTGCGGCGAAGAACGAGGGCTCTGGCATAATCCATATTTTGGCGCATGCGCAATTTTCGGAAAGTGAGATATAAACGGACAAATTAAGCAAAGTAAAAATTAAATCGAAGTCAAAATCAAAGTCAAATCATAGTACAAACCAAAAATCAGGTTAAAAAAATTTCTTAATTTTTGGCAAGTCTTTCACGCGTGCGCTGTTATACCGGAAGTCCAAGAAATCCTGGTCTCAAAAAATAGATTATGCCAGAGCCCTCGTTCTTCGCCGCAGGACAGAAGAAACGCAGGCTCTGGGTACGAGATAGGGCCCTGGCGTATTCCATTTTATGGCGCAATGTAAATCATGCTTTCAAACAGAGTTCTGTGTTTACCTCCGATCAAGATAAGAATTAGAAATCGGGAACATATTTTTTATATTTTTGGCAAGTCTTTTAACGCATGATACTCTAGTGAATGGAATTTGGACAACATATTACATACTGCCCAAGCGAATAAGGTCTATTCAGTAAATCAAGAAAGTATACATCCCAAATATTGCTCGGCAAACGTAACGCAATCTCAACCTGGTTACTCGTGGATGGGTTGGTCTAAATCTGGGAGAACATTGTGGCTTTTTCATGGAGAAAATGTTAACATATCGTGATTATAAACCTTCGTATCTTAGAGACCCGACATTCAAATGACGAAATATTTTCACAATCAACTATCCACTATCTAAAGAATCGATTCTGAAAATATTGCGTAAAGGCTTGTAAGCACTTTAAATTACTCTGTTTTGACAAACACGCGTGAAATTTATCCCAAATTTCACTCGTCACCATGTGATTATAGCGTGTGACTATACTATATACATCTTTTAACGCATGGAAGATAATCTTAGCTTTCCTGAAAAAGTTAAAAATGGCCGTGGGATTTGCAGGAACCCTTCCATCCAGCTCGTGATTTTCAAACTCTTCTCTTACTCTTTCAACGCCAAAATAAATGGTTCATTCAGTTATAGAAAGTGCGATAATTAAAACGCTTTATTTCTTTGAACGGCTCTCTGTACAGCAGCGAAGGAGTACGCATTATCTTGCACGTCTTCATCAGTGTCAGTCTCGTACCAAGAGCCTGCGTTTTTTCTTACCTGCGGCGAAAAACGAGGGCTCTGGCATAATCCATTTCTTAAGACCAGGATTTCTTGGACTTCCGGTATTAGAGCGCATGCGTTCAAAGACTTTATTTTAATCGAGAGCAAACAAAGAACTCTGTTTTAAAGCTTGATTTTCATTGATTGTATTTCACTTCCGGAAAATTGCACATGCGCAAAAAATGGATTATGCCGGAGCCCTCTTTCTTCTCCGCTGGCCAGAAAAAAATGCAGTCTCTGGGTACCGAAAACGCAAGCAAAGGATTGTTGTAGTTAATTAGGTCCTAGTTTCAGTTGTTTATCGACGGAATCAGGTATCATTTCACAATGATTTTATTCAAAAATTGAAAACACAACGCACCATTTGACGCATAGGAAGTCGTTATAAGCATATGTAGAATTTTAAATGTATTGCTAGTCAATAACGTAGCTAGGAAAGCAAAGATTCAGAGTTATTTTCTCTGATTGCGGCCGCCATGTTTTCTTCATGGTTTTTGGTGGACTGTCAAAATGAGGTCACTTGGTTGATCCATGTCTTGATTAGTGTTTGATCCAGTATCACGACTTATTAATGGTTTTAGAAGTGTCTGTCTATTGTAGTTGTCTGTCTATTGTAGGTGTCTGACAATTGTAGGTGTCCTTCTATACGTAGGTGTCTGTCAATTGGAGGTGTCTGCCTATTTGAGATGACTGTCTATAGGTGTCTGTATATTAGCTGCATCCCTATACAGTAAAAAAACTCTGCAAAGCGTATCACAGTTTATTTTTCTGTTATGCTATAAATTATATTCTACAAGTCTTTAATGCCCCGTCCCCTAATACGTTATAAATATAAAAGTGTTGGGCACACATTATTGTCAATATTATGAAATACTGAAGATTTGACCAAACAGAAGAACATTATACATTTGACCATTGCACGCTCTGCGCGGGTTGAAGTAATGAGCAAATTTCAATGAGTGGTAAGAGAATGTTATGCCAACTGTCAAAATGGCTTCCTGCTTAACTAGTCTAGTAAATGAGATTCGCGCCCGCCAAATACAGCGCTTTAACCAGGAAGCCAATCGAGTGTCAAGTCGTGATAAAAGATTTTAGTATACAAGATGAATGGCTTCTCTTGCAATACGCAAATAATGGGCCACGTGTGATGTCATTGGTGATGATATCCTCTGTTTAACTGATAATCCTTGAAAATATAAATAGGTACAAAATTCAAAGGAATCTAAGAGATTTCTTAAGAGAATAGAGTTTATATAAAGGTTCAAACGCTAGGAAGAGGTTTTGCATTAGAATTCAAGACCAGGGACCGCAGACCCGAGGTCTTGAATTCTAATGCAAAACCGATCCAGTGCGTTTGAACTGGTTTAAAATATCAGCTAAGCCCTAAATTCCATTGTTTCGATGCAAAACGCTAAATACTAAATTATATTGAATTCAGAGAGGTAGATTACTGTTGCTTTGTTCTTTTGGAAATAGAGTGCTTACAATATATCCGTGTAATTAAAAACCTATCCCGGGTTTTTAATTCAGCCCCGTTCTCCCTTGTTGATATCAATTCCGCCCCCGGCTTCTGGGTTTTCTGAAGAATTTAAGAACCTACATCAAACAATGGATTTAGGGTGTGATTGATTTTTAATTTTATTTATAAGTCAATGTGACGTGTTTACCAATATGGCGGCCATCTTAAATTCTACTGTTTAATGAAGACATTATGGGATACTAGCTGATAGGGTATGATATTTTTTCATACACTTTCACGTTTTTCATTAAGAAGCACATCTAAAAAATCAGTTGCTGCTAATTGTAACGATATGCGCAACACCAAGACTTCAAATTATTTGAAAACGTAAGCCCGCCACTCTACGAGTTTTGAAATTTTTAACTTTTTGCCCCCTCTCGGCAACTCATAGCAATTCAAGATGACAGCCGTATCAGTAAAACGGTCTATTTGACACCCGTGCTGAATGGGCATTTTTTTCATGTTAGACTCACATTCGATACGATTTTAAGAAGGGTCCATTGAGACATTATGACAACTAATTGTGATTTTTAAGTTGCATGGCTTATCTACAGAAATTTGGTTTGTATTTCCAAGAGAATGCAAAAACAAACGGCGAAGCTGCCATGTCGGTCGATATCTAAAGACAAAACTATTGATAACCAATATGATGTCACTTCAGCGAAAAGATTTCAATTCTTCGTACACAAAGAAACACGATTTGCTACCTAGTAACAACCTTTGTATACGATTTCTAAATGTACTACATATTTACATCATGTTAAAAAAATAGATATAAAATCTTGATGTTTTAAGTTTATTCCCTTGGATGTAGTGATAAGTTAAAGGCAATGGATGTAAAAAGAGTATAGAGTGGAAGTAAGATGAAGAGGAGAAAAAGATCGAAAAAAGGCCAAAAATAAAGGTTAAATGAAGGTCAGACCCTCGTCAGTGTTATTTCACCTTTTGTGAACATGTTCTAAAATTCTCGTATCAAACATATCGATAAGACTGCAACACACGTATCAGCAACATACACAGACTCGTTACAGCTTTTCTCTAACACGTGTGAAGAAAGACAGTTGCTGATAATGAGCAATGTACAACTTTGACGAAGACCTGGCCTTGTTGGAGGAAATAACAAAAGGCCTTACGAGAAAGCATGTGCTACATTCCCCAGCATGGCCGAGATGATAACTTGCAAGAGAACAATCGAGAAACATTGACAAATGGAAAAATGAAAGACATCGTCTTAGAACGAGGGACACAAAACTAGTAATTTCAGCAATTAGAAAATTGTAAATTATGATACAATCGTATTCATATATATATATTTACAATAAAGAATTCTAGTCTTCTCTGCATTTGTTACTTGCCACATCTTTGTAAGGGTAGCACCACTCCAAGATTGTCTCCCAACGATAGAATACGGAATCCAAGATATCAATCTTCGAGTCCATCATTCAATCAGTTGGATTCCTTAGTAAAGGGGAAGGTGTAATGGTTGATATTGACAACAACAACTGCAGGGAGGACTGTTATAATAATTCAGTTACTTGTAACATTTGTAATTGATGGAATTTCAGGAGCAGACGAAGGATTAAAAAAAACCCCAGAAAATCAAGGCTTATGAAAGACCCTGACACGTTCAGTCGAACTGTTGCTAAACAAGTTTCACAATGGATGTTAGATAGCACACCTCACCTTTTCGGCGCTAGCTTGGATTGTGTTAAGGCCACCAAAAGTTCCGACATCGTTATCGGATTTGCATACAAATTCACTGAATTTTAACGAGAAAATTGAGGTAGATTTCTTTAGTTAGCTATCTTAACAGCAGTAAAAAAAGCTTCAATCAAGCTAGAAAAATGATTACTTACTTGTATTTAGAGAACTAACTAAATATGAACCAAGTAAATAGTTCATTTAGAGTCAGTACATTTGTACGGAAATTCGAGAACAATGTCCAAACTTTCTGGTAACTGTAACACCATCTACAATAATTTCTACCCCCGTGACGGCTAGCGCCAAAGAGGTGGATACTTTGGAAAAGCTATTTAGTGACACAATTTTGAGGTGCAAGAGCAGAAAGTGATAATACTTTTTTTAATGAAACTTTCTCTCAGGAAATTTTGCACTGCACAACTCACAACTCCAGGATTTCCACCAATTAAAGATTCATTATAGAAGTAGATATTATAGATAATTGAAAATAGATATTAATAGAGCATATCTGTACCATCCTGTAGCTGCCGATGTCTCCTGGTATGTTCTTGGACACACCCAGCACAGATGCGCTGCTGTCGAACAATAGGAACCTGACAGCAGCTCTCACAGACAGGTCGATCAGGGATAATTCTGGCTGACACAGCTCGAAGATTAGCCGGTGCTGAAGACCGAAGGAGGGGCTCTGAATGCACCGAAGTATTGTCCTGGTACCACGGCTTTGGTGGAGATATATTCGAGTTATTAAATGAAGCTCTGGCTTGCTGTATTGATTGGTACGAGGGAGGGGAGGGTCGGTAGCTTGATGGTAAAGCATTGAAAGGGACACGCCCGGAGGAATGCGAGGACGTTGACGTTTCCATACTACCATAAGATCTTGATCTCAGTCCTGTGTCTTTAACTGAATTGATTTCAGATGCCCCTGCATAATAGACTTTCGATGGTCTTGGTTGCTCCTCTTCTGGGCTGGCATAGCTCATAGGATCATATCCACCTCTTCGCGCCACCACATAGCTATCACCTCTTGTAGGTTGAAGATAAATCGTACCTGATGAAGAGATTTTTCGTTCCGGTGGTCTTGGCTGTGTTGCTTCGCTGTCACTGGTATACGATCTTGAAGCATTTATATTTTTCTGAACAGTCGAAGGAATTTCGTAGGAGAACTTTTCAGAGGGTGAATATCCATTGATATGGGTGGGTTGGTGGATACTAAGCCCCATCATCCTGCCCGTCATGTCATCATAATGGGTTGGGCTGTAACACATAGAGTCTGGTTTGATCTTCTGAGTACATTCATTTCTTGATGGGTTTATTTTATTCGTGTAGTGATTTGAAGATACTCGTTTGGGTTTGCATGGGAAGAGTACATGACATGGGGTCTTTGAGTAAGTGGTATTCCTGGTTTATGCGAGGATCTAGTTTAGGAGATGCATCCTGTCTTGAATGAAGTAGAGTAGCGCTGGAAGGGGAGACCTTGTGTAGGGTAGGTTGATTGCGTTGTAATGTACCCTAGAACAAATACGAGAAGGTAAAACTTGTTAAGATGTTGTATTGGGAGTAAAATGGTGGAAAGAGAATAGTACGAAAGAAAGAAAGAAAGAAAGAGAGAGAAGGAGAGAAAGCGCGAGGGAGGAAGGAAGGACGTTTATTGACACTTTGGCCACGTTTATTCTCATGAGAAAAACAATCTTTGTTTAACCCGTATTAATTCTATCCTCAAACACTTGAGCGCGAGGCTGCACTTGGTTGAATCTATTGTTCAAACCAACAAGTCCCCCGCATTATCCTCCTAGGATAATCCTTACATATTGCGCGTGATTCTGCTGCTGTTGTTTTAAGATCAATCTCGTCTCTAATCCTCTGTTGGCGAAGAACTTCGTCGTCTTCTCGTTTAGCGAGCCTACAAGAGATTTGAAATATATCAATATAATATATGAATGAACACGTGGGATATCTCTTCAATCTCGCTCTAGTGGCTAACCACATAGACCAGTTACTACAGCAACGATAGAAACAGAAACATCTTTTGTCAATTAATACTTTATACAATTAATACTCGATGATGGCTGTAATAGTTGAGTGAAAAGACATGATTAAATCACGTTAAAGTGCCTATACCACCTTACTTAATATTTTCAGTATTGATTCTACATGAAGTGGATATTTGAATGGTGAAAGATTTTTATATGATTTGAGTGATGCATCTTGAAGATATCAAGGATTATACTTCCAATATGATAAATCTAGAATCCAATCGATCATGGAATGAAAGGCCACAGGTTTGTTAGCCCGGCACTTGCCATTAAGTACTACCCTCGTAAAACTTACAAAGAAGATATGTTTTTATCTGTCTTTGCTCCAAACCAATGAACTTGAGCTCGCAAATTAAGATATTCAGATTTAAAAGCCTTAATCATATAATCAAATAAAATCCATCTTTTACTTACTTGGGCATATTGTCTACATTAGACACGGCTTCGATCTTCTGTCTCAGTTGTTTGATCTTTGATAGGCACTCATCCTTTTTGATGACTGCGTATTTGCCGTTATTGCTTGATATTCCAGATATCTCTGTTGCCTTGCGATATGATGCTGAGTACATGATACACATCATAGGTTAGTAAGGTAATTGAACGATAGAGCAGTATTCGTATGACTGTGAAAAGTTCACGGCACGAACACGGTCGTGACACGGCAAGGATACAACAGACCAATCACATTGCACGAGAATTAACTCTCCATCCAATCAAATACCCAGAACACGGCATAAACACGGTGTGGACACGGTCACGCCAAGATCACGGCACTTTTAGGCCAATCATATTGCGCGTGAAAACGTGAAAACAAATTAGCCTAATTAGGATTCTAGAAAGTATCACGGTCACGACACGTCACGTTTACGGAACTGAGCTTTTCACAGTCATACGAAAACTGCACTAATGAAGGACACTGATGTTTGCTCATGTGCACGAGGACTATTCTTATTAATTAATACTAAACGTGTAGTATGTGTATGAAAAATAATTCCCTGTGCGCATGCGTACCAGGATTCGTCACATTGGTTAACTAATAGCTCGCAAGCATTTTCGAGAGAAGCAAAGGACAAAAAACATGGCAGTCATTTAGTGCGATTAACAATGGATGCTAATGAGAAATCTTTTGTTGAATGGCACCAACACGGGTGCGATAATGTAAGGCGTAGTCCAACCAAAGGTTTAAAAGTTCTATGAAGAAAGGTAAAACTACTTTCTGCAAATTGCAACAATTTTCTATCAAAGACAAGTTGCACTAAAGAAAAAAACGAGTCAGGGCAACGTCATTATCCTACATTTGCGCAGATTGCGCAGACCGAGTCAGGACTATGCTCTATTCTCTGATAAAACACAATAACGAGCTACTGTCTGAGCAATACCGAGAATAAACTAGCAATTCCTAAGCCCCGAACTAACTACCTTCTTCTACAGTCTGCCAAATGATCTGCGAATGGCAAACACCCTAAGTAAATTTACACAAGGTTACGTTAAGCGTATCACTTCTTAAAAATATAGCATTAATTTGCACAGCACTCATGAAAAGCAGGTGTTTTATTTTTTATAGTACATTCTTAAATAGGTTTAGCAGTTGTAAATTATAGTGTAGATTTAATATTTGTTTTAAGATTTATTTATCTAGTATTTCTTTGTAAAATCTTGATGAGTCTACCATGGTTGAATAAATAAAGTTATCTTATCTTTTGAACCAATCAGAGCGCACATAGCAAGGTTACTATTGAAGAAATAGAAAACGCTCACGTGTGCTGTTACACTACAAAACACTCAGGGATTGGCAGACCACATAAGCACGAAGCGATACGGAAGAAAGTTATTTTTACATCTTTTATAAAATACAAATGAGACTGACCGCCGACGTTTTGAATTAGAATGAAAAATACAAAGTGCACGCATGTGTGCTCTTATACAGCATGCGCACGCATGTGTGCTCTTATACAGCATGCGCCATCAACCAATAAGAACGCGAGATTTGGAAAGTTATTTCACCAAACACTTTTACTTACTTGCCGCCTCGGCGCAGAATCGTAAAGCTGACTCATAATCACGAGAATTCTCCGCGTTTTGAGACTGTAGAACCATGTTATCACCTTGTTGTAACAGGACTTCACATTCCTCTGACGCCCGACCTAAACATTCAATTTATAAAAAAAAAAACAATTAAAGATTTGAAATCATAGTCTATACCAGAGAGTTTAAGATCGTTATAAGATCATATAACAATTATTTTCAATTGAGATCATATAACAATTGAACAGGTGTATATAACGGTTAAGACAGATGAACCTACTTTTATTCATTCTATTGGAAGATGGCTTTAGTTTATGTCCTCCATTCCTGAGGGCGTACAGAGTGTGGCTGTACTCGAGCAGATCCTCGTCACTACCCCCATGGTTGGTGTCATTAGAGCTGACTGACCCCGTAGCTGATCCAATACCACTGTCATGGCTGGGGGACCGTAAGTAATCTTCTGATTGGGTCTGCTCGTATAGGCGTTGAAGGTCTTGTTGAGTTATGGTGGCGTCCGGGTTTGAGCTGGGATAGGAGAAGGAACATGTAACGTTAATGTTTTCATCGCAATGTGTTGATCGAGACAACAGGGAATCGAAATATACACTACCGTCAATCAAATAAAACGTTAATGGTGACGATGATGATGATGAATGTGATGGTAATGATGGTGATGATGATAATGATGATGATGATGGTAATGATGGTGATGATGATAATGATGATGATGATGGTAATGATGGTGATGATGATGATGATGGTAATGATGATGATGATGATGATGGTAATGATGATGATGATGATAGTGATGATGGTGATGATGATGATAGTGGTAATGATGATGATAGTGATGATGATGTTGATGATGATGGTGATGATGATGATAGTGATGATGATGTTGATGATGATGGTGATGATGATGATAGTGATGATGATGTTGATGGTGATGATGATGATAGTGATATTGATGATGCTGATGATGCTGATGATGGTAATGATGATGATGATGATAGTGATGATGGTGATGATGATGCTGATGATGTTGATGATGGTGATGATGATGCTGATGATGTTGATGATGATGATGGAGGTAATGATGATGGAGGTAATGATGATGATAGTGATGATGATGTTGATGATGATGGTGATGATGATGATAGTGATGTTGATGGTGGTGATGATATTGATGATGCTGATGATGGTAATGATGATGATGATGATAGTGATGATGTTGATGATGATAGTGATGATGATGATGATGATGATAGTGATGATGTTGGTGATGATGGTGATGATGATGCTGATGATGTTGATGATGGTGATGATGATGATGATGATGATGGTAATGATGATGATAGTGATGATGATGTTGATGATGATGGTGATGATGATGATGATGATGATGGTGATGATGATGATAGTGATGGTGATGATGATGATGGTGTTGATGATGATGATGATCTTGTTGATGATGATGATAAAAATGATAACGGCATATTTACAACGATAACAAAGTTGCGAGACAGGTTGAAAGAAAGACTCCAAATGTATGGGTCGATATTTTTATTGGTTGGGTAGGGCTGGGGCTTCAAGGAAGGGTCATCAGCAAAGATTTGAACTTTTGTTGGGGGTCAAACCTTTTTATTTTGACGAAAACTAGTTCCTTGTTTCTAACTAGATGAAAAATAGGGAAGGCACCCACCCACCCATCCTGGAGAAAAGGTATCTTCACTAACAACACCGTTATTTGTACATTAATCAATCAACCTCACCTCAGCTCCATGGACCCTCGTTCTCCATTCGACACAGTCGAAGCATCAGAAGGTCGTCTGTCCTTATTCTTCTTCCTGGATGTCTTCATATGTGTAATAGCAGTAGCTGGTTTCATAGCCTGTATAATCGCACTCCCTATCCTTCTCAGCCCTGTCTTCTTCTGCTTGTCCTTACCAATACTCGCTCGCTTTTTTCTTCTGAGTGTCTCCGTCACGTCAGACCCAGTACTATTCATGCGCGTCAAGCTAGGCTTCTTGCGCAACGTACCATCGTCTAACGTATCACACGACTTACTTCTTCGAGATCTCGGCGGCTTTTCGTCTTTTATCGTCTTGCTGTTGGTTCTCCGAGACCTTTGATTATCGGAGCTGTCATTGGCTTTTAACGTACCGCTCTCATCATCAAGCCACGTGGGATGAACACTAGTGTGATTATCACGTGCTTTCAGAGTATCATCGTTCCCTTCAGAAGTTGACAACCTCTTTTCAGACTTCAAAGTGCTCAGTGTTACTCTCTGAATCAGTTCTACATATATTATTTTCACAATTACTCGAGTGCCTCTTCCGCGGCCGAACACGCTCGCCATTATATCGGACAAATTCGGAGCTCAGTCGTCTGCTCTTCGGGCGTGAGTCGGGCGTTCGGACAAAGGGACCGTTGTTGATTAGTACTTTTTCTTGCGGAGCGGTGGCAGTATGGACGGGTGTTCCATTAGGGTTGGCGTATAGTAGTAATAGGGGCTGGTAATGACAGCGACGACACTTCTCTTGTATGACTGACCAATCAGGGCCGATCTACAAATACAAGGTCACATGATCACTAATATATAACGACCACTGGATTGGCTAAAAGAAAAATATTTATGTCATTAAAGTTCCTGTTTCCGGCGATTGTGTGAGCTGTTAATGCGTCATCTTTCACTGGTGTGGTCATGTGTTCAAGCCCTGGACCAGCCATCATATGTGAGTACAGTGTTGTTTGTTGGTTCTCTCCTTGGTATCGAGGGGTTTTGTCCGGGATCTCCGGTTTTTCTCCCTCCGCAAAGAAGCAACTCCTAAATTTACATTTGATCATTGGATGAGGACCACAGGTTTATTAGGCACTGGATATTAAGTGGTGCCCTCATAAGGCAAGGCCGTCACAAACACCAACGGCGAAGCAGTAAGAACGAACAATTCAAAAGGTATACAAGTTTTCAATGTATTGACCTCTTACGAATAGACCCCTTACAGTATGTCGGAATACATACGGCTCATTTGTCATAACACAGTCATAACAATACGTTTCCAATTCTAGCTCTTGAGATTGAAAGTTTTGTTTTGTCCTCCAAATCCAGCAGGATGGCGTGACATGCAAGGGGTGTATGTAAAAATACTGTTGTGTTACTTTTTTGTTCAGACACAATTATTCAGGGCTAGCCTCATTTCAGTATTAAAATATTTAAACAATCATTTAAGTAGTAATTGTATTGTGGAAGTATTCTTAAGTCATCCATTATCCTCCCCCCCTGAATAAAAAGTCCCGTTATTAAAGAAAGAATGTAGTACTTCGAGAATACAAACACTTTAAACTTCTAAGGACTTTCATAGAGACATTCTGGAAATCCAGGCTAACCCTTAGAACTCAGAAGTGGAGTACAGTAAAACCCCGCTTGTAGGAACCTAGATTTTTCCAAGTCAGCCTGAAAAGGTTTTTTCATAAATTACTTGTATTGGTGGGTGTGGCATTTTATACATTAAATAATTCACACATTTTCATTTTCATGCTAGCTGTACTAAATAAAAGCTGTTAGTTATAGTAACTATTTAGATCTTATTTCATAGACACAGTGTAAGCACACTAACTTACAGAGTACTGTATTTTATTATTTAAGGAAAATATAACAATTTGATATTATATTCGGAAATTAAAAACCTACTTTCAATTTCATCCTAAAATGAAATGTCTCATGTGAAGGGTGCTTAAAATGAAAATTTCAGCTTGACAGGTTCTTAAATTTTAGGTTCTTACACGCGGGGTTTTACTGTACTCCACTTCTGCGTTCTAAGGGTTAGCCTGGATTTCCAGAATGTCTCTATGAAAGTCCTTCAGAATTTCGAGTGGTGAGGCAGCCTTACCTCTTGTACTCGGGCATCATCGAAGTATATCCATGTTTTTAGTTTACTGTGAAAGACGAATGTTGAGTAGTGCTTGCCGTAGTATGTTACTATGCCAACCAGGTTGAGGGACGCTCGATGAGCATTGTGAACATGATGAAACAGCTACAGGAAGAAAAGAATTCAGCATCAGCATTATCACTATTACTATTAACATCATTGTTTCACTGTCATCAGCATCATTATAATAAGCATCACCATCGTCATCAAACACCACTACCATCGATATCATCATCATCGTGGCCACTACCATCACCAACAATCATCAATGTCACCATCTTCATTATCACCATCAACAACATCATCATCTTCAGCATTATCATCAAACACCACTGGCATCGATATCACCGCCATCGTGGCCATTATCATGACCATCACCATCGCCATCAACAACACCATCTTCATCATCTCCATAATCACAATCAACAACACTACGAACATCACTAGCATCGATATCATCATCATCATCATCATTGCCATTACCAACATTACAATCATTAATATCACCATCATCAACATCATTATCATCAACACCATCATTATCAGCACCATCAACACCACCAGCACCAACACCACTACCACCGATATCAATTGCCATTACAGTCACCATCACAAACATTACAACCATTAATGTCTCCATCATCATTACCATCATCAACAACACAATCATCACTATCATCGACAACACAATGTCAATGTCACCATTATCAACATCAACAAAGTCACCATGAACATCGCTATCAACCACAATCATCATCATTATCATCGTCATCACCATCATCATTATTGTCATTATCGCCTTCATTATCATCATTAAATACGATCAGTATGCACGGACGGACGGACGGACAGACAGACAGACTTACATATGGTAATTTTAAGGTTGTACCAATACACTGTAATACTTCTGCTATATGATCTGCTTCAGGTGACTCTGAATCCCAGTTAAGACCAACACTCACTGAATACATCAAACAAAGAACAAATAATTAGAGACAAAATAACAACGCCTTTCACTAGAGTGGTTTCGCGGTAGTCATATCCTTGGGAATTATTGTTTTCTTCTTCTTTGAGATATGTAATATGAAAAATATAAAAATAACATTTACTGCGATTACCAGTCACACGCGGCCAACTAGACCTTCATCACAAACGAATCATTGAATTTGGGTCGACGTCAATCAAAAAGGTTTCTATCGTTTCTATTGGTTTCTTACACCAGGACTGATTTAAATACTCACGTGAATACGTACAAATGTACAACAACCTTTACCCTTCTCTCATGTTTCTTGTCGGTGAGAATTTCTCGCTCTTGATACGTTATCTCAAAAGTGTCAGAGGATTCCGGCTCCGAATCTAAAAGGCTTGACTGCAAAGCTATCGGTATTGACTATGATTTGAGTTTCTTCAAGATCAGATAAGTGAATAATCCGATATATCTTTGCAGTCAAGCGTTTGAAATTTGGATTCGTAATTCAGACATATTTAAGAAACCATTTTGATTGACGTCTATCAAGACTAACTTTTTCGTTTGTGATTTTGGTCATGAGTTAGTCGCGTGTGACTGGGAATCGCAGTAACAAATATCTCTCCATGAAACATTTTATTACGCTTGTTTGCAACATGGCTGCATAACAAGGTTTATACAGGTTACCAGGTTTAAAAAAATGATACATTCGATTAAAATGAATAAACATTGGTCTTCCAAACAATGAAACTTAACGTACAGCTTAACAAAAGAGGTACTTTACTATGGGGCAATCAAAAAGCAGGTTCCGAAAGGTGTGGTCTTATTGCTTTTAATGAATTACTACTGTTTTCATTGCTACGCGCTGATTGAGACAACAGTTGGGAAATGGAAATCGTGAAATAAACTACCAGTCAATCAAAAAGAATGGGCACAATGTCTAGACAGAGAAAATGTCGTGTGGTAAGGCATCGTACATAACTGAAGAAATCCGCTGAACCAATTACAGCGCTCTAATTCACTGCTCATCCAATCAAAATTCATTAGTTAAAACGGATGGTCTCACCTATTTCTGGGCAGTTGAGCAATGATCGTTGAACTTTTATTCTCTCATCACATTCAGGACTCTGATCAAACAAATACACCAAATAAAACTCGATTAGCTATACAACTCATACACCTGTTACTATGTACATACAGCTATTTCAAAAATGGTTGGTGAAGGGTTTTGTTGGAAGTTGCATACAGAGCCCGACCTTTACTACGGGCGATGTGGATCCAAGCAGCGAATTTTCCCACACTTTGCCTACACGTTTTTCCGGCATAATTTCTTCTGTGTTGTCATTACTTACAAATGAATATCTTACATATCATATCAAACTGGGTAAGCAACATGCAAATGCAACAAACAACATGCACCACGCAACATACAGCATGCACCACGCAACAGGCAGCATGCAACAGGCAGCATGCAACGGGCAGCATGCAATGGGCAGCAGACAACACGCAACAACAACATGCAGCATGTTTACTGTACCAACTTTGTTTATATAGGATAACACTTGACAGTAATCCAACTAATACACTTATGGTTCCTTTAACGTCTCTTGTTCATTAGCCACATGAAGGCCTAACTATACAGGTGTAGCTACAAAGGCATCATTTTCTCCTCAGTTATTTTAAGACCCCCCCAAGGGCAATGTTGGCTGTCTCCCTGGAAACAACTTGTTTAGGGGGTCATTTTAAGGGGAATATTTTTTTTCATATTTTACGAATATCCTTTGCGAATAAGGATAAGCTAACGCGTGAAAATATCCATTAGAACTAAAGATATCTCAACATTGTTGTCCAAGATGAGCCTATGGGACTTACAGCACAATCCCTAGTGTCTTCTCCAGTCATTCTTAATAATGTACCAAAGTGTTTGGTATGGTTATATTCTTCAGCTAGAAACTTCTCGATCCTTCTTGCTTTGGCGCTGAAATAAATGAAACATGATATACTTTAGCAAGACCTTTCTTTACAAGTGCAATGTTTTCTTTTCAAGACCACAGGTAAAGTACATCTGGTATTCCGGAGTTTATGACTTTGATGACACATAAAAGATAGACTGGGAAAATAAAGGAAAGCTCTTTCATCGTTATCTTCCAGTGATAAGTCCCTTAAAATTTGAAATAAACTTCAAGACCCCCGCTTGCATTGAAGCTTTAAGCTGAAACTTGTGTGCAACGGCGTTGTACGGGGCCCGGTGTTAAACTACAGGGCAAAAATACGTCCCCAAACGTCTTAGCGATACAAGTTTCAGTCACACGAAAAAAAGTTTCAACGTGTAATAGGGCCTTTGCGATTAAGGATTTATTTCTATTTAAGTCAATTTAGCAAAGCTAGTTTAAATAGTGTCCTGATAAATAGTTAATAATATGTTCACATATTTATATTCAAAAAAAAAGTATTTTTCGATTCAGGTATCCTTAAAACCCGTGCGTTCTGATAAGCGGTTGCAGCGGGCCGTATTTTCGAACTCCGACCGCGGTCCAGTATCCTAGGATACCAGATTGCTTAGAAACAAGACATGATAATAAAAACCAACGGGAGTAAAATAAAAAAAATGTAATAATTCACTGTGATTTTTATTATTTCGCGAGTAACGAAACTTAACGGTTTGTTGTAAATTGTTTTTATTTATTCCCGCCAGTCAAAAATATAAGACGTACCAACTGATACACGTTGTAAAGCCAAGGACTCTCGAGTTTGCAGAATATTGAATATCATAGCTAGTAATTACCGTTTTAAAGTTAGTCCGGTTAGTGAAAATCTGTTACTTTAGTCCCTACATTCAAGACCTTGGGCATGAGTTTTCCCTACCCAGACCTCCTGGCCAGTAAATGGCCTATATATCTTACCATAATGCTGATGCTGACACATAATGAACTGTCTGGAAGAATGGAAGTGGTTCTGACTGCTCACCACAAGGACACACAGTCTGGAAGGAAAGGGCAAGTTTGCTATTAATCTCTTAAGAACGATATAGCCAATTTATTTTTTTCTGGTCCGGTATCCTAAAAAATCGTGCGTTCTGATTGGCTGTTTGAGCGGGCGGTATTTTGTAGAGCAGTTTTCGCATGACTGTGAAAATCTCACGGCACGAACACGTTCTTGACACGGCTAGGGATACGCCAAACCAATCACATGGCTCGAGAATTTACTCTCCATCCAATGAAATACCCAGAACACGGCATAAACACGGCGCGGACACGGTCACGCCAAAGTCACGGCACTTTCAGACCAATCACTATTGCGCGAATAAAAATCAGCCAATTAAAATTCTAGAAAACATCACGGCCACTGCACGGCACTGAGCTTTTCACAGTCATACGAAAACTGCACTAAGTATCTGTCCCTCGCGCGGGTCCGGTATCCTTTGCCGCTAACGACAACACAAAACGATTACAAAAACAAGTAAAAAAATTAGGGGAAAAAAAAATTAAGTTATTTACCGTCCTATTATCGGCCCGGATAGGGAAAACCTGTGCCCTCGGTCTTGAAAACGGACCTCTGCCTAACGGCCTCGGTCCGTAGGGCACAGTTTTTCTCTATCCGGACCTCCTGGCCGGTAAATAACATATATATATATCCCGTTTTTTTTTCTTTTCTTTATAATTTTTTTCTCTACTTTTTTTCTTCCTCTTTTTTCTTTCTCAAGAAAGAAGAGAATAGTGTATACCCCCAGACATACAAATGTCTGTAAATTTGCCAATTTTCGACTGAAGTTTTCTCGGCCGATATAACACCTGACATAATGAATCTCGTATAGGGTTACTAAAGTAAGGGTGCTTTTTCCAGTGCTGGTATTTTTTTTTTGAACTGAATAAATTTCAATTTTCGGCCACCATTTTGGCAAAGGGTCTATTGCTGTGTTAATGTGATCATTACCTGTTCTATGATCTGCATGGCAAACTTCTGGTGTGTTATGCAGTGCTGTGCATTACAGCCATCATCAGTTTCATCCATAGCTAAGTGGAAATGCATGCGGGATAGGATAGTTTCCTGTAGATGTGAAAGAAAGATCTTTACATACTAATAAAGATGACATAAATGAACGACGTTCAAGAAGGTAACACATGACAGTTAAAATATTAAAAAATCATACTGGTAAGCAAGTGGCCCTCATCTTTATTGCTGGGATACCGGTGGTATACCAGCTATAAAATGTCTTTTTTTTTGTCTTGGCAAAGTTGCGCAATAGTTACCCAGGGGTCTTCAGGAACTTACCCAAGAAACCTTTGCGGGTATCTGCTATAGGGTTCCCGTCTATAGTCCAATCAATTATCATGTACCAGATCACAATCAATGTTACTATGTTGTCAAGCAATTATGAAATGGCGGGGCTTGCAGATCACTTGGAACAGGTTAATGTCTACGCATGCTCTAATTTCGTTGACCGCCGTAATTCAAGACAGCCGAACTAGAAATATTAATTTATGAATTTCGTAAACAAGGAGAAGATAGCGAGGATTTCAAATGAGAGTATACTCTCCCATTTAGGAATTTTGTATACAATTCACTACCACCCCCAGGGGCTAGTTTTGTTTTTCATTCATGTCTATAACTTGTCATAGAGCGATTTTTTTCTGTGCATTTGAGAGCCGAATTTGTGAGTAGTTTTGCTTTGACATCAATCGGGATTCCTGTGTTGTGTACACGGACGGAAGAACAGACGTACGGACGGAAGAGACGTCAGCCAAGCCATGAAAATCAACTCGATGGCTCACCATTTTTTAAGAATGGTGCTCCGCTACTAATGGAAAAGCTAGAATTTATCGGGTATAAAGATCCATGCATGTTACGTGTATGGGGTCGCTCCAATTGGATCATTAGCATCTGAATTATTTTTGAATTTTAGTATGTAATTCAGTGATCACTGCACTTGTCAGTTGGTTCTGACATCAGTGATAATTTATGCTTTAATAGTCAATTTACTATTTTACAATAACTTGCAAACTTCTCGCACAGGACAGGACAGACAGATAAAGCTGACGTCGACAAGCATGTTCTTTCTGTCAGTTGTTTTATCAGTAGTGAGAAGTTTTTATCGTTTTTGTTATTGCAAAAAACTAATTGACATCAGTCTTTTATGACTGTCCTCTTATTGACAATGTGATGACTCAACTTATCGTCAAGCATTAAGAGGACAGACACATAAAAACTGATGTCTATTTGTTAAATTTACTAAAAGAATACTATCATTTTATACTTTTTTTGCAGTTAGGTGTATGTTGACTACAAAGCATTTTAAATGTGAATAATTAGATTTACTTACAAAACATTCAGCAGCATCATCCATGTCACCCATTTGGAACTTGCGCTGGTCCTAAATAAAATATAAAAAATATTAGGGCAACAGACTGACTGACAAACCAAAGAATCTTAAGCTCAAAAAAAAAATGTCATTGCCATCATCATCACCACCGCAAGTACAGCAGTGGCGCAGCCCAACGGGGTGATGTATGACCCCAGAGCACAGCTCTAACAAGTTTGAATTAGTTGGGGTTTGTTTGAGAGGAGGGAAAAAACCCCTTGAAATCAGAAAAGGAGCAAACCAACTCAGTTCACATGGGGATTCGAAGCCCGGAGGTAAGAGGCGAGCGTTTTACTACTACGTCATCCCGACTCTGACATCTGAATGAAAAGTTGAGGGAACACTTCTCTCACACATGGACTGGTACTATTTGACTTTTAACTAAAACTACAGCCAAGTCTGTTAAAAAAATCACCATTACTGTCTTATCCTGTGCCATGACTGTAAAAGTGTTTTGTTGTGTTCTGATTGGATGAAAATTCACTTCTCAATCACGTGTGAAATGGTATAATTTGCCATTATGATGAAGTAGCTTTTGGTGAATGTCAATCAATGCGTTTCCATGACATTTCATAGGCACGTGCCCTTAAAATCTTTGTGTTTTCAGAAAATGCTAGAAAACACTATGATTGGCTCAAAAATATTTTCACGATTTTGTGCGAGTGATTGAGATGCGCTGTAAGTATCGTCATAGTGATATTACCATTTGTGAGTTACCGAGACGCATGGCGTGACAACTAGATTTTGAAAAGTTTTAGCTTGTTGCAAACTTTTCAAAACCTACTTATCACAACATTCCTGTACGGCAGCTCGCAAAAGGTAGTAAGCAACATACTTTGAAGGTGTTAGCCATAGCGATTCTGAGTGTATCTGGAGGTAGAGCATCATTACTGCTGTACTGGAAATCTTTAAATATGTTCTGTAAGGCACAAAATATGCAGCTCTTTCCCATACAGAAATGACCCTTGATTTCACGGAAACTCCTCCTGAACACATCTAAATGCCAAAACACCTGGAAGATATCAAAGAAAAATCCCAGTTATAAGCCCTTTCAGTTATAAGCTCCTTCAGTTATAGACCCCTTCAGGTTAAAAGCCTCTTCCAAGATAAGCCCCATTGGTTATAAGCCCCTTCAGTTATAGGCCCCTTTGGTTATACACCCCTTTGTTAATATGCCCATTGGTTATAAGACGTTTTGGTTACAAGCCGCTTCAGTCATAAGCTGCTTATGTGATAAGCCATCACAACTCAATGTAAAGTGCCCTAATTATATCCATATAGAAAGAATATTATATAAATCATTGATCATTATCATTATTATTATAGGCTATAAGGCCTCCCGGTTATGAGCCAACTGCTGTAGTGTGCTAACGCAAATATCTCTGTTGTTGTCTTTCTAATACAAATCCATGTAATTTCAAAATTTGTCTCAGGTAGTATTTGCGCTATAGCAATGAAATTTGGCTCAATTACTAATGTAAGCATGTTGTTTTATATGCCGGCCACACTTCAGCAATTAACACAGAAAATATGAGAATATATATAAACTATTTAATGAACTGTGGTTGCAATGTATCAAATTGAGCTGATCCTCGCAGTATATGAAGCAACTTATGCAGCCACAAATTGAAAGTCTTGAACAGGATCTACACTGTCATAATTTGTTTGTATATTCATATGAGCATAACTATCACAGCATCAAGACAGAACAATGGAGATCTAGATTAGTCTAATTATACTAGATATGCACACAGTTGACACAACATTTGGAACAAGCGAGATTTGCTAGGTCCCATTTTTCTCGCGGGCACATAGCCGAAACAGGAAACCCAAAATGCTGATTCTTTCTCGAACCCATCACAAGAACGCCTGCTCTGCAGGCTAATTCTGGGTGGACACAATATTGGACAATGCAACAGGAAATAGTTGATTTAGAATGCAAGCATTCAATAAACACAGAATGCACAACAACGACTGATACATAATCGGCAGACAATTAAAATCTTATTTTTATATTCATTTATCTTATTTCTCAATGTACAGACTTCTTCCAAATTAGTTAAGACACCAAAACGACAGTAAAGTAAAGAATGCACAACTTCAACGATACAAACACTGTGAAATTCCAATGTCCTTTACTGCAACACGAATATAATATTCTTAAATAAGTAACAGATAATTCATAACTGGAGTAATGATTTTTAAATTCAAGCACAAGTCATGATCAATAGTGTAGGAACTTTTGGAGTGATGCCAAAGAAAAAGCCTAGCACATAGGATGTCTTTACACTTGAACGACTTAATAATCAAGTCACCAGGATATGGTCATGCAAAACAAAAATCAACCATTCACCAATGTTCTGTATGTGACAAAATCCATTGATAGAGCTTAGTATGAGATTCAATGGGTATGAAGTTCAATGAGGAGAGATATCTGATGCACTAATAACAGGAGAGATTTAACAAATCGAAGTCAGCGGGGCTCGTGGTTCCACTTGAGTTTGGATCATTTTTGACATCATTTCATGTTCGATCACAGTACATACCCATAGAAAACCGACTTTGATTTGCTTTTTACTATAACAAAGCACGAAAAAATTAACAAAAAGACAAATAAGTTTGAAAAAGCCGTTTCATTCACTCGCTCAGTGTGTGCATGACGGATGTTGTAAGCATATTAAGCAGGTCTAGCCTCTAATCGAAAATGGTTCTAAGTCAATCAGCATGTGAGAAATTCCCAAGTTATAGTAAAAATCTTATTTAATAACAGGAGAGATATCTTATGATGCAATAAAAACAGTGAAATTATATCCCTTGCAAAAGAATATTTTGGGAAATAATCATTCAAATGTTCTCAACTAAAGATGAAAGCTTACCAAAAATATTTCAGTTATAGAAACATAGCTTTATGTACTCAGAAAAATTATTAGGTAACTTTATCATTTTTGTAAACAAAGTTGTTTAAGAATAATTACACATTATTATAAACTTCTAAGTAAAATTCAAGAAATGAAACTTTATGGTTTGTTGCTGAAAACATAACTTACTTAAATCTTTATAATTTAATGTAAGCCTACAAGTATAGCTAAATTAAATACTTTAAATTGTTACAAGTCTGTCAAGATTAAAAAACCATTATAAAGTTGAAATCAATAGTTCTCCAGAGATCTGATAAATGCTGATAAAATTCTGAAAATGAAATTTAAGCCGGAAAATATTTCAAATAATTGCACTTGACCTTGGTTTTTAACAGCAAGAAAATGTTTTTTTCTGCCTGTCCATTTGCCCGTCTGTCTGTCGAATTTTACTGGCTTGACAGCAGATGAGAAAACTATCTACCTGTCCTGTACCATACTAAATATATAATATATTATTGATTAACATATTTTTTGTGACTGAATATTACAAAATTAATTAATGTGACTTGTGTTTTATAGAGTACAAATATTGATATTTATATAGGTGGAATAATGGTTTACTGCTCGCCTCTCACTGCTGTGGTCTGAGTTCGAGCCCCGGCTCAGACTGGATCATATGTGAGTTGCGTTTGTTTGATGCCTTGTTCTCTCCCTTGCCACGAGGGTTTTTTTTCCGGTTCTCCAGTTTCCTTCTTTTGCATAAAGCAACATGTGAGTTGATTATTGTATGTTTTAAAATAGAATGTAGTGGTAGTGATTTTTGAGGGAACCTCAAGGAAGAGCTCAATACAGGGAGTGATGGTTGAAAAATATAATTGAAAAATTATACTGTCATTGTATGTGATTTTGTTTAAAATGTTAAAATTTTTACCCTGCCTTTAAAGATAATTAGTTTTAACATTATTTAAGATTCTTCTAGTTCAGTGGTCATATTAACAAATTAATATTCTGGAAACACATGTTTTGAATTTGTTGTAAATTCTTTAGCATAATATTTTCTTCCAAATTTGTGGATTAAATCACGAAATAGGGTAAATTGTGGAAATTGAATGGGCAGAACTGTGGTGGAATAATGATAGATGTGTTGATCATCACAGTGAATGAGCGATCTAAGCGAACGCTGTAAAGAAAGACTTGAAAAAGTGATTTCAAGCTTGAAATCACTTTTTTAAGTCTTTCTTTACAGCGTTCGCTTAGATCGCTCATTCACTGTGATGATCAACACATCTATCATAGGGTAAATTATTAGCAAACAGGGGTTATAAATAAAAGTCCTTCTTGTTAGTAGTGAAATTTTGCTGTAGTCAAAATTGTAAAAGAATTTTGCTGGTAATTAAAAGAAATGAAATATTTCCAGTCATTACCAACATAGTTTTTAAGGAGTCAAAAAATTTGATACAACTATTTGAATATACTGAAGCCATGAATATCACATGAAAGCATTATTTCCAATGCCAAAATCCCTGTACTGCAAACGAGAAGTAAAAAAATAGATATGAAGTTTCAAGCTGTGGTTTGTGATACTGATAAATCAAAACCTATATTCAATACAAATATTTGATTTGATATTTTTTTAGTTAAGTGGTTTTAGAAATTAATCTTTTTAGAAACCACAGAAGTGGAAATAAATAGTGAGAAAAATCTGTTGTGATTAAAAAAGTTCCAAACAAAAATTCTGATTCAAAATTTTCAGTAATTTCGTGTTGTGAAAATCAAAACTTATGTTTTTCACTATGCTATGTAAAAACTTTATCCTTTAAAGAATTTATTGTAAATTAATGTAATAATGAGTCTCTTTACAGTAGGATTTTTTTAGCAATTTTATGTTATCAAATATAAATGTTTTTAAATTTATATTTTACAAAAGTAAAAGCCTTATTTAGTAGAGAATTTATTGTTAATTTATGTAGTAATGAGTCTGTTTAGTATAGAAATGTTTTTTTAATTTATGTTTTACCAAGGTAAAAACTTTTATTCTGTGAACAAAAATTATAATAAATCGTTGTGATAGTAATGAGTCTGTTTACAGTAGCAATAATTAATGTTAATCATCATCTACTTACAAATACTACACTTAAGTGTGAAATTTTTAGGTGTCAAATCATTAACAAAATAATAACATAATAATTTAAATATGCCTTTTTAATCTTGTGTTAATAGAGTAAAATGTTGTGCTTCATGTTAACACATTCTTAATTCTAAGAATTTTGAAAATATATAGTAAGTTGAGTAATTAAAGTCCACAGTTTAAGCAAAAATTTAAAGAATTGCATTGAAGTAAATTGATTTTGCACTCACTAGTGTTGTACACTCTGCAAAGGCAGAATCTGTCAAACATTATTTTTTATGTTAAATGAAGCAGAGGTCACTTAACGTATGTGACAGCCAGTCACAAAGCAAATAAACATACTGCCCCAGTTACTCTACTCTGTGTAAACAAGTATGCTGAAGTCAATACCAATTAAACTCCCACAATTTCCTACATTATAATCTAAGTCAATGGCTGGCACACGCTGACATAACACAGTAAAGTGCTTTTATCCTCATTAAGAGCTGTTATTAATATTGATTAATGTTTTATTACTGGTGTGCGAGTCTGGGCAGTAGTAGTTTTAAGTAGGAAAATGGGTATTCATTTCATGCTGTGTAAACAAACATATATCCAGAATCTCTTTCTCTCGCATCATGCAATATATCTTTACACAGATTCTAAGCTTATAAAATATCATTCTCGCAATTCTTATCAATTTATCATGAATGAATTTGTGAGCTTGTGGTTAGAACAATTTATTGTCTCAAGGCCGGTTTAGACGGTACGATTCTCCCACTACAGCTATCGTATACAACACGCTCTCGCCATCCTACAACTCGAATCGTAGCGTGTAAATTAAGCCTACAACTCGCCTATGACAGACGCGTGCGACACGAAAAAGTTGTAGGAATTTAAAACATATTATTAAGAAGCTACGACAATTGTAGGTCTCATGACGCGAGCGTGTAGTATAAGATAGTTGTAGAAGAAAATCGTACCGTCTTTATAGATATATTGTGCAAGAGCGTCCTTTCCAACTTCATTCATTGAAATACTTCTGCATAACAAAGGAAAACCTCCATGCTTGAGATAAATCCTTTGTCAATGCAGAACACAGGACTATTTAATTCTTCTTAAACGTCCTTTGCTTGAAGCTAAGCTTATTCTTTGTGACTTCACATCATTATATCAAATATAATACAAAAAGTCTTTTCTTCCAGAAACACGCTTACTATCCCTGAATTATTTGACCAAGCGACCCTTAATATATTCACTAGAATAATTCTCTACAAACACAAATATATATCAATAAAAGTTAGCTATGCTATAGAAAATCTTTTAAACAAAACATACGACTCGGAGTTCATTCAGGTATAAACAAAGTACAAAAGTGAACCACGTATACAAAAAAATATACCAAGAATTATAACTACCCGAAATACTATTCCAAAATGCTTTAAACTGGGTAGACTTGAAGTTCTAACATTAATCTAGGACGCAGTACTAGATTTTAAATAAATAGGGGTTCAAAATTTCCTCTTTGGATCATGTTTCGAATACGTATTTTATAAATCAATCTTCAAATAAAGACAGTTCGACATTGAGTTTGAGTCAAGATTTTTAGTCTCTAAATATTGAGAAATTTCTCGTCTTTTTTGTTTGAAATACTCAATAAACTTAGAGCTTAATAAAATACCGAGGGATTTGACTAGTTTTTGTTTAGCTTACCTGGACGGCTGAGTTTAAGAAGCAGTTGTTTTGACCAGGATTATTCAACAGTCCTTTATTCTGAGCCATTGACATCGTTCGCTCAAGTCTTTCTGCACGATTCATTGTTTAAATAAATAACCAAATAACTTCTTCTTACTTTAAGCGATTTGTCTAACTGAAACAATATCTATTTAGAATGAAATATCCGAACTCTTGCAGCTCTGCCACTTCGTAAAGTTGTTTTAATTCGACTTGATGATTTTTCCTCGTAGTGTTTTGCAGTTGAAGACTCGCTAAACTTCGTTACAAAGAATCCCAAAAAAGGTGATAGAATTCCAACACAAACTCTCGAATCATTTCTCTATTCCCTTATGAAAGTGTCTCGTAGGTGAAAAGCTTTTTAGTTGGTCTTAAAAGCTGTTAAAATCCTCGAAAAGGTTCATGGTTTCCATACTAGTAACCCGGTCGCCATGTTGTATAATTCGTTCTGGTACAAGAAACAACAATGACGTCACACATGCACTCAATGCAGAATATTATAAATATTTTTATGGATTTTGGATATTTTTAACCGTAAAAATAAATAAATAGATTAAAACCTAGGAGATCTTTATGTACAATTTTGAATTTGCGCAATAAGAGTTTAACTTTCGAAAATTACCTATAACGGAATACTTATTTTTTTTGTTGCTAACATTTTAATTTATCATTTCTTAGGTTACCAACTCTTCATTCATTGAAAAAAATTATCTACCAAAGAAGAAGAGCTTATGATTTCTAAAGAATATTTCTGAATAAAAATTAACATGACTGAATCTATATTAAGGGCAAAATGTTTTCCGAAAAATATATCAGAATAAAGTTCTTATCAAAAAAAAACCAATAGACCAAATAATAGACCAAAAATCGCCAGAATTTGTATATTTTTTATTAGTAAACTGATAGTAAACCAGATTTGTCCGGGATATTTCAAGCCCACTAACTATTTAGTTAAGTTAATATAGTATTTTTTTTGCTATTTTAGGAGATACATTGCGTGACCACTTCGATATTGCATGACAGTTGCCTAGTGAAGTACTTAGAAGAAATATCTCTTGACGTCATAGGAAATGAAAATATTACCATATTTCTAAAAATATACTATAGAATGATTTCCTTAACTGGATAAAAAAGGAAACGTTCAAAGCTTAAAATTGAATTGTTGTCTTCCGAATTTCACGTCAACGTCAGATGCCTTAGAAACTACTTCCTTAAAAGGGGGAAAATATCTTTGAACTTTTTAAAAGCGTTTTCTTTAATGATCAAAAGTTCCGTGCTTTAGGATTTAAAAACTGTTGTGTTATATTCTGTTATGTTGTTCCGTGTTATTTAGGAAATATTCTAATTATAAAATTATTTAAAAAGGCGCTTATAAAGCGCATGTGCCTACTACTTTTTGGAGAAAGTGATAAACTCTAATATTAGAGTGCAAACAATTAATCCGTGAAACACTAATTACTAATGAGTACAAACAAGAGAATATTAAGTATCTTACTTCATATTCTCTTGGTACAAAATAGTGCTAACATGACAATAGAAAACAATGGAATTCGCATGAAATTGTGCTATTTAGTATTACTAAAGTTTCACGAATTTAGTGTGGTCACTCTAACACCATTATTTTTGTGTGTAAAAAAAAGATATAACTAGCTAAAAACTAGTGTGAGCTGCGTCGGTGTTTCTAATGAAACAGTAATGATTATTATTATCATTACTATTTTTGTGTGTGTGTTTGTACGGCCATTACACCGAGTGAGTGCCATAGTGTAGATGTTTTATTAGTTATCACTTCACGTTTTTTCTTTCAAAAGAAAAAACATGTATTCATTGATAATTTTTTATAGTTGCTGGATACTGGATAAACTGGATAAAACTACAACTAATCTTGTAGACTTTTTGACACACTAAATTCTCACGAATTAGTCCGCATGTAGTTCCGAAATATGAATGTAGGAGTGGTGTTTGTAGTCTAGATGGCTTTACTTTGCTAATGTGAATTTTGATATTGAGCACTTATTGACCTGTGTGGGAGGGCCGTACAGGGAAATAATTGGCTGGAGATTATGCTGTACGGACTGAGGGCAGCGATCAGTCGTCCATTAGTAATGTCTGTTCTATTTCATATGTGATTATTTATGGCGAATTAACAGGTACAAGACAAGTAATAGTTCATGATCATTAACATCGGTGTAATTTGGACTTTCTGTGTTATGCCGATTCATTTTGTGCAATTGTAACATGACTGAAACAAAATGGTGGTCATATTTTGAGGAACGTTTTCCTCGTTTTCTCGATGAAAAAGCCACAATGTTCTCCAAGACTTATACCAGTTTTTTCTTGAGGTCTCTTCTTTTTCATGTGCGATTCTGTTTGGCGATTAACATGTATAAAGTTATGAATATATGCTTTGTTTATTACTTGAAAGTTAAATGCCCGATTGCCTAATTGCTGGAATTAAAGCTCAAAATACTGTAAAAATAGCCGGAGAACTCCTGAATTATCTTATCATAGATTGACACAAGGAAATAATTGCTCGATATCTTGATATTCTTGGTAAAACGAAAGACGGAGTGAACTGCGGACAAAACCCGTGGGGGTACTCCGCCAAGATTTGGGTTCGGGGTGTTCCGCTGGGATTCTGAAAGGGGTACCCTGTTTATGACAAAAAAAACTCTCAAAATTGTAGACCCTTTTTATAACGAAAGATATAATCAATTGCACTGAGTTCCTGTTTCAATTATGATGTCAGCTCGCGTATTGATTTTTTGACAACCATAATAACCAGTTTCGGTCAATACGAAAGTAGAAACCCTGAATATGACAGGAAACTCAGGAACAACTTGGAATTTGAGTGAAATTGCATACCCTGTTTATGGAAAGAAGCTCGAAAAACCATATCCTGTTCAGCGGATCATCCCCGTATAGTCCATATATGGGAGTACCCTCGGGGAGGGGGGGGGGGGGGAGCAAAAACAGTTCTTTGCTCGGCTCACGGGAGCGAACAGTCTGAGAATGTAGTAGGACGTGATCCCAGATATAAAGTTTTCTACCAGAAGACTTGGGATTGAAGCTAATTGGCATTAGAATTGTGCTGCTGCTTTGTGCAACAACTCATGGCCAACAGCTGCAGTTAAATACTGCAGGGCTATCGGTCATAAAAGTACAGCAAGCCTTCGCCACTACAACTCTCAACCGTCAGCACAGCAGCTAAAACAGTGCAGTAATGCTTTGTCTGCTGCTCTTCAAGGGATTCCAAGTAACTCAGGCCGTTTAGAACAGGTTCATCGTCCATCTGCTGGGAGTTTTGGTCCGTTAACCATGAAGTTGCATCAAACAAACATCACAAGTTCCTCCAGCACACAATCCGAAGTTTTTGGTGGAGTGTTCAATAATGCATGATACAAAATGTCAACGTACAGTTTGTCAATCCTCTAAAAAATAGTCCAGAGAAAGAAAACATGTAGTTTTGATTTTACAGTTTTTTGATCAAAAAAGTGTGAGATTTTGACATGGGTTTTTCGTGTTTTTTTCTGATTAAACTTTCTATATACTTCAGCCAGTGACACTTTAGTAGCTTACTTATTTAGGGAGAAATTGTATTTCTATCATCAAATAAAATATATTTTCGTCTCCAAAAAGCATTTATTATAATTTGTATATAAAAGAAATAAAAAACTTGCTTGCTGTGCTTTATGCAGTTCAGTATAAAGCACTTGGGGATTGGCAGAACACTCGAGAAGTGTAGAGAAGTTTCTCCTAACACTTCTCTCGTGTTCTGCCAAGTCCCGCGTGCTTTATAACTGCACACAGTACGCGCGCGTGTTTTCTATTTCTTCAATATAATATTCTACCAAGAACACACAATAAAACCAGAAATAATGTTGATGTATCAGTTTCAGATTGAAAATGAAATGGAATATTGTTGTTTAATCACATGTACAATGCCATTCTATAATAGGTCTGTTTTGCAACATATGGTCTGTAATATCTTTGACCACATTTATCAACAAGTCATTTCTTTTCACATAGAAGAAATGAGAAATGTCTTTCTCTGGCAAATAAGACTGGACAAATGTTACATCATCTTTGGTACAAGCAATCAGCAAATTAGTCTGTACTAGGTGAGACCCTGAGTACAATACTATATATTTTATTTACATTCTTTTACATTTTTTAAAATAATAAGGTTCTAATTAAAGAATCTGAAATTTTCTCTAAAGGCCGTTTTTGAATGGTGTGCTCTAGTTTTTACTTCAACAGCAAATGTCTCACCAATACCATCCCCGTGGGCTTTCTCCTCAATGGGGGTCTTCTGGATGCTTGAAGAAACCCCACATTAACTGAAGACTGTGGCACCTGATATAGACAAAAACTACAACGAACAAACTAAGATAAACTTAGATATCAAGCATTATATATCCTTCTTTGCAGCCGCTGTGAGGCGCTTCCGGTTCCCGTCATTCCCCCACTAGCGTCTGTCTGCTCAAACTTGAACAACATTCCTTTCTTCAAAATTGACCTTGAACTTGGTACTGTATTCGGCGTAGTCTTGAAGGTCATACATGAAATATCTAACTGACTTCTACCAAATATTCTTGTACAGCTTTTCTTAGATTCCTCTTTCTTACATATAAAACATATATTTTTAAAATTTGAAACTTTTTTGGTCGTATTTTCCGCATTTACGTGATGCATGTGCAAATATAAACTGCAAACTTTCTTATGCCATTTTGCACGGGAAAATAAAGACTTTGCATATTACCTAGCAGAGAGTATATGGACCGCTTGGCACTAATGAAATAGTCAAAGATATAGAAGTAAGAATATTGAATGGGTAGAACTGTGGTGAAATAATGATAGTTGAAGCTTGAAATCACTTTTTCAAGTCTTTCCTTACAGCGTTCGCTTAGATATCGCTCATTCACTGTGATGATCAACACATCTATCATATAGAAGTAAGTTATAGTGCTTGGAATTTAATTCGGAAAAATTAATTTCCGACCTCGCTGGGATTCGAACCCACGACCTTCGGAATTGTACTACCGATGCTCTTCCAGCTGAGCTAGAGGTCAGACTGAGATCAGGCCGGGGTGAAATAGATGTTAGGTCGCGGTAGTTAGGGCTTTCGCCCGGAATAACCTCGTTCCCAAGCACTATAACTTACTTCTATATCACCTAGCAATTTGATTGGCTAATAGAAAACAATAAAGAAATGAATGTTGTTCAAGTTTGAGCAGACGCTAGTGGGGGAATGACGGAGCCGGAAGCGCCTTACAACTGCATTATAAAGAATTGCCAAACTAATACATGTAGTTTATAATACACTTCAAATTCATTACTTTCTCTTTTTCTTTAGAGTGCATTTATTCTACCTGTGTTGTTGTTTTTTCTTTCACAAACAAAAGACAACTACTCTTGTATATTAGTTCACTAAATATTTGCAAAAATTGGAACTAAAAGTCATCCATTGGAGTTTCTAGCATTTAATTATTATTTTAATATGATCATCAGTGGGCTGGTTTTTTTTTGTTTTTTTTTGAAACTGTTAAAGATGCATCAGCCACACCCCCACCCCAACCTCTCCCCCCCCCCCCCCCCCCCCCACACACACTGAGAAGCACAAGCAGTGTTTTCTTTAATCAAAAATAAATTCCAGGGGAGGGTTGGTATTCCCCAATTAGTAGGGATGTTTGGTCGTCTATTTTGGAAATGACCAATAAATGGTAAGCATAAATTAAAAGAGCTGTTAATTGCATGTTCACTTCAACTTCTAAAAGGTACGACCAAGAGAATATGAACTAAGAGAAGGAATCCCCGTGCCCCATCATGTGCACACTTTGATGCTATTTTTAGAATCCATTCTAAAAATATCACCCAATGATATCACATATTTGATTTTCTGCACGCGCATAGTACGCGCGCGCTCTACGCTGTTTGCTAACGTTTTCTTGTGCTTTTCTTATGTTCAAATGTTCAAATCTGCCCTCAAGATAACGATGTAGGTCGAAAGCTTTGGAAACTAAATGTAAAAATACTCCAGAAAGGTGAACAAATTACTACTTCAATTTCCTGCTGTATTTGCCAAGCTTTCGACAAGCACATTCATATTCAGGGCAGAGTCGAAATAACGGAAAAACCACAAAAACGTAAGCAAACAGCGCAGAGCGCGCGCAGTAAATGCGCGTGCAGAAAAAACAAATGGTTTAAAAATAGCATCAAACTGTGCACATGATGGTTACAAGGCTATATAGGGGGGATTCCTTCTCTTAGTTCATTTTCTCTTGGTACGACTTTATATGAGTAATTTCTTCCGTTCATGCCGCTCCTTTTGTTCATGTTTGTTCAATAAGGCAAATAAATATAAATAACCTAGTAATGAGGTATTGTATTTTGGTGTGTTTTAAATATCTTGAAGCATACAACCTGGAGCCCATCTAATTAATACTAAGGGAATATGTTTTATTCTTTTTGTAAGTCTTTTCAGATGTTAATTGTAATAGTAAAGATAAAGTTCGTACTAGATATTAATCCTTATGTATTAATTGGGTGATCAATGTTTTGAAGGAGCACAGACAGAGTGTCTGTGTGGATAATTTAATAACTCATTTTCTATCTATTATTCGAAGAGTACCACAGCACACAGTGTCATAATGCCTGGTCAAAGATATTAGTCACGTTTCTATTACCAATTTCATGTTTAAATTTGTCGAACATATAAAATGTATTTTTCCAGAAGCTCTGAATATATCCCCCATAATATATATCCCATTGTTTTTCATAATTTAAGACAATTCTGTCTATTAAAACAATGTAAAAAACATTTCTTTATCTCCCACCGTACAACTTGAACAAAAAACGGAACAAAGAACGGTTTTATAATTTTCTTTGTACAGAGCTTGATTTTCACTATTTTTCTTCCAAATTTGTACAAACGCATGTCATTCCGGAGTGATTATCTCAAAAACAAGCTAGGGACACCCCATTTTTCTTTGTATTTTTGAATTCAGCATTTATTTCAGGTCAAGAAATTTTCAATTTTCTGCTAATTATTTAGCAAAGGGAGTCATCCACCTTAAGGTCGATGACATTAACAGATGGACTGATCGAACCTAATTTGATGGTTCTTAATCTAGCAAATACTAGAGAACTCCTAATTAAGTCTAAAATTAGTAAGGCACCACTTGTAGCTGTTTCTCGGTTAGTGGTATTGAGCAAGTACCGTTATTGAAATTGTCAGGTGTGACTTTCCTTGAAATAAATTTTAATTGGAATTTGCATGCGTGCAGTTCGAAAATTGTAGGAGTAAGGCCACCAAGAGAATGCATATTAGCAGAGTACGTAAAGCTAACGGATATTGTACACATGAGTTAAAATATCTTTTTCATAATGGATTATCTCGTTTTTTACTTTTAAGATGTGTAAGAGTAGGGCAGTAAAATCTACATAGAACATTCATTCCCTTTGAGCAGATCAGCCGATCGAATTAACCAATCAGCGAACATTCGTTCCTAGCTCAATATATTTCCAAGTTCCAAGTTTTCGGCTCAATAACAACATGTTTTATTCAAAATTAAAGAAAAGAAAACTAATCAATGGAAAGACACACTACATATCTTTTAGAAATAGCATATTCCGTCGTTGTTGTAAGAAAATATTTAATTTCGACAAGGCATAATACGTTTGACTTCTTCATGTTCTGTGCATCTTTAGCTTCAAATATATTTAACAAAATTAATGTGTACAGGTAGTTTGAGGGGCTAAAAGGCGCGATTTATCCTCAGGGGAAGTGGCAACCACTCCCCGCGTTATCGAAGTAAAATAACAGCTTTATTTTTTATTTTGTTAGCAATAGAATCGTAGTACTTTTTCACCCATCATTTTATTTCTATGTAACCATGGCAGATCAAGTAAACCGCTATATGTAATTGGACAAAAACAGCACGTGACCGGGTGTAGCTGCAGGAGACTTGATGAGGGGCTGCAAGGTTATATTGGCCAATAATTTTCATACTTTTTAATAAAGTTATAAACTGTAAAGACGTCACACAAGATAAAAACCCAAAATTTGAAATAAAAACCCAGCTGCCTTAATATGCAATTACTATTTCTATCTGTTGTTGTTCTGGTCACTTTATTTTTTTTAGAGGAAAAGAAAACTGACTTGAAATCCGTTCAGTAGAGTTGGATTGAGATCTTTAGAAGGAAAGTGGTACGTCTTCAATAGGCACATCGTCTTCGTCTTCTTTCTACGAGGTACGTATTTTCATGAAAAGTAAAAGTTCTCAGTTACATTTAGGTAATCATTGCATGTTTCACTCCACTTACTCGACACCGAGACTTGTAATAATCTTCCTCACTAATAAAGATTGTGTTTCAATTTTATATACAAAATTATTTCAGTTTTGTCTGTTCGTTTCCTTCAAGTAAAAAAATATTCGGTATATGTAAGTAACTAGTTTTTGATAACTTGGGGCGGACCACTGCACTCTCCCCAAAACGGGCCCATTATATAAATTTAGGCACTGCCTAAAAGCATACATACATAGCAAGAGAAAATGAACTAAGAGAAGGAATCCCCCCTATATAGCCTTGTAACCATCATGTGCACAGTTTGATGCTATTTTTAAACCATTTCCTTTTCTGCACGCGCATTTACTGCGCGCGGTTTACGCTCTTTACTTACGTTTGAACATAAGAAAAGCACAAAAAAACGTTAGCAAACAGCGTAGAGCGCGCGCAGAAAATCAACCGATCAAATAAATGATATCATTGGATGATATTTTAAGAATGGATTCTAAAAATAGCATCAAAGTGTGCACATGATGGGGTACAGGGATTCCTTCTCTTAGTTCATATTCTCTTGTACATAGCTTATTTGAACATGGTAAAATCATAAGTAGAAAATACATTGCCAATCAGATATATCTCGCTATCCAAGAAATAAAAATAAAATAAAACACAGTTTTACGTGAATGCCGTCTACGAATCCAATACCATTAACAGTTAAAGGCAGTATTTCTCAATTTGGTTTTAAAATTGCAGTATACATTTAGAATTGATATTCTTAATCGTATGTTGTAGATTATTAAATATTTGCCTTTAATAACAACAGTAGAGCTCCTAATAGGCATAAGGAGCTAGATTTAGATAAAACTGAAAGAAGACGTGAATTGTATTTGAACAATAACAATCTCGAACATTTCGAACAATAATATCTCGATAAACTGAAAATCTATAATATATGAAGAGTAGGAAGATGTTATTTTTATGGACATTCAAAAAGTAGGTCATTGTTGATAAATTACAATTAATTATCGACAATAAAATGTCCAGTCACTCTGAAGAATTTTATCCCGAGAGAAGCGACTTACAACTTCATACAAATTTGAAGTGCAAAAATAGTACTTCCAGCACTACAAGTGACAGCAAAAAGACGGATTAAGAAACCTTGTAAAAGCGTGTTACCTAGCAGGACGTACAAAAATCAATTGTAGACAGCGACACGGACTAGGAGATATACTATAATACCGATTAATTAACACAGACTATTCAAAGTATAATCAAAAGTGAATAAAAACGTCTTTGTATAAACATAGTTAATACATACTATGGTATGAATGATAATGTTTTCAAATATATTTTATATTTTACGGCTTTGAATGCCGCTTCCATAACTGGATGATTATTATACATTGTACTTTAGACTTTAGATTTGCTTGTTAGACGACAAGACGATTTTGAACTCCTCTAATTGGCTCTGCTTTTCTCCTACTGTTAATAAAAAGAAATATGTATGAAGACTATACTTGTTGTAGGTGTGTCCTTTTTTACATTTTCTTTGTCTATATTCGATTTATTTCCACTGATAATTGAAATTTGTCAAAACGATTTTTATCTTTTTCTATCTATTCATGCGTATGGCATATTTAGATTTTTCCTATGGTAAAAATTACAAAAATACTGAACTTGGTCCTAGTGATGATGAAAAAGTAAGTTATACACCGTGAAAAAGATGAAAAAACTTACTGGTGTTTCGGACGCTAGTCCTTCGTTGGAGTAAAAAGACTTGGTCCTAGAGAAATTATGTTCAGAATTTTCTGTTTTTCATCAGAATGTACATAGAAAATCTTTAATAAGCGAATAAGCTGTTATTTTTGTTCGGCGAAAAAATCGAAGAAAACTGGCGCAGTCGAGAGAAAGTTTTTCACACACACACACACACACACACACACACACACACACACACACACACACACACACACACACACACACACACACACACACACACACACACACATGCACACACTCACACACACACACACACACACACACACACACACACACACATAAAATAAAATAAATAAATGGTAAAGACAGATGTGCAATGATTTCGGCGAGAAAAGCATCCTCATTTTTTACAATCCAAATTTTGGAGATTTCCAAATTTTCTTAGGACAAATAAACACAAAAGATGGTTTGTAAAACTGAGGTGAGCAAAACATAAAGTTACTTTATTTCTTTTACATAAAAGTTTCGTTCTACACATAAAGAGCTTTGTGTTATTAAAATTTGTGCCTCCAGGAAGAAAATTAGCTGAAGAGTATTACTCCTAAACTAGTCTATTTTGCGAGACCCTCAACGCTGAACAAGACTAAATGTTTGCGAGAAAATATTTTGCCCTAATTCATGAAAAGTCTAAGATTTGTGGATCTGAGGCAAATAAAAATGCTTTTTTCTCTAGAAAACAAAACCGTACAATGGTTCACTTAAAAAATACTAGAATTCATGAAGATTAATATTTCTTGAACTATCTTTGACATCATAAAAATGTTTCGTTTTTTGTTTTGACGCATACCCGAACGTTAAACAGCCCTTTGGCCACTAGCCGTATTGAAAGAGGAATGTTAAAGAGGGAATCTCTGCAAGAGCGTACGACTTGGTCTCGGCTTCATGATATATTTCTTTTCTTTTCTTTTCTACTATCAAAATAAACATATATCCTTACCACACAAGCGGATTTAGAATCGTTTTAAATTCTTAAATTCTTTTTAACTGCAAAACAAATTTTCGTCCATTAACCCCAGAAGTAGTCAAAAGACGTGACGGATGCCTATTTTCAAAGTCCGTTTTCTCGGGTTTTTCTGCCAATAAAAGCTTGATTATTTTCATGGGAATCAGCGGTAAAAGTCAGCGATTTGCTACCTTATACACGGAATCTTAATATGGCGAAAGGCGCGGGGGAATTTGGTCGAGTTGCACAGAACCGAGGCTGGTCAGTCGTCTATTACCTAGCTCTCACTTTGTTTATAGTAAATGCTTTGAAGATTTTAGTGATTAATATCCAGTATAAACTCAAAATTCTCCTTTATTACAACTATGCCTTCACACTGCTGTGTTGTAGGCTGTACCCAAAGAGGATATACGACGAAGGATGGCGAAAAAGTCTCCTTTTTCAACTTCCCAAAGGACCCTCTGAGGAGAAAGCAATGGATCCATGCTATTCGACGAGATGAAGGACTTGATATACTCCTCGACCCTGAAACAGAAAGTATTCCCTATTTAAATGTAATATAGTAAAGCAATAAACAATTTTGTAAGTAGGGTTAATTTCAGTTAGATTTTCTAAATAATAAAACGTAAGAGTCTATTTTTCGAAGTAACAATATTTCTCGAAGAGATAATATTTATGTTATGATCATCCGGGTGGATGTAGTCCTTAGAAGGACTGTTTGATGTGACTGACGTTTCGACAACCTGTGCGGAAGTCATCTTCAGAGTCAAGTGAAGAAAAAAGTCAGATATGGGTCTTATTTATACTGCCACAATAAACAATAGACCAATAGGTGACAAGTCGAGCGAACGCCGCGAACAAATTTTTGATCATCGAAACGATCGGTAAGTGCGATATCTTTAGCTTGACATTCTTATCCTCGTAAAATGATAAACATCAATACAACAAAATGATATTACTTTAAATATATTAAGGTTTTTTAACAGTAAGGCTTCAGGATATATTTATATGCATACATAAAAATTCTCTCACCTTTTAACTAACTTTGCCTTCGTTTTGAGGCCTTTCAACGAATCTCCACGACATTTAAGCCAAAAACGAAGCTCTTCATTCTTTAGAAAAGAAGGCTGTCTTCCACGGAGACTAGCCTCTGGAATTTTTTTCCCTCTGTAAGGACAATTTCCGTATTTTTTCGACATTTCTAGTTGTAAATAACAAAGCCAAAGGGAAAACTTCGCAACGTGACGACTGACCAGCCTCGGTTCCGTGCAATTCGACCCAATCCCCCCGCGCCGTCCGCCATATTTCGATTCGGTGTATAGAGTTTTAAAATAAAAATTTTAAATTGGGTCATTTTATATTAACGGAGGACGGGTATTCAACGAGTTACGCGCTTCCAATCATGAGCTTTGACTTACGCGCTCGACCACAAACAAATTTGACCTTGTCACGCAGTGCTTGTCAACTCGATGTTAACAATTAAGAAAGTTGCATGAGTTCGAGGATTGCGATAGAACTCGTTTGCAGGAAGAGATCTTTCGTAGTGCGAGTTGGGCTCTAACGGAATAATGAAAAATTTCGTAATTATTTATTAATTATATTTCTTTTAGTTTATTGAGCTATTTTCGATAAAAAGTCTAGTCATATTATCTTTATTTAATATATTTCAACTTAGTTCATTAGTAAGATGCTATTTACAATGAATTATACATCGACATTCGAAATCCGGAAAACTTTTACCAAAATATTTCACGATCGTCTTCTTTTTCGTTCTAATCGTGCTAATATATATTTGGAGTTTATAAGTTTAACAGCAACATGAATATTGATTAAATAATTATAAAAAATATAAAAAGGAAAAACCTACTGGGAATCTATAATACTTCGCCGTTAACAATATTTTGCTTTGACAAATCGTGGACGTGAATTACATGTCATTCCACAACAGTAGAAAACCTTATGGACTAGTGTAATTCAAAAATTCATATTTTTTCTACAAAAAAAAATATATATATATATACGGTAACCACAGGGAACCCGGCTAATATTTTTTGAGTGTATAGAAAGTGCGTTACCAACGGTTATTGATTTGAATTTAATCGGCTATCAGTTTACAGCGCAGTCATGATTACAGCTTAGGAAACTGATCACAACACAGGAAACCCACAAAGAACAAAGTTAATTTTCTAAAAGAAGCAAAAAAAAATATATAGCAGGATTCCCTGTGCGATAACAACAATTTACAGTTAAAAAATATATAATAACTCGAACTCACACAACTTTTTTTGTCATCAAGATACGCGCACTGCGCATGCGTGACAACATCAAATTTGGGTGTGGTCGAGCACGTAACTCGAAAAGCGTATAACTGGAAGCGCATAACTCGAAATGCGTAACACGATAAATACCCGATCCCTTGTCATCATGGGTAAGTTGGATATTCTAAAAAAAAGTCGTTTTTTAAAGAGGATAGCACTTAATAGTCATAGGCTAACAGACAATAATTAGAAACGGTCCTTTGGCTATAGTGGTACAAAATTATGCAACGAATTTATTTGTCACAGGAAATAAGAAACTCTGGTTCATTAGCTATCTAGTTGATATTTTAAACCAGTTCAAACGCACGGAGCTCAGTTTTGCATTAGTTAAGACTTCTGAATTCTAATGCAAAACCTCGCCTTAGCGTTTGAACCTTTTTCGTATTCCCACACGTCAGTCATGTAAAACAGTAACTGTTTTATAATAATATGATATTTGACTGATGATGTTTTGATCACTAGTA
Source organism: Actinia equina (assembly GCA_011057435.1). Taxonomy (NCBI): domain Eukaryota; kingdom Metazoa; phylum Cnidaria; class Anthozoa; order Actiniaria; family Actiniidae; genus Actinia; species Actinia equina. Next base: position 205,670 of record WHPX01001266.1, on the reverse strand, counting down.
GAATACTAAAAAGGACTTTATTATCGTGTACGCTGACGTAGCTTAAATAAAATATATATGCTAAGTTCTTTTCAAGATGCAAACTTAAGGTTGGTGCCTACTAATTGCGACCCATTTTTATTTTTTTCAAATTGTGCCAGTCATTCATATTGTGGGTACCCATGCATCTAAGCGAGATAATTGACGTTAAGCACCGATGACGTAAGAATTTTTTTTGCAAGGGAAAAAATCATATTACGTAATTGTTTTGATAGATTTTATCTGAAAATTGTTTCAAATAAACAAAAAGTTGTGTTCTTTATATCAAATATAAAAGGTTTTTTGTATCATATAATAAACCATTTTTTAAACCAAATTTTGCCGTCAAAAGTGTTTTGACATTTTTGCTTACATTTGCATCCAAAACCATTTTTATTTTAGAAATGCTAGTATAAAAATTTATCTGAATATTTCTGTTATATTTTGGAAGAAAAAACTGGGGGTACACACGCGTTTTAAAAAGATATGAGTTTTAAAATTATTTTTGAGGATAAATTGTGTGCTAAAAGCGTGACAAGCGTGACGCGGCGTTATGAAACAGCGTGACCAGTTCTGTTTTTGGCGCGTTTGCAGCAACTTCTTCCTCTCCTCGTGGTTTTACAAGAAGGAGTAAAACTGAAGAAAAAGCGATATTTCAAGCCTTCAAAGAACTAGAGAACTTATTTAATTCGAAGAACAATAATTAATAATTACTTCCTGTGTAGAAGAAAAGATTTCCTCAAGCAAATGGTATGTAAAAGTATTTTTTGAAGTCGGAAAAAGGACTGCTTTTCATGAATGTTTCACGGCAGTTGTGCATGCAAAGCAAGAACCTTGCAAAAACTTTCGTAAAATAAAAACTTACATTCAGTTTAACTTCGCTAGTGCAAGAGATAGATTTATCAAATCAAAACAATAATTTTCTTTGACCGTATGCCTTTTGAATGAATGTTTTTGAATATAATTTTAGCGAGTGAAAGACATGGTTTATATAATACGGCGAGGTTTTTCAACGACAAAAGTCAGTTCATTTATATTATGTTATTATACTCTTTAGGTAAACCTAAAATGAATTGTTTATGTTTAGGCTAATTAATGTGTGATTCCTTTTCAATTTTCTTCTAACTTTAGAACAAACTAATCTTATCTTATCTTAATTGAGATTATCTGTATGGAAATATTGAAATTTCTGTACCTTTGAGTGTTTTGCTTTTGAAAACCGCGGGAATCCCTCGATGTAGATGCGCAGTAAGTGTGCGCACTGACAATAGTAGGTACCAACCTTAAACTAAATTAAATAACTCACACTCTCAGTGCACTTTCAAGCCGGCAGTCTCTCAGTATTTCAATTGATCTCCATTAACCAGTATTAGTAGTGTGTGGTTTGCCATTCTTCCAGTTTCTTGTTAATTTGTACAACGACGGTTCTGGGAGCAATTCTCTCGCGGATTCTTCGGCTCATACTCCTCGCTGTATATATTCCAGCCACTGATTTACCACCTGTCTCGTTGAAATTCACTAGACTTCAAGCGTTCCTCAACTACTTTAGTGTAGTTATTTCACCTCAAGATGACTTGAAGCAATTGGAATTCTTCCACACAAACGTCTTGACCGATAACTGGTTCACACTCCCTCAAACCACATACCCATTCGCTTAAATACTAATTACAGCACACCTCTCACACTCACAAAAAACTGTACTGCTGTTCTTTGCTAAAACATATTCTCAGTATTCACAATATAATATTTTTTTAACAGGTAAGAAAAAAATGTGGACTCAACGTTGGCTACTGTTAAGATTCCTGTGGTTATCTATCTGTCAGGCGGTTTTTTTTTGTAAGTAAAAACATTCTTAATTTTAACATCGTAAGTATTATCAGGCGTTGACCTTGATATATGAATGAATCAACTCCGTTGGTCACACTTTATGAGGAATTTTCTAGATGTAAGAGAAGTTAGCTATAATTGAGGGAATTTTCCGAATTTAATTCCAAGGGCTTTCGCCCGCAATAACCTCGTTCCCAAGCACTATAACTTACTTCTTATATCTTCAACTATTTCATTAGTGCCACGCGGTCCATATATACTCTCATCTTTGAATCATAATTACCGCGACCTAACATCTATTTCACCCCGGCCTGCTCTCAGTCTGACCTCTAGCTCAGCTGGAAGAGCATCGGTAGTACAATTCCGAAGGTCGTGGGTTCGAATCCCAGCGAGGTCGGAAATTAATTTTTCCGAATTTAATTCCAAGGGCTTTCGCCCGCAATAACCTCGTTCCCAAGCACTATAACTTACTTCTTATATCTTCAACTATTTCATTAGTGCCACGCGGTCCATATATACTCTTATAATTGAGGGAGTAGGGAAGTAATTTGGCTCAACCTAATTTCAACTCTTAATGCATATGCAAAAGTTGTTCTCCTATATTGCTTGATGCTTGTACCTTGTTCAGTCTTCTGGCAATTCTTTTTTCAAAATCCGCTCTTCTCCCTATTAATATTGCTGAGGCAATTCTGGATTCAAAGTACCCAATATCGAGCACATCAGGCTAGGAAATCACAAAGTGGAACCCCGTTAATAAGGACACCGTTGGGACGGACAAAACTGTCCTTTTTAACAGGGTGTCCCTATTAACCGAGGTGTCAGAAAAACAGCTGAAATCACATTTTTAACCATTTAATTTTACTGTACTGTAAACCTTGAGCTACAATGTTGAATTTAACAGCCTAAACTTTATCAAAAATTTCATTACCATACAAGAACTACATCCGCACTTACTGCAACTGTATCGTACAATTTCATTTTGAGTGAGTTCTGGAATATAATAGAGTAATGGTATTGCGAGCTTTGTCTATATCATTATGCTCTGATAGGAAACTATACTGCAATGATCAGTGTATGGTCCGTTGATACGCAAAATAAAACTGACAATACAATCCGTATTATGCTCATTATATCAATAAACAAATAGTACAGTAAAGACACCTTCAAATTTCAAGTGTCCAGAATGCGGGGTTGATTATGTATGGAAACTGTCATTCAGGTCCTAGAAATGTGCCCTTTGTACTTATTAACGAGTGTCCTTATAAAGCGGGTTAATTATTTAACAGAAAATGTATCGGAGCTTTCGTTGGGATTTCGAAGTCTGT
>WHPX01001266.1:110000-197500 GCA_011057435.1 Actinia equina | reverse complement strand
TGATTCGATGACCACCACTGGCAGACTATACTGACACACGGCTTCAAAAAAAGAATTGCGGTGACCAGCATGAAAGGCCATAAACAACATTGCATGGACTATTTGCGACGTCATTCATTGTAATAGTCACTGCGAATTAGTCAAAGCTTCAAAAAAGCTTCTAAGACGAATGCCGTTGTCCGTCTGTCCCGTCATTGCTGCTTAAATTGTAATTAGAGACCTTTAGCAAGACTTTCTCACTAGGTTCTGCAAACCTCAAACTGCGGTTTGACGCCATGCGTTTTCCTCAAACGGTTTGACATTTTGTAAGGAAGTTGGAAGTCATAAGGTAGTTGTTGCTGAAAGGGCCGCCATATTGAATTTTACTGCTGCTAAAGGTCTCAATGATTCCTTTCTTATCGGGGCTTAGACGAGGTTAGACATATTAGATAACATTTTTTACTTTCAAAAAATTAAAAGCGCCAAACTTTTCACTTTTTAAGCTGATTTTGAGATTTTTCGAAACCATTTCATTGGAAACAGTTGAGCCCCCGATTTTACCCACGACAGCCGATTCTAGTTTTGAATTTTGAATTGAATTAGCAAACAAATTTCGTCATCTAAAAGAATACTTCAATATTTGTATGTCTGTGAAATTTGAACATGATTGGATAAAAAGAACCATAGTTACAAGCCTCCAAATGCCTGGAAAAATTACGAAGAATGTATTGTTACAGGGGGCAAGGTCTCCCTTTAGCCATACATTCTTTGTAAATTTTCAACACTTTGATAACTCTGGTTTGTTTTATCCAATCATGTTCAAAATTTCCAAATTAACTAATAATGAGATTTTTTTTAGTGACAATTTCTTCCTAATAAGATTAAAATTCAAAACTCACCCCAGTCTCTTGCTCTATTCTAAACGGCCCAATACCTGTTATTTATCAGTTATTCCTTTAGCACCCACAATAGAGATTTTTCTTTTTTCAGCTTTTTCCTGGTAATACAGACATGGTTACTGTGAAGACGAATGTCCTAGACAGTCCAGCTGACGCCAGATTTATAAGGTTTATACCAACGGTTGATAGATGGAAAGCACTGCGAGTGGAAGTATATGGGCGCAAGAAGCTAGGTCAGTAGAAATGGTGGTTTTTTACGCATCCATCCATGCTTCTAAAAAAAGCGGATTCACCTTCTTGCAAGAAGGTTGTTTTAAAAGAATAGAACAATTGTAATTTAGTGAATTAGTATTTTAGTACATGTACATTTAATAATAATGGGGGTGCTTCTATAGCGCATTTCACATGGTCTCAATGCGCTTTACGACTGCATACGTACGCCCATTTTTTCTTTGTGAAAGTTATAAAAAAAATACCAAATTAGCCTCGTGGGAAAAAAAATGAAAACAAGAGTTAAGGTTAGATATTTACTATTCAAGTCGATTCGTTGAAAAAAACACAGCATGTAAATGATGTTCTTCACTGAGAGCGAGAACACGATAATCATGCTGTTGCGATTCTCGTTCCCAATTTCCAGTTTCAATTTCCATTTCCCAGGGTCCAATTTCCTGCGCCCGAGTGAAAAGTGACTTCCATTGAGAGAAAGTGGGATTTCATTTGCATTTTTCTGTTATCCTACTAGAATTCTTTGAAAGAGATCATAACTTGTGTCCATGCGCTGATCGACCAGACTTGCAATACTTGCATCTTCATTCATTCATCGATACATGATTCTCTCTCTCTCCCTCTCTCTCCCTCTCTCTCCCTCTCTCCCTCTCTCTCCCTCTCTCCCTCTCTCTCCCTCTCTCCCTCTCTCTCCCTCTCTCCCTCACTCTTTCTCATCCAATTCTCTTACTTTCTTCCGCTTTTTCATCTAAGGTGGCATTCGTCTAACTGGAGGTGCGACACCCAATCAAGGATACCTAGAGGTTAAATCTGGCGGTAAGTGGGGCAAGATTAAATCTCGATACTGGACGAAGACAGAATCAAGACTAGCCTGCCAGATGCTTGGTATGGTTGGTAAAGGAAGTCCATGGTATCCGCCCCTGAAAACAGGATTGCAAACAAATCTGTCCCTTGAAAGCTGTCTTGGCAACGAAACTTCACTTGCATACTGTAAACCTGAAAGTGGCATACTGTCTAAGTTTCACATTAGAGGTGTTTCGTGTGGACATCCTACTGGTAAATACCAATATCTTTTATCTAACCATTTAAGGTGGCTGCCTACTTTTGAACGTTCGATTTGAGCCCACGATTAGCGCATGCATTAAATTATCTTTTAGAGGGAAGTGACAAGCTACTTTCCTTTTTCGAATTTCTTATTTTCTTCAAATAATATTTGAGTTCAAAAACCATTCAAATATTCTACTACATTCCATGATCAATAGGCATTCATGAAACTCTGCTTACCTAGATTACCGGAATGGTTGGGAAACCTACTCTTCTAGGTTTTTGTTCGACTTTATCCATTCTTATATGACGCTGACCGTGCACAGAAAAGGAAAATGCAGGGCCGCATCCACACTTGCTTTAGCCACCGACTTACTTTGGTTCATTGTGCACAGTCAGTATCACGTGATGGTACGGTTTAACCGCAAACGCAAAACAATAGCTTTGTTCCATTGAAGTTCCAAACCATTCCGCCCCATTAAACATCGCTATTTATTTTGTCTGTTTTATTTTATTAGTTAACGTGCAGAAAGCTCCCCTTGTGATCAACAAGGTATTTATATACAATGCTAAGACTTTGGTCTTTGACAGGAGGGAGGAATCGTGGGTGCGTGATCTTTTACATGACACGAGAAGGGACGAACACAGTTCGGAACCCGCTCGGAAAATCCGTTAATCGACGAATGTTTTATTATATTTATATGTTTTATTCGGCAACATAAAACGCGCATCCTCCACCAGAGCCAGTAGGCCTGTCTCTTCGTATTGGTCTATAGTTCTTGATGTTCAAATTTCGAGTAAGGATGGTGCTATCTAGACAAGTTTCTGTCACTGCCAAAATGTCATAGTCATTAGTATCGAGTAGAAACTTGATGTCATCTACTTTTTAGCGTAGACTTCTGACGTTGATGTGAGCAATGTTCAGCAATGTTTCTTTTCCCAGATAATCAAAATCCGTCTTCATATTGATGTCTTTTGTTGTTGACAACAGAACACGTATTTTATGATGTATTTTATATCTCGATTAGCAGAGGTATTATTTATTTTCTCTATTAATATCTTGAAACATCCTAATTATGCTAATAATAGTTAATGATAATAAATACTCGATTACAGAAACGTAGATAAGGAGATTAACGGTCCTCTCTGTTTCTAGACTTTTGCCGATCCCTGGATATTGCTACATTTACGAAGAAGTGTCTACTTACACACCGTAACGTTCAATCGTAGTTGCCATACCAAAAACTATAGTCAATATCATATCCCACCAGTTGTAAGCCTCTATGACACGAATTCTGGGAACAGCATCCAATGTAATGTTACCATGGATGTAGCGAAGTGTGGCGTTGAATTCAAAGTGAACGTTGTTCGGATTCGTTTATTAGATGAGAATACTACTTTGACGTTGTGCAGTGAACCAGATGTATCAGCTTTCGGTAAGATATATTTTAATTAAAATTACTCATCCATCCATCCATCCATCCATCCATCCATCCATCCATCCATCCATCCATCCATCCATCCATCCATCCATCCATCCATCCATCCATCCATCCATCCATCCATCCATCCATCCATCCATCCATCCATCCATCCATCCATCCATCCATCCATCCATCCATCCATCCATCCATCCATCCATCCATCCATCCATCCATCCATCCATCCATCCATCCATCCATCCATCCATCCATCCATCCATCCATCCATCCATTCCATCCATCCATCCATCCATCCATCCATCCATCCATCCATCCATCCATTAATAATTTATTCCTTTCTCCGCTTGTCTGTGGTATTATCTATATTTCTAATGTCTTTGCAGATAATTTCACTAATATACGTGGAGTATTGTATGAATCATGGAACATGTACATCACCACTAACAAAAGCTCAAATTTGAAGTTTAATGATGCGTTTAGTGGTCCTCCCAATCTATCCAGTGTTTCACCATCCTTTAGCATAACTGCGTTTTCTGGTCTGTCGTACTACAGTCTACGAGTGCAAGGTTATGTGATGGTAAGAATTCGAAAACTCTTTCCACTTGGTTTAACACCATTGATCGGATAACCAGATGTTTCTTGTAATTTTATCTTTTCGTTGTCCATACCTTAGATACCCTCAGTGCTCTATAATGCACTTCAAAGTCATTTGATAGTAAACGTATGTTAAATCCTCAGGTTAGTCCACCAGGACGTTACTTCGTTTCAGCTTCATGTGACGACGAATGTGAAATATGGCAAAAAAGGGCTGAAGAACCAGGACTCGGTGATAATGAGAGAGCTGGTCACGAGCTGTTGATTAAACTTGAATCACCCACGTATTTCAACCAATACAAATTGTGAGAAGATGCCTTTTTGCCTGTTTTGCTTCTTCGTTTATTTGTTTGTTTGTTTTGTTTCTTCTTTTCTTTCCTTGTTTATTTTAACTTTGAGGCACGTTTTTCCAGGAGTCGAAGCCAATATAAGTTTGCATACTTCAGCAGATGTCATTTGTATCATATGGAGGCTTACATGCGACAGCGGGTCAATAACGATTACCTTACCGTAGTCTTAAAATTACCCGATGAACCAGGGATGCCACTTTTCCCCTCTGAGTTCGTCTACTGGATGAGACCAGGTAAGGTCCATCTTTCGTGCTCAATGGTAACGTTTTTATTTGTGTTTAAACAGACCATGCAAATAGTGAAGGTGTTCTTTTGGTAGCGCGGTCTTTATCTTCACCCATACGTTTGTTTCTTTTATTTTGGTTAAGTGTAAAGAGCTTATGCCTTCTTCTTTATATTTAACCTTAATTATCACTTCATTATTTAATCACAGGTTCTAGAGTTCTTAAGTTTCAATTAACCAGCAACATCAGTACAAGCATTGTTCTTGGTTCAGAGTTAACTTTTGAAGGTCAGTCATAACTTCGAGCTCTTTATTTTGGACTTTCCAAAACCTCTGTAATCGATTACTCTATTTTCCATAGCTGTCTACAAATTCTGCTGCAAAGGTCTTGTCTGTCCTTCATGTCCACTGGTGATCGAGCTGAACGCTTTTGGCCAAACTATAATGGTTAATAGGAATTTGGAAATGAGTTGTGAAGAGCACAAGATGAAACGAAACATCTCCACGGTCGTGCAACCGGGCAATTACAGCTTTGACGTAAGATAGAAGGATATATTTGGATTATTTTAATAATGTTAACTTGTTACTCATTTTGCTGTTGTTTAGTTTTGTTTTTGTGTCTGTTTGTTTTTTGTATCTGTTTGCTTGCTTGCTTGTTTGTTTGTGTTTGTTTGTTTTTTGTATCTGTTTGCTTGCTTGTTTGTTTGTTTGTGTTTGTTTGTTTTTTGTATCTGTTTGCTTGCTTGTTTGTTTGTTTGTGTTTGTTTGTTTTTTGTATCTGTTTGCTTGCTTGTTTGTTTGTTTGTGTTTGTTTGTTTTTTGTATCTGTTTGCTTGCTTGCTTGTTTGTTTGTGTTTGTTTGTTTTTTGTATCTGTTTGCTTGCTTGCTTGTTGTTTGTGTTTGTTTGTTTGTGTTTGTTGTTTGTGTTGTTTGTTTTTGTATCTGTTTGCTTGCTTGTTTGTTTGTTTGTGTTTGTTTTTATTTGTTTTGTTTTTGTTTTGTGCATTTCCTGCACGTTGTTGTAATGTAGGGAGAATTGAAAAACCATATTTTTATTATTTTCAATCTAAAGCAAACCTCTTAAAGGTACATGCCTTTAACAAAGATTTACAATGGAAATAATTTCATTATATCGAAAGATTTTGTATCATTTTTCTGACGACCTAACGCATTGGCAGGGGAAAAGACGTATTGTGAACTCCATACAAGTTTCAAGTAAGCAATGAATATGGCGTTACGAAACAATACATTTGATAACTATTAAGTGGACGATTCTAGAAAACATTTTTTGTTTTGTTTTTGTTTTTGTTTTTGTTTTGTTTCTTTGTATGTTTCTTTGTATGTTTGTTTTGTTCTTTTCAGATTCCACCAAACTCCAATGTTCGTTAACCGATGAAATATGTCCGGAATGGATCATATCGTCAAACGACAGTACGTCCTGCCGGTGGAGTTTAGAAAAAGGTGAGAAAAGCAAGAGAATATATATATCGAGGAAAGAAGTTTGCTCTATGGTAGTTCGGGACCGTTGGTACTCAGAATCCATTTTGCACACCTTGAATTGTTTTTGATCACTTATGTAAGTGTTTTTGAAGTTTCATCCTCATTCTTGTCAACAACCTTTACGAGTGTTCTATTTCACTATGTCGTCACAAAAAATATCGTTTAAACGCAAATGATCATGGTCGTCGGAAAAAAACAGCTTAAGGACAAAGTAGAGATTTTCACTTAAAAGAAAGAAAAATGTTCAAAAACATTTACAAATGCCAATTTACTGACAAAGATATTAATCATTTGAATTTTGCATTATTTTCTATTTTGTCTCAGTTGTTCTTGTCAAATTTAAGAACTGAACATAAACTTTTTTTTTTGAAAACATTTGTCGTTTGTAGTTTCCGTCGGTTTCCGTATCTTTCTCGCACATGAAAAAAGACGAAAAGTGGTAAAATCGAACCTCAAAATCTAGTAAGCTTATATAGTTTTCAAGCTTCTTGAAAAGCAGTTAACTAAGGCTTGTATGAAAGAAATAAAATTATTTCAATGAAGTATTAGGATATTAAGAAAGCTTTCTTAACTGATGACACATTTGGTTTTGACGTTCAAGACCTTCATTTCTCAAGTTTAGTTTATAGTTGATGATCTCCAACCAGCTTTCTCTCTGTTGTTACCAAAGTATTTGTTTTTTTATTTTCATTTCGTTAAAAATACATTTGATATAAAAACAACAAAATTCCTATGGAAAATCAATCATCGTTGCGTAAAAGAAGTAAGCTTCTTTTATTTTGCTCACCTTAACCAGTTTTAACCAGTTAAGCCTGTTTTATAGTCTTGATTTGTCCTAAAAGATTGGAGAATCCGATCTGCAAAAATTTCGATAATGAAAGACATTCAAGGTAAATTTCACTAAACCTGATATTGTGTTGGATAATCTGTAGTTAACTTTCGTTTTTCAAATTAACATTAGGAGTTCAAAGCGTAAAATTGTCGGCCATGGAAAACTTTGTCGAAGAAGTTTTCAAGAACAAAACTAGCTCCTTGGGTGGACGGTGGTGGTTTGTGTAATGTGACAAAATTCCTAAAATTCCTATAAAGTGAAAGAGATTCAAAGCCTAAAAATGTTATGAAAATTTTGTCCAAGAATCTTCAAAGAACAAAATTAGACACTGGGGGTGGGGGTGAGTTGTGCACAAAAATCCTAAGTGGGGGAGTATAATCGTGCAAAGAAAACAGTGTAGTGCATTTTGATTCGATTTCGATATCTGAGTTATATTTTTATCGACCGTAGCAGCATAACAAATTATTCTTTGAGAAACACCGAAGGCAAACTTGCTATTCCTAGGCCACGCACCAATTATCTAAAGAACAGTTTTAGCTATGATGGTACAGTACTATGGAATAGTCTTCCATGTGAGTTCCGGCAAGCAAGCACTCTGAGTAAATTTTGAATATTAGGCTGCAACAACTTCTTCAATTGGATTTTATAGACTTAGTATACACTCTTGGAAAGTAGGTACTCTTTTTGTTATGTAATTATATTGTATTATAATTATTAGTCTTTAGTTAATCAACTTGTAGTTAGATGTTTGTAAATAGAATTAAGTAATTTTAGTATTATACTATTTGTAAATCCTGAGGAGTCTACCGTGTCTAAATAAAGCATCAATCTATATCTATCTGCTTGGAGATTGTTCGGTAGTAATTCATGAGTAATGACGTTAAAGAATACTGAAAACTGATTGGTTATAATTCTACATGAGAAATTTATCGTATTTTTACATTTGTTCAAATACGAAATTTCTCATGTGTAGAAATCTTTGTGAACAACTATAGTTTATATCTTTCATCTCTTTTGTTAACTCTTTTCACCCTGCCTTAGACTTTACGTGGGAGGTTAGTGAAACATCAGTCACTTTCCTTGACATCTTGCTTAGTGTTAATGACGACCGTCTTAGCACTAGTGTCCATTACAAACCTACTGACTCTCATTCTTATTTACTCTACTCGTCTTCTCATCCTAAGCACACTCTTAACGCTATTCCGTTCTCGCAATTTCTTCGTCTTCGTCGTCTGTGTAGTGATAATCTTGATTTTTCTGTTAAATGTTCTGAGATGCGTTCCTTCTTCCTTAAGCGTAATTATCCTGCTCATGTTATTGATCGCGCTATTCGTAAAGTTTTTACTATTGATCGTACCACCGCTCTCACATCTCACACTCGTCCCTCTAATGACCGCATTCCTTTCACTCTTACGTATCATCCTATTAACATTTCCATTAAGCCCATTGTTAACCGCAACTTTTCTCTGCTTGACTCTGATACCCGCACTTCTGCTATTTTCAACAACCGCCCTCTCTTTTCCTATAAACGTGATCGTAATCTCCGTTCTTTCTTGGTCAAGGGAGTTCTTCTCTCTAACAAAGAACCTGGTACTTTTCGCTGTTCTCGTAAACGTTGTTATACTTGTCCTCACATAGCCTCTCACACTTCTGTTGTCGGTCCCAAATCTACTGTTAAAATCACTGACCATTTTGTTTGTACCACTTCTAATGTTGTATATTGTATTAAATGTACCCGCTGTAATCTTTTATATGTGGGTGAGACTGGCCGCCGTCTTGGTGATCGCATTTGCAATCATCTTTATGATATTCGCAATAACGATCCTACCAAACCAGTTTCCCGCCATTTTAATCTAACTAACCATTCTCTTTCTGACTTCATTGTTTTCGGTCTTTCTTTGCTTAACGGCAACAATGATTGTCGCAAGACCAAAGAAATGCGGCTTATTCACCTATTGGGCACTCTTAGTCCCAACGGGATTAATGAACGCTTTATTTTCAACTAACCTTTCCTTTTGTCTTTTGATTGTTTGTTTTTGTTTCCTTGCCTACCTTGCTCTCATTGGTTTCTTTTGTCTTATTCTATCATATATACACTTCTTTCTACCACTTCTTTCTCTTTTACTCCGACGAAGGACTAGCGTCCGAAACGTCAGTAAGTTTTTTCATCTTTTTCACGGTGTATAATTTACCTTTTCATCATTATAGTTTATATAATAAACTTCATTTACTCAAATGTGAAAACTTTACTTATATGTGCTACACGATGAACGCGTCTATCATCATTTTAAAAAAATCCGAATATCTTCTTTTTGTTAGATAGTTATATAGGTTGCTATCAATAGACGTCACTTCCGGTAATAGCTCTTTTTTGATGGCTTGTAGAATCCTGGAGGTTGTTTCGATCTCTTGTTTTCTGATTTGATGTCGTAAAAATAGTCAAATACAATAGTTTTAGGACTTATTTTGATGTGTTTTGACTTAGCATCCGCTAGTTGCCCCCAGTCAACCGCTTGTTTGCCCCCCAGTCAACTCCAAAAAAGTGACGTGATTGATAGAAAGCAATACGTTAAACCATTTACATTTTACTTCGTTGATTTAGGTGGTTTTGTAGCTCTCACCACACCAGGAATATCGTCAATGGAATCCCCGTCCATGACTTGGAACTCTGAATATGAACATATAACGCTGTGTGTTGAATTCTCTTATCTTCTTCCTTCCAATACTACGTCACGTCTTGAGGTCTTCTTAAAAACTAATTTGGGTAAAGATCGCTTGTGGCTGGTGTCAGGGTGCCAAGGGATGGTGTGGGAACGAGCTCTCATGCCTGTAAAGTCAAAGAAGAACTTCCAGGTACCTAGATTTCTAAACCAAATAGAGGTTATTACAATTCTAGTTGGTTATAACAGCCGGATACTTTTACGAATGAAAGTGACCGTATTTTTTTCGATTCGCACAAGGGCGAGACAAAAATACAGCTTTACGAGTAAAATTATTCGGCTGTAATTCACAACTATAAGTGATGTAATAAATTGTTTGTTGTACGAAAAGAAATTTAAACTGAAAAAGAGCTCCTTAAAAACAATACTTTTATTTTAAACAAGCAAATTTGAAATTTACGAGCTTAACCACTGACTTGAGCCGCATAATCAGGATGCTTTGCGGCCAACCCGATTATTGGAATCAGAAATCAGGAATTGTTCCAGAGTTATTTTAGATTCCTGTTTCAGAAATCAGAAAACTTACTTTTCGGCACTGCCTAGGTTTATTGCGTGGGCGAAAATACAAGTTTGTAGGAGAGAATCTGGATTTTGGATTTCCGTTTCCCGAATCAGAAATCGCATTTCTGTTTTCTGAATCACGAATCAGAAATCACAATCTCGCTGACATACGACAAAACACCACGTGTGGGGGAGGGTTGACCACTCGAAAATACTAATACTTCCGGTAACATTATCTGCGCTCTATCACCCCACTCCACCCTCCCAGTCCAATAGTTTTCGCTGTTGTTGAACTTCCGCTATTTCTGAAACAGGAATCTAAAATAAGTCTTGTACAATTCCTGATTTCTGATTCCAATAATCGGGTTGGCCGCAAAGCATCCTGATTCGCACAAAGGAAAAGGAGAAGATTCCCTCCTGACAACAGCAAAAGCAAAAACCGTTCAAAACCTGTTCGTTTTGTAGGAACTGTTGGTTATTTAGTGCGCTTCGAGTGCATTTCTCCAGGTACTTGTACTTGTCCAGCTAGGACGACTTATGAGTATTGATGTTTTTGTTCTATAGATTTCCTTCAGAGGGTATTCTAGTACAAACGGTTCTATTTCAGTCGCAATAAAGGATGTTCAAGTAACAGTGAGATCCTGTACACTGCGCCCAGTATTTGCAAAGCCAGGTATGGATGCTCAATTCTATTGATTTACCTTAGATCCTGAGTAAACGAATTACAATTTTTATCGGTTGTTTCATCAACTTAAAAATATATTTCAACCGAGCTTTCAGTGGCCATCTACGAGGTCGCGAAACAATAGGATAGAGCGGGGCGCGCGTGAATGTACGATGTACTTGCGGTAGCGGATGGAATGCTGTTGAGAGGAGAAGCAGTCGTAATCCCCTGCGAGCTACGAGCATCATATGAAGAAAAGGTTCCACCGCTCACACCTTGGTCATGAGAGCATGCTACGTCGAGCAAGAGGTACCATATTCTGGCCCAACATGTCAAGTGACATAAAGCAAATTTCTGACGTATGTGAAGCCTGGCAGCAGATGAAACCAAAGAACGCACAAGAACCTCTGAAGCTCTTCGCTCTTACGTATCATCCTATTACTAATTCCATTGAACCCATTGTTAACCGCAACTTTTTTCTGCTTGACTCTGATACTCGCACTTCTGCTTTTTTCAACAACCGCCCTCTTTTTTTTATAAACGTGATCGTAATCTTCGTTCTTTCTTGGTCAAGGGAGTTTTTCCCTCTGACAAAGAACCTGGCACTTTTCGCTGTTCTTGCAAACGTTGTTATACTTGTCCTCACATAGCCCCTCACACTTCTGTTGTCGGTCCGAAATCCACTGTTAAAATCACTGACCAATTTGTTTGTACTATTTCTAATGTTGTATATTGTATCAAATGTACCCACTGTAATCTTTTGTATGTGGGCGAGACTGGCCGTCGTCTTGGTGATCGCATTTGTAATCATCTTTATGATATTCGTAATAACAATCCCAACAAACCAGTTTCCTGCCATTTTAAACTAACTAACCATTCTCTCTCTGACTTCATTGTTTTCGGTCTTTCGTTGATCAACGGCAACAATGATTGTTGCAAGACCAAAGAAATGCCGCTTATTCACCTATTGGGCACTATTAGTCCCCACAGGATTAATGAACAATGAACGCTTTGCTTTCAACTAACCCTTTCTTTTGTTGTATGATTGTTTGTTTTTGTCTCCTTGCCTACATTGTTCTCATTGGTAACTTTTGTCTTATTCTATCATATAATACTCCTTTCTACCCTACCACCTCTTTCTCTTTTACTCCCACGAAGGAATAGCGTCCGAAACGTCAGTGAGTTTTTTCATCTTTTCACGGCGTTTAACTTACCTTTTTATCATTACTAAATGTTTCTAAAAAGTTGACTTTATACTAAACATTCATTTGAGTTAAACAACGTTCATTTAATAGTTAGATGAGAACACTTTAGGTAGCTTTCAATGACATTTAAGTTTTTCTCGAGAAGAAGGGAGGTTGATAGATCGTGATTCATGCTTACGTAATTAATGCTATAGCTTCCAGCATGCATTGCGCTACGATGTTTTACCCTCGTGCTTGTAGTTTTATAAGATGGCGGAATAAACACGAATTTGTTGTTTTTACTACGGTTCGTTTCGTCTTTAAACGCTACAAAATCTACCCAAATCAACAGTATGTATGTATTCTTCTGTCTCCTTTCTTCAAGGCTTTCAATGCAAAGTGACTGAGTTCAAGTGTGGAAATGGTCACTGCATTAACAAGCATAACAAATGTGATGGTATCCATGGCGACTGTCTTGATGATTCTGACGAAGATGGGTGCATTTGTCGAACTGGTTACTTTAAATGTGCAAATCATAAATGCATTCATCACACAAGACTTTGTGATGGGGAGAGGGACTGTGCAGATGGTGAAGACGAGCATCACTGTGGTGAGCATGTAATAATAATAATGATAATACGTCTGAAAAAATAGGCAGTCAATTAAGGACTGTATGTTGCTAGTGCATTTGAAGGTAGCCCTGGACAAAGCAATGAAGCCAGCTAAAATGTATTGGTAAAAGGTTAGTATAATTGGCATTAACTAGACCTATTAGCATACTATCACGAATCCTGCAATCTGATTGGCCAATGTACTCACTATCTATCATGTGATAGATAGTGAGTAGCGAATAGTGAGAGATAGTGGAATTCTTCAGGGGCGGTCGATCGTATTTTTGTGATCGAATTCTTCAGGGGTCGAGTTTTTTGTGCTGGAATTCTTTGGGGGGTCAGGGCTATTTTTGTGTGTTTTAAAAAAAATGTGATTTCACGTATTCTTCAGGGGTAAGTCATGAACGGCAGAGAATTCCACAGGGATCTTCATGTCCCCAGGAATTTCTTTGGGGGTTCTTAACTTAGGTCCTCAACGGGGGATGGGGGGTGGGGATCAATATCTGATTGTCAAGTTTTCTTGAAATATCTGTTTGGTTTTGTAAAAGATACTTAAAAATCGGTTGTAGGAACAAAAAACTTTATCAAGAAAAAGAATGGAGATTTTTGACTGTACAGATAAATTAAAAACTGAGGAATTCGGGCAATTTTAACAAAAAGTTGTATTCAGATTTCACCTTTTCATGTCCAAACTTAAAATTGACGAACAACTGACCGATACGATAACTATGGCATTTCATAACGGATTTCCTAAAAGAACAGAAAATCTTCAGGAGAACCTACCCACACGTTTTAAAAAAGAACTATTAGCGGTAAGAACACACTTAACACTAAATAAGCAAATTTAACTGACAAGAAGCTTGAGCGAATTGAGCAAACATGCCTTTGAATGAGCTGACGGCGACTTGAAGAAATTGTCATTTAAAAAAACCTTTACTCTTTTTCACTCTTTAGGACTTATTAATTAGAACACTGAAAAGTGTTTTGACCGTAATAATTAAGACAAAAAGCTATTGAGAAATTGAACAGAAAAGTTTAAACTTATACCTTAAGACTTCCATGAAAAAAAACCCAACGACGTTGACCGTCGTTTCACTGAAAAGTCTTTAGTGTCATTCTTTTTCTTTTTCTTTTTCAAAACTATTATATTAGTAAATACATTTATGCTAAAACAATTCTCGTTCTCGTTTTCTAACAATCAAATAGTCGACTTCCCAACATCCCGCGTGCTATATTTCACTCGTAGAGTCATTACAATTTAGCTTCTTTTGCTTAAATGAACAACTCTTTTTATTGTGAAGCGACGCACTTAGAAACAGGGCATTTGAAGGAAATGTTGCGACTATTAATGGATAGATAGCTTTAAGTTCCTTACATCATTGTGTCTCTTTTATATTTAGTTCAAAAATGTTCAGAGCACCAGTGTCTGGATGGAACGTGCAGTACTTGTAGCCAGCAGATGTCCTGTGAGGATAAACTTAATCAGCAATCTTGTGGTAAACACTGCTTCCTTAGGGTCGGGTCATTAGTTAAAAGTGGCGGGGAGGAGTACGAATGAATGAAGATTTTTATGCAGGGAAAATATTGACATACCTTGCTTATGGCTCATATTCGAGGTGCACTTTGTTAAATTTTGTTGCAATAATTTTCAGTTAAATAAATCTTAAAAGAGAAAGAGCAAGCAACAAATATCAGATATGATGATGAAGTTGCTTTTGTGAAGTAATGATTAAACTCTTTATCTTCTTTTAAAGAAAATAAACTGCATGAAGTTTCAAAGCACAAATGTAGAAGTTAATTATCACTCTTATAATTCTCTTGATGAAATTGATTTTTTCTTACTAATATGCGAATTGACTAGACGTTTTAATGTCGTTTTTGCATGTATGAAGATTTCAAACAAATGCCCGAAGTCAAAGGATGTCAAATGCAAGTACAAAAAGGTAACACTTAACAATTATCATCAAGAACATCATTATGATCATCAAAATCATCATTACCGCCACCACCATCAGCATGTCCATATTCATTAGAATAATCATCGTCATCACCTTCCTTATTCTTAACATGACCACCATAATCACCTCAACGCCTAGACCATCAGCAATCATCATCACCATCATTATTTGTTTGATCATCATAATTATTATTAACGCATACACCATCACCAATCGTCATCATCACCATCATTATTTGCTTGATCATCATAATTATCATTAACGCCTACACCATCAGCAATCGTCATCTCCATCATCATTATTTGCTTGATCATCATTATTGTTATTAACGCCTACACCATTAGCAATCGTCATCTCCATCATCATTATTTGCTTGATCATTATTATTGTTATTAACGCCTACACCATCAGCAATCGTCATCTCCATCATCATTATTTGCTTGATCATCATTATTGTTATTAACGCCTACACCATCAGCAATCGTCATCTCCATCATCATTATTTGCTTGATCATCATTATTGTTATTAACGCCTACACCATCAACAATCGTCATCTCCATCATCATTATTTGCTTGATCATCATTATTGTTATTAACGCCTACACCATCAGCAATCGTCATCTCCATCATCATTATTTGCTTGATCATCATATTGTTATTAACGCCTACACCATCAACAATCGTCATCATCACTATCATTATTTGCTTGATCATCATTATTGATATTAACGCCTACACCATCACCAATCGTCATCACCATCATCATTATTTGCTTGATCATCATAATTATCATTAACGCCTACACCATCATCAATCGTCATCACCATCATCATTATTTGCTTGATCATCATAATTATCATTAACGCCTACACCATCAACAATCGTCATCATCACTATCATTATTTGCTTGATTATCATTATTATCATTAACGCCTAGACCATTAGCAATCGTCATCACCATCATCATTATTTGCTTGATCATCATAATTATTATTAATGCCCACACCATCAGCAGTCGTCATCACCATCATCATTTTTTGCTTGATCATCATTATTATCATTAACGCCTACATCATCAGCAATCGTCATCTCCATCATCATTATTTGCTTGATCATCATTATTGTTATTTAATTGTATTATATTTTACTCATTTGCGCCATCCATGCAGTCGGTTTAGAATGACAAACGCGTATAAAAACAGTTGATGATGTCACGGGTCGCCGGTCACAACATGCATCTAATTAACGTACTTCCCATGTGCATAGTACGCGCGTGCGTACTATGCGCATGCAGAAAATCAAACACTCAAATAAATGATATCATTGGATGATAAGTTTAGAATAGATTCTAAAAATAGCATCAAAGTATGCACATGATGGGGCACTGGGACTCCTTCTCTTAGTTTATATTCTCTTGGTACGTTATTATACCAGAAATTATATTTACTTGCTTAGTTAGTCATATTTATTTTTTAATTTGGTATTCGTTCTTGGTATTAATTAGAAGTTTGCAGTTTTGACGAAGAGCTTTGTGGTTTCCAAAACGATACGAAAGGCACTCTCGTCTGGAATTTCTTTAAACCAGCGGATTAATCAGGCCAAGGAACACTAACTTTCCTAACCACGACCATACGTCAATGACAGAACAAGGTATCCGACTGTATTCACAAAAATGGTCTCTAAATTAACTATTGCAAATTAAACTGCTTCAACAAACAAATTTCTATTTATCTTTCAATATTTCAAATATGTTCATTAAAAGTGGTTTGAAAAAATTGTCGAGGAATGCAGTTAAATTCATTTAGCATTAGTATTTAGCATAAACCTACTTACTAGCATACTATTACGAATTCTGTAATCTTATTGGCTAACGTACTCAATACCTATCCTGTGATAGATAGTGAGTAGCAAAAAACTAACGATAGCTTTTGAAAAGGATTTTCTCAAAGAATAGAAAACATCGAAAAGAAAAGACTTATTCACATTTATTTTTTTCCGGTCCGGTATCCTAAAAATTCGTGCGTTCTGATTGGCTGTTTGAGCGGGCGGTATTTTGTAAGTATCTGCCCCCGCGCGCGGTCCGGTATCCTTTGCCGCTAAAAGACAACACAAAACGATTACCAAAACAAGTAAAAAAAATACGGGAAAAAAATAAATAAGTTACTTACCGTCCTATAGTCGGTCCGGATAGGGAAAAACTGTGCCCTCGGTCTTGAACACGGACCTCGGCCTAACGGCCTCGGTCCGTATATTCAAGACCTCGGGCACAGTTTTCCCTATCCGAACTTCCTGGCCGGTAAATAACATATATGTATTCAAGAAGAACTTTAAACGGTAAGAACAAACAAAACACTAAAGAAAGTGCAAATTAACTGACAAGAAGCTTAAGCGGATTGTAAACATGGCTCAGCTTTGAATGAGCATGCAACAAAGTATTTGTGAAGAAATTCGTTTAGTTTATCGCTCATGATTTTAAATTTATCGCAAGAACAGATAAAAGGTGAAAAGGTTTGGAAACATAGTTTTCACTATTATAAAAGAAACGAGCTTGAGCTTATAAGTTAAGACATAGATTCGAGTCCACAAAAATGAATGAAAACGGTGCCCGACCGGTTATTGTTGAACGTCATTTTGTTCAATAAGGTTCAGTGTCATTCTTATTTCAATACTCTAATATTAGTTAGTAGGTTTGTGCTAAAACAATTAGAATACTCGATTTCGTTTTTTATGAGTTAAATAGTCGGCGTTACGCACCACCTCATGGATTATCTATTGACTCATAGTAAAAAACTCGACGTCGTAGTCTTATTATTCAATATGTTGCTTTGTGCTTTTTGATGTAGGAAGTTACATTGTTTTAAAGTCAAACAAAGCACCAAAATTGGTTATGGAAGACTTGTGATAAATTGGAATATAACCGTCAATGCCTGCATGCAATTCTGGTATGTTATTCGTGATACATCTAACTCAAAACTCGAATCGTTGTCCATACTGCAACTAGCACCAAGCTTCTCTGGAACACTTCAATTCCTACTGCAGGGGACTGGGCTTTTGGACAAGTACAAATACCAGGAAACTCACTAGGAAAGGTTTGTTTAATATTTCCGTGAATCAGTGAATCAGTGAATCAGTGAATCAGTGAATCGGTGAATCAGTGAATCGGTGAATCGGTGAATCGATGAAATTGGTGAATCAGTGAATCATTGAATCAGTGAATCAGTGAATCAGTGAATCAGTGAATCAGTGAATCAGTGAATCAGTGAACCAGCGTGAATCAGTGAATCGGTGAATCGGTGAATCGGTGAATCGGTGAATCGGTGAATCGGTGAATCGGTGAATCGGTGAATCAGTGAATCGGTGAATCATTGAATCGGTGAATCGGTGAATCGGTGAATCGGTGAATCGGTGAATCGGTGAATCGTGAATCAGTGAATCAGTGAATCGGTGAGTTAGTGAATCGGTGAATCAGTGAATCGGTGAATCAGTGAATCGGTGAATCAGTGAATCAGTGGATCGGTGAATCAGTGGATCGGTGAATCAGTGGATCGATGAATGAATGAATGACCAATGATCAATAACATATATAAAAAAAAATGCTAAATGCTAAATATATCATAATAACTATTAAATATATTTAGGCCCTGCCTAAAAGCGGAGCTTACGATACGAAAGTCACAGGGAGCCCAATTTTAAAATGTGGAAGATAAAATTAAAATCGGAAACAAATCTTCAAATTTCTTATTAAATATTAAGAAAATATTTCCCAAATAATCCAACACAATATCAGGTATAGTGAAATCTAACTCGGATGTCATTTCCGAACTTTTATGGACATATCAAGATTATGAACCAGGCATGAAAACTGGTTAAAAAAAAGGTGAGCAAAATACATAAGCTTACTTTTAATCGTCTCCCCGATTAGTAGGGCACATGTGCCCGGCTAGAAGATATAGAGACAATAATAAAGTTATTATTATTATTATTATTATTATTATTATTATTATTATTATTATTTACTTCTTTTACACTAATAACAATGTTTGGTTAATTATCCACATCAAAAGTATTTTCATTCTTAAAAGTCTTTTAAGACTACGAACACAAGTTAAGTAAACAAGTATAGCGTTAATTTAATTCAAATAATGGAAAGGAAAAACACTATAGAAATCCAACCACGTTCGGTGTCCTAGTGTCCTTGTTTAGTCGTAACATAGTTAATAGTTCCCCTCTATTAACTATGGTCGTAATGAGACTGATTCTTTACTTTTATTTGTTATCATAGATTGTTCTTGCTGGATATGTGAGCGAACACTTCGTAGCTCTAGACGATTTGGGATTTGTCAATGGTGGCTGTGCTTCGGTATATTCTCAACGTAAGCCATTTGTTTATATTTCAGTGTTTCTTTTCATTAATTCTTATTATAATGGAAGAGTTCGATTCAATTATGTAGATGCAGTGATAGGAATACTTTGAGTTTCAGAGGTTCTCTCGCTCCAGTGCTAGTCTCGAAAGCAAAACATACGACCGGGAGGTACTGAGAGGAAGACCTCTGACATTCAAGGCATCTCCGAGCTCGAAGGATAAAATTTGATCACTTTTTGTCTATAGGGAATCCATCATGTTATTCAGACCACAATGGCGCATGTGATTGGGATATGTTAAGTCCACTCATTCACCCAAAAGCAGAAGGATGGCGATGTCTTCGATTTTGGTTTTACAGTGAACGGAAATATTTTGGAAAATTAAAATTAGCTGTGGAATTCCAAAACGACAATAGTACTACAGAAGTATGGAGCTTTAAAAGCGCCACTGTTAAATGGACCTTTATTCAACTACCAATCCCTGAAAAACAAGATCGTTTACAAGTAAGTTACAATTAACTTTAAAACAGCTAGTCCTTCCCCACTTCTTAAGGCCCATACACAAGTTGCAAGTGTTTATTGCTGTAATGTAGTTATGATTATGTATGTACATAAATTAGGGACTTAAATAAATGCACGAGGAGATACAACAATTGCAACGTTATCAGTTATAGAATTCTAGATAGTTTTTTGCCTGTTCTTGTTCAGTGTAATTTGTTTATCGTTTTTTCTTTGCAACAGTGTTTTTACGATAATATAAATAAATACATTTTATCATTATGAAATGCTGTGTTCATACTGTAAAGTTCTAAATACCCAACACGGTATAACAAACTAGGCTTTTAATAAAGCTTCTTGTTCATAGCTTATCTGACTTTTCTCTCACAACTCGGTCATGCCACGTGTCTCTATCTAGACCATAATACTTCGTTATACACACAGTGATCCCGACACTACACATACGACGAAACCTGTTGGATACAACAACGTTGCAAAAGTAAATCTCGATTGGATTTCCGCAATGTTGCTCTCATCTTTCTCACCTGACATTAGTCATGGCATTGAGTCGTTTTAATGCTAGTTGTAATATACTTTTTTACTTTAAGATAAGAATACGAGGACTAAAGGAGAATGACAATGCAATTTTAACTATTAATGGTTCAAGCTTTTCAAAGGAGCCTTGTCGGAAGATTCTAGGTAAGATCTCGCCTGTCAACAATCCATTTATCCAGGATTTTAAAAGGGAAGGTGGTCATTTGACAATAATCTCAATAAGTATCTCCAAATGAGGAACCACTAGTATTTAACTTAAGTGTCTTTGTTTTCTTTAGGCTTTACATGTTTATATGAATCTTTTTGTAAAAATACTCCTATCACTGACTAATATTAATAATACTAAGGTATTGAAGACATGTTTTTGGCTAATACAAGTAGCCAGTTTTAGGATCTGTACTGAACTTGAAATTACTCAAGTATTCGGTATTTTGAGGACTATACATAACTGTCAATCTCTTGAACAATTTACGGATAAATATCGCTAAAAGGTATAAAATGCACTCTACTAAAGCACAATTGTCTTTTTCAATCCAAAAACAATGTTTTATCACAGGCGCAATAAATTCTGGGATACTAGTGGATCCTCCTGTAAATAATCATCTCAATACACGGTGGAAATAAACTTCAAATGGAAAGGGTACTCCCATTTAGCCTAGGTTACCGTTTCATCTCTGCTCAGTAAACCAATACGTTCATTGATGTTTTTCACGGCTTAACCTTTCATTTCCAAATAAATATGAAAGTGTTTTCTAGATAAAAATGGTTATATTTATCATCTCGTTTTGAACCCGGGGGTAGTGGGGGGGAGGGGGGGAGGGGGGGGAGGGGGGAGGGTGCTCCCTTATATTAACTATACGCGTACGTGCCACCAAACAGGGCGTGGTTTTAGCCGATTTTACTCTGCAACACGGTATATAAAATCACGCTCTCTCCTCTCTGGAACAGGGTATCTGTTTTCACAAAATAGGAACTGGAAAGTTTTTCATCGATCTTGCTCTGCAACAGGGTATTAATTTCAGCGATTTCAATCTGGAACAGCGGGCAAGAGTGCCCCCCAACCCCCCCCCCCCCCCCCCCCGGGATTTTGAATTGCTCTCGGGATATCAAATAGACTAATTTAAAACATTGAATCTCTTGATGTCGAAGTGTGATAACAGTTACAAATAACAGTCATATATTTGCCAACAAAAACAAGTTATTTCACATACTTCCAAAAATGATTTCTTGAATTTGTGAATTTAAGTAAATTTTCAATGCTTTGCTGTGTTGTTTGGTCCATTTGAAGCTATTAGTGAACGATTACCAAAGGTTTTTAATGTATTGATCGTCAATGGCTGAGACTCTTCTCCAATTATATGACTAAGGCCCCGTCCACACGTATGCGGAAATTTTTGTATCCGCAATTATTATTTTGCGGATTCGAAAATGTTTGCGTCAACACGCAGCGTATTCGAATCGTTTTCGAATCGTATTCACTGTCCAAACGTATCCGAAAATTTCATAATCCGCCCTGATGCACGCTAGTCCCTAGTTCCTTTGACGGAAAGTTTTTTACGTCATCGTATTCGAAAATTTGCGGATACGACTGCCACACGTATCCGTATTCGGAGCGTAGTCGAAAATTTCCACTCTGGAGACCGTTTTCGAAAATTTCCGGATATGGATATAAAAATTTACGGATAGGTGTGGACGGAACGTAATTCTGTTTTTCATGTTTTTTAGCACATCAAGAGTGTCATGAGTACAAGTCCCTCAGTTATTCAGATCGTCGAGAGGATATCATTGCAAAAGAAGAAGCATTTAGAGGTTGTGACGATCAACTTCTCGCAACCGCCTGGTATCGAGTCGTAGATTATGCTGGACGGCAGTTGGCAAGATCGTGCATAGATAGAAAATCGTCTTGCTTGACTAAATACATGGGGTGGGTCAATGGCCTACTTCCTTCAGTAGAAGATGGGATAGTCGAACGTCAAGCTATGCTTTGCCGCAGATGGCAAGTGCTGTGTTAGGGAAACTATCGTAAAGATTCGAAACTGCAAAGATTTTTTCGTCTATCAATTCCCGAAAAAAGTTCCAATTTGTCCATCAAAGTATTGTACTGTCTACAAACAAAGTAAGTATAGTGCGCGTTGCGTTCGCTTATCACGATGACGTCATTAGAATTTTTTGATAGGCGTAAAAATGGACAGTGCTTAACGTGCGTGTATAAAGTTCTGGATGCTTTTGGGAGGTTACTTAAGCACAAAACAACAAAAACAAACAAACAAAAACGTAGGAGTCTCACGAGACGTAGCCGAGGTTGATTTTAGGTTCTTTAGTGCTTAAAAGCATTCCTCCAGAACTGGATATACGCCCAGGTAAGCATTGGCTATTGCCAACTTGATACGCCTCGTGCATTTCTTACGCTTCCTTCGTGATTAGCAGCCTCACAGACTCAAACAAAACTCGATGCAAGTATGCCAATTAAATACCAACTATTTACTTGTAAACATAAAGGAAACAGGTTGAATGAAGACGCAGAAAAGACGTAGAGGGACTACGATGTTTTACAAAAATATGTAATCTAATAAGAAAATTCTACGTTGTAAATATGAAAGATAACGAGGATTAAAGGAAGATTGGTGTAAAAAAACAGCCCAGATCCTAAAAGTCCAGGTCCAAACGGACACACATCAGTTCAAAATAGTTTATATTTTTATTTTTATTCCTTTTGTATATGCCTTAACGACACTGGTGAAAAACGCACTGCGCACGCTCGGAGATGGCGTAGCGTAACTAAGGACTAGCGTCCGAAACGTCAGTAAGTTTTTTCATCTTTTTCAAGGTGTATAATTTACCTTTTCATCATTACTGTAGCGTAACTAAGGGCAACTTATATTTTCAATGCCAGTGTTTTGATTGTTTTACAAAATCGCAAAACTTTAGAAAAATACTGAAAACTTAAGGTTTTCCTTTTCGTAATAGCAAGATAATTTCAATTGTGATACACTGCTGATTTATACAAAAAATATGTTGTTTATAACGAATACTTAAAAACGAATATTTAAAAAATAGCACTGTCGGTTGAAACAAGGCATACCTTTAGATGTGATCAATTGCTATTGTCCACCATTTTTTTTTTCTCCCAACGCATGCGCAGTGCGTTTTTCACCAGTGTCTGCCTTAACTACTTTTCAAAAAACTTGAAAACATAACCTGTAAATATTAGGTCTTGGGATTCGATTTTAATTTGATATCTTTTTTCATTTGTTTTCATGCGCGAGAAAGATACGGAAGTGAATCAATGACGGACGACCTAAAAGTTTTCGAAAAACAAAGTTTACATGATTCAGATAAACTTGTTAGAAAACTACTGAGACAAGATAGAAACATAAAGCAAAATGCCATTCAAAATACAAAATGATGAATTTCCTTGTCAGTAAATTGGCAGGTAGATGTTTTTTGAGTATTTATTAGCTTTTTAAAGTGAAATACAAGGTTTTAATACAATAACATCTTAAAACAAAACAAATTCAAGATCATTTGTATAATCATACCACAGGCAGCCCAACGAGGTTCCTGTGAATGGTTTATAAGGTAATATATGGGAGTTATGATAAAGTTACGGGAAAAAAAATGTTTCACTCAACAATTTGCCTCAAAAGCAATTTCTCTATTATAACATGTATTCTGAATGCCACCACGCCAAATATTTCCAGAAAAATCCTGACTTCAAGTCGAATATTTGATTTCCTCTACAGCGTGTGATCGATGGTGTTCAAATGGCAGTTGTAAAACGTGAGCGGGTCACGTTACATACTGCATTCTGATTAGCCAAACGTGATACCAAGCTCGAAACCAATTCCCTTTACCCGACAAACTTGGGTTTGTTTCCAATCAGAATGGAGTATTTTTGAATTTTGGTGTAAAACATATTTACAAAGTCAACCGTTTTCTGTTCCAACAGAACGCAGAGATGTTCCTATTGGTGTATCTGAGAGTAACATCATACCTGATGACAGATTTACGGAAAGCTCATACTTTAATGTATTTCGCAACAAACTACACTATGCACGATTGAATGGAAAGGGATTTGCATGGACACCAAAGACCAATGATGACCCTGATGACTATCTACAGATAGACTTGGGTGAGGTGTTTGTTGTTCTTGCTGTAGCTACACAAGGTCATCATTGGGGATTTGGATACACAACAGAATATAAGATATCAACGTCTATTGACAATAACACTTGGACAATGTACCAGAGTGGCGGTAAAGTGAAGGTAAGGACATCTACACTGGTATCTCTATAAAGTGGATAACTTGGCAAACAATTAAAACACACACACGCATGTAACTTTTTTCTGTCGTCTACAACCAATTTAAAGATAAATGGAAAAAAAACGTTTTCAAATTTAAAGATTGCTTTTTTTGTATGTCTTTTCAGTTATTTTCGGGTAACAAAGATCAAAATGGTGTCGTCAAGAATGCGTTAAGCGATACTCGAACTCTTGCAAGGTTCATTAGATTCATACCGACGAAATACTACTTTTGGAAGGCACTAAGTGTAGAAGTGTATGGATATTTGAAAGGTACGTCTTACTGATTTATGTGGTTATCGACGACAATATGGTAAAATGAGTGAATTCAGCTACGAAGGGAGCGTATCTATATAATAACATATTATGAGTGTTGTTGACCTCTAACAACATTTGGGTCTTAGATATAGAAAGCTTTGACTCAAACGCTCAAAAGGAATGGGATGGCTGGGTTAACGGAAGTGAAGAAAATGTGCCATGGGAAGTACTTGATGAGAACTCCTATGAAAAGGTTGCAAATTATTTAAAGGCGGCGACAAGATCACAAGGTATATCTCTTTGTTATAAGAGTAAATTGTGTTACTAGTTGTTACTTTAAATTATATTGTACTCGCACTGTTGCGATATGCGTTTTTTTTTACAGTTATAGTTGCGTTTTTTGTTTTTGCTTGTTTGATCGGTTCTGTTGGGGTAGAATAACTAAATGGTTATACTCACCTAGCTTGGGTTGTGTAATAATAATTAATAATTATGATTATGATTTATATACTGGCGCCTTTTATATGTGGATATAATCAAATGTTGTGAATGGCAGATT
Organism: Actinia equina; assembly: GCA_011057435.1. Lineage (NCBI taxonomy): Eukaryota > Metazoa > Cnidaria > Anthozoa > Actiniaria > Actiniidae > Actinia > Actinia equina. Next base: position 172,238 of record WHPX01001266.1, on the reverse strand, counting down.
GCTTTATGCAATTTAAAAGCATGAGAGATGGTTAGTATGAAGTGTAGGCACTGAGGTTGGTCAATGCGAGGGTTTGTCTTTTAACTCGTGGATACGCGAAGCGTAGAAACGAGAGTTTGTGAGGGGTCTGAATATGCAAATGTGTCACTCGCTCGCTCACTCACTAAGATGTTAGCAGATCGATAATTAAACGTTTATCTGTCGTCTTACGTCATCTGATTACGAACGTTACACGACATTCTGGGCAAGAACGAAACTCTTATACATTATAGACTACATTTAGACTACATTACGCTTTTTTTGCTGATGTTTGAAGTAAACAGTAACGCTTTAGTACAATCGTCAAGATGTTTAAATTTTTTAAAAAGACTCGAGGGTCGAGCGGATGCACGAAAAAAACCCACTTTTCATTGGAATTCAAAACGAAATTCAGATTTCAAGCTTTGGAGGAATTTATTGTCATTACTACTAAAGGCAAGAGAATATGAAGTAAGATAGCATATCCCTGTGACCCATGAAAGTTTCTTGAAAATCTATTTTTAGCTCCGCGAGCAAACCTAAGCTATTTTAGCATGCGATTGCTGATTGGTCAGATTGTAGTGATGTCATGGGTACACAAGAGATAGGCAGTGACAAAGCAAGGTTCATGCAGTTGACAAACCAAAATTTATTCAATTTGACAAGAAAATGTGTTTAGAGGAATTCCTTGAGAAATTCCGAAAGGTTTTTGAAGGAATCCATAAACAGCATATGTGAAAAATACTCAGCTGAAACAAAATCATTCAAGTTTGTTTTTAAATCAAAAAAATGGTCGCTCGATTGAGACTCATTCATTTTGGAGTTGATTGCAGTTATAGATAAGTTATTCTACAATTCTTCACCTAAACTGAAATACAGTTAATATTGCTGTATCCCAAGAACACGTACTTCTGACATGGACTTAAGTGTTTTCAAAATGACAAATTATCTAATGGACATTCAAAATGAAGGTAAATTAGACTCGTTTACGAAAGAGCCGGATTTTCGATGAATAAACTTGTTGAATTCACTGGGTCAAAAGTTTAAAAAACTTTAAACTCAGAGAGAAAACTTAGCATTTACTGTTGGAATCAGTTGTTTACCAGTAAAAAGGAGAAGTTTTATGATAGCTGAAAACAGTCAAGGTGCTTGGAATGGAAGAATTAAACATAAAGCCACAAATACGCCGAACTGAGAGCATCTGGCGGAAAAAATCGCAAGTGAAATGCCCGTCAATCAGGTAAAAATAATCTCTTTTTTACTAGTTTGAATCCTCAAATACTAAGTTTGATTCACTTTTTGTACTAGGCCGATATTGTGATTGTATTTCTATTGTCTGTTAGGAAATTAAGAGTTTGAAAAGTTAGGACAAAAAGTGTGTGAATAAATTGAATTGAACGTTGAGGCGGAGCGAAAATTCATGGTACAAAATATAAAAGCTAGTTCTAGTTTTAATAGTCAAACTTTTTCATTAATTAACTTTTTCTCAATGGGCAATGTCTTTTGCATAAAGTGGCATACCGTATTTTGGCAAGCTAAACATATTAAATAATTGTGAAAAATAATTTCAGTGTCTCTTGTAGTTTTTTCCTCTGTGAAAACAGACGTTTTTCTTCGGCACATTTCGGTGCAAGTTTGCCTTCTGATTCGTGTGTTAAACAAAATACTTGTCTTGCTCATCGTCAGTTCTAAATCACTTTAACTTAACGTAGTAATTCGTCTATGAAGAACACATGATACTTTAATTATTTCAACTTTTTACTGATTATAACGCATTTTTCTCGTTGGAAACTAAAAATATTTTCTGCTCGCATTAAAGTCACTACAACTCTGAGCAATCAGGAATCGCATGCTAAAAATAGCTCAGCCTTGCGCGCGGAGCTAAAAATAGATTTTCAAGAAACTTTCATGGTTACAGACCCATGTATGGGAGATGTGCTCTCTTACTTAATATTCTCTTGCTAAAGGTCAAAGTCACGGCGGCCGATCAGCAAAAAAATCTCATAAACTCGATCGAGCGACGTTTTATTAGAACTGCTGTTTACTTTAACAAAGTGATTTCTTCAATATTAAATCAATGTGTAGATCGTAGAAAAACTAGGAACAATTCCGATGGAGTCTTGAGGAACATTCAGCCAGTCTTGTCATCCAAATAAGCCGTTCTGAATATTAAAAAAAGTAGATTGATCGCCGAAGCAATGTTCTTGTGTGTTAATCTTCGAAGGGAACCAACCTACACAATAGATGTCGCTCAAGACAACTAACGAGAATTCGCTCCAATAAAAAAGCCGTAATTTACAGACTTGAATGAAGACAAATTAAATAATACTTCTAAACCAATTTCTATAAAATATTCGCTTAGTTCACAGTGTAAATAAAGTGTTTAACATAAAAACTTCGATCGGGCAACAAATCGACTAGACTCTTCCACAGTCTCTCGCTCGTCCGTTCCGTCTCCACGCTTAGAGACTGTAACGGTACAATGACCGAAAGGACTAATGGGTCCCGAAAACTTGGACCCAGCGTGCTTTGGGAACCAAAATACTCGTCCACAGTCTCTCTCGTTTCAATATTTTCAAATGGCGGCGAAAATTTGGCGGCCGATTTTCAGTCCATCGCGCAACCGAAATGCATAAAAGAGATTAGTTCTTACGGCTTTAAAATTTTATTCATAAGTTTTAAATTTAAGTACAAAATGATAGAAAATAATTGTTTTGACGCTGTTTTGGCTGTGTTGCCATAGTGACTTAATTAGGCACTCCTACCATGTACAATTAACGCTATAATCGTACTCCTCTCGACCAATCAGAGTCGAGTAATTTTGTTGAGTGTATACTATCTTACGAAATCTACATCGCTGCACATAAACGATCGCGCAGCTGTAAATAATGCTAGATTGGATTGAAAGCAAAAATGTTTTTTAATGGATGAAGATCTAATTTTTTTTTTTTACAGTTATTGTACAACTGAAAATTAATTGTGAATGATTTACAGTTAGTCATGATTTAATTCATATAACTGGTGTAACCAGTTGCAGTTAGTCAGTAGTCGTTGCTGAATGCGGTTTCATCAAATAAACCATATTTGGTCCAGTATACTCAGATTTTTGTTCTTAATTTTTTTCTTAATCAGTAATTATTCAGCCAATGTTTTTCTTGTGAAAGCATATAGGAATTGCATAAAGAGTCACGAGAGGTTTTTCCAGTTTTCCTTGGTCGAAACGGAAGTTTATTTAGTTATTTTTTGTGATTTGAAACTGGATTTGTGAGAGTCCTAATAATCTATAGGAATTGACTATTTGTCCAAGCCATAATCCATAGCTTGGGATGGGCTAGAGAAGAAAAACCTGTGGTTATTAATAAAGTAGTGATAAATTATGCGTTCGGTGTGTATACAATGAAGTAGAGAGAATAAGAGAAAAATATCATATGCCCTTGGCAGGATTTGAACCCACGTCTTCGGTATTCTAGTCCTATGTGTTAATATAACCACTACACTACAAGGACCAACCACGCTGGTAACGCAGCCAGAATAATGAAATGTAGGGTAATCGTGAGGATCCCAGAGCGATATTTTTTCTCTATAGGTAAGTTGAACACCGTAAATGTACGCAGATAATAGACATAGTAAAGTAGAAATTATGCGTTCGGTGTGTATATAATGAAGTAGAGAAATAAGAGAAAAATATCATATGCCCTTGGTAGGATTTGAACCCACGTCTTCGGTATTCTAGTCCGATGTGTTAACCACTACACTACAAGGACCAACCACGCTGGTAACGCAGCCAGAATATGAAATGTAGGGCACTCACACTGTGGCTATTAATAAGTTGGGCATTATATGCAATAGATAACAATTGGCGGAGTATTTGATAGGCTTTCAGTCCTAGGCATTATTAATTCAGTAAGAAAACGTACTGGAAGCATATTTGAGTACGGTATTAAGCGTGTATTAGCAAACTAATCAGACTAATAAATAATTGTTTCCTTAATTTGCAAATAGATAATTAAATTGATTGACCCTGCTTTTTAATTGATTTTGAACTTATCAAAGATTCTGCATGACTTGTTGATCGCAATGAATATCTTATAAGATAGATGTGACCGAAGACATGGAAGAACTGCTTGGGTAGTCTTCAGTTTAGTAACTCTATTTTGCTGAATATTACTCTGAACAATTTGCTAGTTCTGGCCTTCGACTAAGTTTTCCTGCCAGTTCTACTATGTATACATGGCGAGAGACAGGCAAATATCATTATGTAGTATTCAGAAAAGTGTTTTATCAGGTCTAAAACAATGTTTCGTAGCCGAGTGGCTTTAGAGCTGTTAAAAACCTCATTAATAATTCATGAAGGAAACACAATAGAAATCATGACCGTGAAGGAGGTTTTATATCTGATATAGATTCGTCTTCATTTGCATAAACTTTAACTTGGATTTTCTCTATCAAACTTGGTTCATTTCGTAAAGAATTCGGTACAATATGAGAACTTACATCATGAGTTTTTTAACCCGTTCAACTCGCAGATCGTGTTTTATCGGGTATAAAACCACTCGGCTACGCCTTGTGTTTTATACCCGATAAAACACTCCTGCTCGTTTATTAAACATTACATAAAACGCTCCTACTCGTTTTTTAAATTGCTTCAAAAACTCATGATCAATTTCTAAGATTGTGGTTCAACCGGAGCCACCATACACGTCACGAGCATGGACTTTTTATACCTTGATAGCAGTTCGTATATACCTGTCATGCGCAGTTGAGGTTTATACGTCACTATCATGTGCAGTCATTCCCAATACTGGCTCCCACATTTTAAAGACAGCATGCTAGTCTCAAGACAGGATTAATAGTCAATTTGATTTCGTGGGTCGTCGGTTATCGTATGTGAGACAGACCTTAATGTGGCTTCATCTAAATTTGGATATGCCTTTATCTCTGATTATTACAAACACTAAATAAAAGGAGTCCAGTACTACATATCTCAAAGCATTTCATGGTGTTTTTATTCAGGTGACAACTTGACCCAGGATTATGAGTCAGACATTGGTTTCTCGCTCGACCATAAAAATCACTCTGTCAACGTGGAGATAAGAGAAACACAGGAAAGAAATGACCATGTGTCTTTGGATGTCAATCAACAGCACATCACCAATCAACATTAACGTTAGTTATGTAAAGGAGAAGAAAGGAAAGAATGTTATTGCATTTCTCAAGATTGATGCCACGACAAGGTACAAACAAGCTCAAATTCTACAGTACTAAATGAAAAAGAGTCCCATAACATAAACGGCTCACTTGCCTGCACTCGTTCATTACTTTTGACCATAAAATAAAACTGCTCTTTTAATATTCCTTTTTCTCTTTCTTCTGATCTTTTTCCTTCTCAGAAATGGAACTAGAAAATGGATCCACATTTGCGTCACGTGGATGTCCAATTTCGGGGTTTGGCAAACTTACATTGACGGTGCTGCAGTAGATAATGGAACTGGAGTGTTGGACAAACAAGAACTGTACGGTAAGCTTGATGTTTTTCTGAAATATTTTGAAATAAGTATTATTAAAAGTATGTTACGAAAAACTACTAGAGTTACTATGGTGTAAATAAAGCAATAAACCATGGATATTTCATTTCTCTGTATCAGCTAACCTTAGGAGGACGCAGGGAACCATATTAATTATGACTGACCGACATAGGAAACCCATGCTTTTTACAAATGCATTAGCTGTAGCATAGGAAACCCATGCTTTTTACAAATGCATAGTTGGTGATCACTACGCCAAATGCTCAATTCTTCCCAACTGTTTTTTCAGGAGGTAATATATCGGTCACTTTTGATTCTCAAGATCAGAAAGCCGAGGTTAAATACAGTAGACTAAACATATGGAGCAATGTGTTGTCTGAGCAATATATACTCTATATGTCGTACGAATGTGGAACAGAGTCTGGGAACCTCTTAGGATGGAAAGACTACTTGTATGTGCTGCCAAGGAACTCTAGTGGGTTTTGGGTTTACGAGTCAACTTGTCGAGGCAAGCAAGGTATAGACATATCTTGTTATCAGTTGGACCGAATAAATGCTCATACGTAACTTATAATCAATATTTGTTCAATATCAGGAAACGTTATGAGTTTAATAGCTCCATCGAGTCCCGAGACACCAATTAGCTTTGCAAGAATAGAGAGCCCGCAATTCAACAGGTCATTGGAATCTCCAGGAAGGTGTTTGAAGTTCAAGTACAAAATGTGGGGACCTGGAGCGAAAGAGATGATAATTTATCAAGAATTTGATAACCGAGAGTACAGTAAGAGACCGATATGGATGGTCAAAGACAGCGAGGACAGTAGATGGAGGGATGGACAAGTAACACTGACAGCAGTAACAGCATATAAGGTTAGATAAACTCAAGCCATTTTTCCCATGAAAAAAGTTAGTCTAAGTTAATGCGCTCCTGTGTTATTGTTTATATAATCAATTAAATGTAAGATTATGGATAAAACGCGTAGAATTAAAAAAACATGACGTTTCGGCTATTTTTCGTGATAGCCTTCATCAGAATGATGATGAAAATGTGTGATCGGAGCGCGTACATGAAAACAAATACGTGCTGCAAGAAACAATGAAGCTATGAATGACATGTCTATCGTTCTCTGGAGTAGTATATGCCTCACCGCACATGCCGGATTTCGGACGGGCAAAGAGACGGACAGGGACGGGCACATCAATTATTCATCAGATATTAGGCTATTGGTGGGCCAGTGCCATCTGTCTGTTTTGTTGGTGGCATTCTGATGCCTAGTTATAGCCGAAACGTCATGTTTAAAAAAATTGTACGCGTTTTATCCGTAATCTTACATTGAATTAATCTTGTCTGAACGCAAAAGTCTCAAAGGTTCTCGTAGCTCTTCCGTACACATTTAGCAGGAATAACAAGGCCCAGGAACTTGATTTCCAAACCGCTTTACCTACGAAATCCCCCCCATTTCATTGCTCCGGCGCTCAATGCATTGTGGTTTACTAGGATTTTTAACATTGATGGACTACGCTGCATAGTAAACGTTCATAACAATAACTAAAATAATTGTTTTTAAGCTTGCTATCGAAAGTGAAATTGCGAATAAGCCAGGGTTGCTGTCGATAGGTGCCTTACACACCACCAAGGGCTACTGTTCTGATATCAAACCATCATCAGCGAGAGAAGGTGAGATAGCGTTAAAGAATTCTTCATCTGCCAGCTGTAGTCCTCTTCAATGAACACAATGTAGTTTCTCTTAATGAGTTTCCGTATCGAGAGCAAAATAAAATGAAACTTGAATTTACAGACTTTGATTTTGTTCCACACTTTAAATACACAGCCTGCAATGAGTTAATGACCAACAACACAGGCTACATCGTCTCGCCCTATTACCCAGGTTACTATGACAACAATGCTAGCTGTACCTGGACAATTAAGGCGAGCAAAGGTCACGTGATTCGTTTGGAATTTAAAGCCTTTGAATTGGAGTTGAGCCCACGATGTTCAGCTGACTTCGTAGAAGTGTATGATGGAGAGGAAGCCTTGTCGATTTTTCGTATTGGTCGATACTGTGGGTCAAGGTAAAAACAACAAAGAGAATAACATCAATAAATATATAATTAAAATTGATCATGTTGTACTATATACTTATTGAATTTTATTCCTCTAATGTCTCTTATTATTAAGGTTGTGTATTTATAATAGTTTTTCATTTTCTTCTCTCGCATGACGCGGCATCCTGATTGCTTACTATCAATCACGTGACTTTTTGGAGTTGGCTGGGGGGCAAACAAACGGTTTGTGGGGCAACTAGCGGATGCTAAGTCAAAACATATCAAAATAAGTCCTCAAACTATTGTATTTGACTATTTTCACGACATCAAACCAGAAAATTAGAGATCAAAACAACCTCCAGGATTCTACAAGCCATCAAAAAAGAAATATTACCGGAAGTGACGTCTTTTGATAGCAACCTATATGTTGAAAATGTGTAGTTTATTCACGGGTAATAACAAAAATATCATGGTTAAATTGTTTTCAAAAAGGTATTTCCCTAGAATCTCAAGAAAGTTTTGCACAAGTTGTGACGTCATTTTGTTGACCTGTACTATAGTTAGAGTTGTTTGTGCACTAAATAAGAAATGTGGTTGATATAAAATAACAAGAAAAAGCATATTCTGCTTAGCTTCATTTGATAGCTTTTGTGGTACTCTTAAAATTTAGAAGTGTCCTCCCTGAAACTAAGATAATACATTTAAACACATTTCACAAGAGAATATGAACTAAGAGAAGGAATCCTACCTACATAGCCTTGCAACCATCATGTGCACAGTTTGATGCTATTTTTAGCTTGGAGATATTTTGAGCGAAGAACTTGATTGATTGATTTCTCGAGGTAGGCGGCTTCCAGTCTTGCAGTAAACAAAGCCTGTGATTTTGTCGTGGACATAGTAAAATATGGCGCTTTTCGTGTCCTAAAACGAGAAGTTAATGGGAAGCATGATTATCGCACGGGCATGGTAACGAGTTAAAATAGCACCAATGATTCTAAAAATAGCATCGAAGTGTGCACATGATGGAGCACGGGGATTCCTTCTCTTAGTTAATTTTCTCTTGCATTTCATGTATTTGCAACTCAATCTGGCGAACTGTTAACAAAATGACGTCACAACTTGTGCTAAATGTTCTTGAATTTCTAATAAATTTCGTGATATTCTAATAAACTACACATTTTCAATGTATTTTTTTCTTGACATACGTACTTCAAGGACACACACAGATAACGAACCGCACCAAATGTTTTTATACAGCTAAAGCTTTTAGGCTGATGATTCATTTACTGGATATTTTGCAGATATCCACAAATAATCGAGTCACAGTCAGACACCATCAAGATTACTTTTTTCTCCAATAACAATGTTACCAGATCTGGATTCAAGGTTTATTATCAGATTATAAAAGGTACACATACAGACAGCAGACTCTTATTACTGACGTGGTCGCGTCCTTGCAATAACATTTTACAGCATGACCTTTTAATGTCAAACAACTGCTAAGCTTTTAATAGAGGTCAAGATGAAGGCTGCTTCAATTTCAGTTATACCTACCTTGATTAATGATTAAAAAAATATTTGAATATTTATCTTCAAACGTTGTTCTTCTCCAGATACAGAAGGTGACGGCTGTGTTCAAGGTATAAATCACACTGCACTGTCACACGTGTTCCATTGAGGTTATGACTTTACTGTTAGTAAAGCCTTGGAATAGAGAGGTAGAGGGTAGAACTAATAATTTTGTTATTGTTGACTCTTTTTTTTTTCCAAACAGACTGTCCCTTGTCATTTACCTGTGGAAGGGAAAGGAATGGTAGTGGGATTGTCATAACTTCGACTCAATTGAGGTCCATCCCAGACCGACTGCCCAAGAATACTAAAGCCATGTAAGTATCACTTCTTTAGATAAACCCCTTTGGTTGGCAATGTAAATGGCAATTTTTGCACTCTTCAAATAATTACTGATCAAAATCCATTGTTTTCAGTCTGCATTATCCCAACGAATGCATAGAGGTAAATCAGACATATTTAGTGTGCTTGAAAAACGGGAGCGGTCTATGATAAACAAGCTAGAAAGAAAACAATTGGATTTTGATAAGATCAATAATTATACTAGATAATTACTTCGGCACGCAGCATTCGTAGGCATAATGCAGGCAGCTGAGGGCGTGCATTATACCTACGAATGCTGCGTGCCGAAGTAATTATCTATTAAATAACGGCTGTTCTTCGTATCAGGTTGTGTATTTCATTTCAAAGATTTAACATCTACTTTTCTTTGTATCGATAGTTTATTTTCAGGAAGTAAGATTTACCAGGTGAAAAGCAATGCATTCATGAAACTAGGTTTTCTGTCATTGATGTAAGTATGATATAGTTACTTCCAAAGTCACAAGGGACAGAGGACAAACGTCCAAGTGAGGCGTAAATGCATAATTTGCGTCTTACTCGACCCCAGATCACTGGTTCTGACAACCCATGACATTTCTTTGAGCATTCGCAGTGAAAGTTAAAGAGGCTTACAGGTCACAGTTGCGGCTGCGTTAAACGGTCTTTCATCTGTGATACATTCAGCGGGTAGAAGTCATCGAGAGCATCGATTATTTCAAAGCAAAACATGTTGTAGTGTTTATTCCATCAATTTGTCAGCTAAGCAAGTCAGTCATCTGTATTTGTTATGTTTCTTTTCAGTGAATTGAGTTTTAATCGAATATTCGTGGTTGAAGAAGAGTCTTTTGTAAACTTACCAATGTTAAAGACATTGTAAGTAAATTGAAGCGCGTACTGTGATATCAACAAGCTGGTAGCTGTAGGACACCAAAGAAAACCAAACTACAGCTTCCAGACTGTTCATGTCACAGACACAGGTGGCAAACCAAGTTTGTATATTTTGGGTAACACACAACAGACAGAACGAAGCCTGGGAGTGGATGAACAAACAATGAATGGTGAGATGAAACAAAGAACGCAGCTGACATGTAGAATAATGCACATCCATGCTTTCTTTGCTTTTGTTATTTTATCCAATCCCAATTAAGCTTCGTTCTACCAGTGGACACCGACCCTATATTTTACTCTACAAAAGAATATTTTAAACGTAAGTTTCGTATTAGCTTTTTTTGTTTTTGTTTTGCCTTGTTTTGTTGTTGCTATTGTTGTTGTTACTGCTGTTGCTGTTACTGCTGTTGTTGTTACTGCTGTTGTTGCTGCTGCTGTTGTTGTTGCTGTTGTTGTTGTTGTTGTCGTTATTTTTGCTATTGTTGTTGTTACTGCTGTTGTTGTTACTGCTGTTGTTGCTGCTGCTGTTGTTGTTGTTGCTGTTGTTGTTGCTGTTGTTGTTGTTGTTGTTATTGTTGTTGCTGTTGTTGTTGTTACTGCTGTTGTTTTCTTTGTTGTTGTTGCTGTTGTTGTAATTGTTGTTGTTGCTGTAGTTGTTGTTGTTGTTGTTGTTGTTGCTGTCGTTGTTGTTGTTGTCGTTGTTGTTGTTGCTGTTGTTGTTGTTGTTGTTGTTGTCGTTATTTTTGATGTTGTTGTTGTTGTTACTGCTGCTGTTGTTGTTGCTGTTGTTGTCGTTGTTGTTGTTGTTACTGCTGTTGTTGTTGTTGTTGCTGTTGTTGTTGTTGTTGTTGCTGTTGTTGTTACTGCTGTTGTTGTTGTTGTTGCTGTTGCTGTTACTGTTACTGCTGTTGTTGTTGTTGCTGTTGTTGTTGTTGTTGTTGCTGTTGTTGTTACTGCTGTTGTTATTGTTGTTGCTGTTGCTGTTACTGTTACTGCTGTTGTTGTTGTTGTTGATGTTGTTACTGCTGTTGTTGTTGCTGTTGCTGTTACTGCTGCTGTTGTTGTTGTTGTTGTTGCTGTTGTTGCTACTGCTGTTGTTGTTGTTGTTGCTGTTACTGCTGTTGTTGTTGTTGTTGTTGCTGTTGTTGCTACTGCTGTTGTTGTTGTGTTGTTGTGTGTTGCTGTTGCTGTTGCTGTGTGCTGTTGCTGTTGCTGTGCTGTTGCTGTTGCTGTTGCTGTGCTGTTGCTGTTGTGTTGCTGTTGCTGTTGCTGTTGCTGTTGCTGTTGCTGTTGCTGTTGCTGTTGCTGTTGCTGTTGCTGTTGCTGTTGCTGTTGCTGTTGCTGTTGCTGTTGCTGTTGCTGTTGCTGTTGCTGTTGCTGTTGCTGTTGCTGTTGCTGTTGCTGTTGCTGTTGCTGTTGCTGTTGCTGTTGCTGTTGCTGTTGCTGTTGCTGTTGCTGTTGCTGTTGCTGTTGCTGTTGCTGTTGCTGTTGCTGTTGCTGTTGCTGTTGCTGTTGCTGTTGCTGTTGCTGTTGCTGTTGCTGTTGCTGTTGCTGTTGCTGTTGCTGTTGCTGTTGCTGTTGCTGTTGCTGTTGCTGTTGCTGTTGCTGTTGCTGTTGCTGTTGCTGTTGCTGTTGCTGTTGTTGTTGCTGTTGTTGTTTTTTCATGTAAAAAAGTTATGAAAAATTTTCCAATTAGCGCTTTATAGTAGACAATCATACCTATGAAAAATTAGTGGTGATAACTAGTAGAACTAGCGTGGACTGCGTCGGTGCTTCTGAATAAAACAGTAGAAAATTGTAGTTAAATTGGATCACCATGAAAAGCATTGGGAAACTAACCTTTCGGACGTTAGTCCTTCGTCGGATTAACTGAAAATTGGTATCGCATCATATTGATTTTTCATGGCTTGACTACTACGTCACTTCCGTCCGTCGGTACGTAAAGACCCTAATAAAATATATATTTCGCTATAGGAAGAACAATTTAATCCAAAAACAAGTGCAAACAAAAAAAAATTTTATGCAGTCAAATGAAGATGGATCAAAAAAGATTTTTTTAGAGAACAATTGTATATTTTTACTTTGTAAGAAATGCATTTTAATTTCGCTCTAATCATCAAATCTTTAAGACTTTCTAATGATAGCAATACTTTTATCGAGTCATGCCAACTGACAATATATTTGCAAGACTTCCGGCATTTTTAACAAACATTTTAAAAAAAGAAAGAAAATGCATGTTTATTGGCTTCATATTGTTTTGCAACTATTCATCCTAATGTTGAATGAAATATAAACAGAAATAACGTTTACGCATTTATTTAGCTTTTCCAGATGGCATAACCTAACCAAATGAGCCATAATAGTAATTAATTAATTAATTCTCATATAGCTCACGAACCATATGGAGATGCTCTAATGCGCTTTACAATATAAATAGTACAGATAGTACAGAAATAACTTGCATACTTATACGTATATGATATTTATAGTAGACCATAGGCAGCCCAAACTAGGTTTCTATGTATGGTTTATAAGGGAAAGTATGTGAATAGACGACTTGCACTAAGAGGTCACGTGATTAGATTGGCGGCTAGCATTACAGTACAGATAGTACAGAAATAACTTACATACTTATACGTATGTGATATTTATAGTAGACCATAGGCAGCCCAAACTAGTTTTCTATGTATGGTTTATAAGGGAAAGTATGTGAAAAGACGACTTGCACTAAGAGGTCACGTGATCAGATTGGCGGCTAGCATTGTACAGGATTTTAGCTATGCGATGGGTGGTTCTGTTCTTTATATTAACTAGATATTTATTCAACTGCTGTTATTTCTTTTGCTGAAACAATCATTATATCTTTTATTACTATTTTTAGTATTGGTTACTAAAAGCACATTTTTCTTCGTTTTTCAACCAACTTTCTATTCGTAATTTTGTTAGATTTTCAATCTTATCATTAAGATATTTCTTTCATTATAATAATTTGGGCATATCAGTAGGAGGTGTAATTCACTCGTTACTTCAAGATTGCATATCTGACATAATCTTTCTTCTGGTTTGGTATATGGTCTTGCATATCGACCTAATTCAATTTGTAAGCAGTGATCACCTATTCTTAATTTGCTTAGATTTATTCTGTGTTTAATGTTAGTTACCTCTTTTAATAATTTTTTCCGCTTATAATCTACTTTAAATGTTCTGTGAATCTTTTCTTCCCGAATCGTTATGTATGTTTGCACGCCAAAGTTGAAATTCTTGACCTTCATTTCTTTGTCTACTAATGCTTTTCATCAGCTTAGTTAATTGGTAGTCAGTCAGTCATCAAGTAAAAGTAAGGTCATATTTTACTCACCTTTTATAGTTTTTGAATTGGAAGAGATAACTAGCTAAAATCCAGTGTCAGCTGCGTTGGTGTGTGTTTTTATTTAGAGCTGATTTGCCTGAAAAATCCTGGGTGGTGTACACGTGATACAATTCCTAGGTCGGAGAGTAGTAAACTTGAAAACAAGGCTCGCGCGCAGAAAACGATGTTATTATATTTTCTATTATCAAAATTATCGTCTCTTATAAAATTGGACGTCAAGTACCGTAGAGACCAAGAGGTTAACGACGTGTCTGCTCAATAGTGCAGCGCCTTGAATATTAAGTCCGCTTATCCCTATTACATTGAAAGACAATTTTTTTCTGAAGAAAAATAATCACATTTTGTTTTTAGACGACTTAATAGGAATTTCATTAAAGAAGTTTTAAAAAACATGTTTGTTGGTTTGAAGAAACTTGAAGCAATGTAAGTATAAAACAATGTGGCTCTTAGTATAGGAAATCGCACGATCTCGACGAAAAACACTGTCTATTAATTCCAAATTGTACGAGAAGATCGTGGGATTTTTTGTTTATAGTTCACTCAACAAAATTTCAGAAAAAAATGCGAAGCGACGCCGTTCATCTTTGTCTATTTGGCGGCCGATTTTCAGTCCAACGCGCAGCTGAAATGCATAAAAAAGATTAGTTCTTACGGCTTTAAAATTTTTATTTATGCTTTCTAAATACAAAAGGATAGAAAATAATTGTTTTGACATCGTTTTGGCCGTGTTGCCATAGCGATTTAATTCGGTACTCCTACGGAGTACAATTAACGCTATAATTTTACTCCCCTCGACCAATCAGAGTCGAGTAATTTTGTTGAGTGTACTATAAATAATGGAAGAGGAATCTTCTAACCATAAAATACTATTCTTTTAATTCAGGGATCTCGGAGAAAATTTAATTTCCAATATCAATTCGGATGCTTTTTCTGGTTTTCCAGGTCTTCGTGCACTGTAAGTTTTTCATATCAAAGCTATACAATAAACTAGTCGTTTGCGTTGTTAAGGGTGATCTTTAATGTTGTCGTATTTTATGCTTTGATAGGAGCCTTCGTAGTAACCGAATAGAGAGACTCCAAGAACAGTCCTTTCAAAATAACACTAATATGACATATCTGTAAGTGCTATTGAGTTTTTTAATGTAAATATTGGGGAAAGTGATTAGATAAATTCAAAAATAGAAGGAATTGTTGGTGAAAAGTATAAGAATGAAAAGTAGAAAAAGAAGGTAGGAAAATAAGGTTTGATTCGTTTTCTTTTCTTTATTAAGAATGACATCACTTTAATTTTTGGTTCCAATATGCGTCTTTTCCTAGATACCTTCAAGACAATTCACTGAAGTCGATTCCTGTTGGGATTTTCCGTCAGCAAAAGTACCTTGAGATCTTGTGAGTAACCGATATGTTTTAATCGACAAGTCATTGTTTTAACATAAAACATCGTATTAAAATGTTTGGAATTCGATCTTGATTATTTATCTTTTTTTTTTTTCTTTTTTTTTCCCCCCAGGCTTCTTCATAAAAACAAAATTCAAAAAATCGACAAAACAATTTTTGAAGGACTTGAAAACCTGAAAAAACTGTAAGCTATAACACTTAGGCTAGTCACCATTAGACCCTCAACTTTGAATGCTGTTCAATGCGCTAAATTTTCCTTATGAATGAAAAATACAGCCATAAAAGGTTTATTAGGAAAAGATATAAATTTGAAAAGACAACCGTCCCTGAAAAACGGCATGGATAATGTTTGATATCGTCTTTATTGAACCTACTTTTAGCCGGGGGGTTGATTCTTGATGTCCCTCTTCTTAAATTAGACATTGATGCTCGAAGTCCATCCAAACATCTATACGTCATTCCGCTACTATCTTTCTAAGTTACAGCTCCTAATACCATACTCTTTCTACTCGGTACTGTTTTGAAAATCACAGAGCTGGAACGTGACGTCACGAAAGCAAATACTGTTCCAGCCATTTACCATTTTCTCTCCTTACTCTTTCCCTTGATTCATGCAAAGTTTAAGGATTCTTTTCGAAGTATGTGTGAGTGAATGAACGAAAGACTGATAAGACGAAACAACTGACCAAATCAAGCGAACAATGAAAAGTACCAATGAATTGATATTTATAGGACATTGAAGAACAATTCCATCAACGAAAGAACCATTCCAAGAGATGCATTCAAGAACCTGCAAAAACTAAAATATCTGTAAGTGAAATTAGACCGAACCCGTCTTTGTCCACCCAAACAAATGTGTAGTTTTCCCAATGGATAAAAATATTTCCGACCAATTCCAACTCGACTATTCGTAATATGTTTTTGACAGTTCTTCGATTTTTTTAAATGTAACATTATGCATTGATTCTAAGATATACATTTACAACTTATCAGAAAGCGGTTTGGCTTCCGTGATGTAAAAAAGTACACATTTTAGCTTGTCCGAAGAGGCAGTAACTAGGGATGCAGAACAATAAATGCGGGATTGATGTATTGTTATAAATGTGTTGTTTAATCTGCCGCATATTAAATTTTACTCAAATTCTATATTTTTGTCAAGACTTTTAATCTTTCTCTTACTCGGTACCGTAAAAGGTCAACAGACAGCTTCATCATGTGCTGCTATGCAACCAAGTCTATTCCAAACCTTAACTGTGTCTCCCCTGGCAACGAGTTCTCCAGTTGTGACGACATGCTCAAAAACACCGTAGTAAAAGTCTGCATTTGGGTGGAAGGTGTTCTCGCTACCTTTGGCAATCTGGCTGTCATAACATGGTGGATATTCATTTCAAGGAAACGACCAAAAACAGGAGGAATAAAGATAAACAGTGTCCAGTCCTTGCTATTTTGCCATCTCGCGCTTGCTGATTTTCTTATGGGAGTATATCTTCTGCTCATTGGAACTTACAATGAAATATGGAAGGGAGAATACTTTAAGCACGACGTGGAGTGGAGAGCTGGCATCAAGTGTAAAATAGCAGGCGCCATTTCAACTTTGTCTAGCGAAGTTTCAGTCATGGTTTTGGTTGCCATAACAGCTGATAGAATTAACACAATTCTTTTCCAGTTCTCAGGGAGACGCACTAATCTGAAACTTGCTCATTTTCTCTGTCTGTTTATTTGGGTCGCTGGCTTCACCATGTCCTTTTCTCCCCTTCTTGTTCCAAGTTACTTCAGCGACAAGGTATCAGGTTCCAGTTTTTACGGCCGTTCAACTGTCTGTCTGCCGCTACAGTTGTCCAACGACCGCCCTGCGGGCTGGGAGTATTCAGTTGCTGTTTTTATTGGCTTTAATGGCGCAGCTTTCCTTTTCATCCTTGTTGGTTACACCGCCATTTTCATAAAAGTTCGAGAATCTGCTCGAAAAGTCCGTTCGTCATCAAGTTCTGACTCTGCATTAGGAAAGCGTGTTTTGTTTGTGATTCTGACGGATTTCTTTTGCTGGATGCCTGTCATGGTTCTTGGCATCATCTCTCTTTTCCATGACTTCAACGAACCTTCTGTGTATGTCTGGGTAGCAGTATTCGTACTTCCCGTCAACTCCGCCATCAATCCAGTACTGTACACCTTCTCGTCCTCTCAAACGATCAACAGCATGAAATCAATCAGGAAAAGATTGTTGAAAGATAAAGGTAATGGTGTTATTGGTGCGTTTAGTAAGGGGGAAGGAGTGGAGAGGAAGGGAATGCTCAAACATGATTGCTAAAGGATAAAGGTAAATGATGTCCACAGTGTATTGAAGGGTAGAGGGAACTTTGAAAAAACCTTTTGACTGATATGATAAAGGTCAGGGCCAGTGTACTTACAGTTAGAATCGGTTTCTACGAATGGAGGATGAAAAAAACCTACAGAAAAGTGGTTTAAACAAGGGAGAGACCCAACAAACTCTACTCACGGTGATGCATGGAGTTCAGGGGTCGAACCTGAGAGGCCTGAGGCAAGTGGACTATACTACTGGCCTTGATTCCCAATGAGTAAGTTAAGAACCAGAAGGAAAAGGGAATATGAATGCCCGGTATATAAAAAAAGATTTTACTGAATAAACGCTCTGATCGGATAGAAAATAGTTTATTTTTACAGTCAAACCACATTTTAAAAGCGTGAACACGTGGAGGTCATTAAGGACTTTACTCTTTCATTCTTGATTTAATTATTGAATTCGAACATCCATTATTGTAAACGAATCTTCAAAGCCTACCATACACAAAAAGTCAACCATATACGCAGCTGGAATGCCAGAGCAATATTTTCGTGCAAGGAATATCTAATATTAACGACTTACCTTCGGTTTCCGCTATAAACTCGAGTCTGGAGCCAAGTTAATCGCATTTTCAAACTATTATTATTTTTTGAATATTGACGGATGTTTTTAACACTTTCACAAATAGTCCCCGTGGTTTTGCCTTCGAGGGAGCAGAGGATTTGCCGAGAAAAAGAAAACCCAGAACAACTGGCTGTCAAGTAAGAACTGCATTAACTCTTCTAAAGACCAACTCCACACCTCTAAAGTGAGTGCAAAACAAATCTCTTGACGATGTAAAACATTGGTAATGTGATAAGGCTTTGCATAGATGTTACTAGTATTGTTATTGGTTTTGTTTGCTTTCTGTTCCCTTTCTGTTTTTTCCTCTGAAACCCAAGCTATCCTCACTGTCACTATTAGCATATTAAATCTTGTTCTGCACATGTAATATCGGCATATTGTAATGACCCTACCCCCCTAAGGAATTAGCAAGCACGCGCATGCGTACTTTAGTAAGTGTGCCATGTAAGGATTTCGAAATAGTAAAGTTGTTTTTAAACGAAAAACAAAATAAATTAAAATTAAAATTAAAATTAAAATTAAATAAATTAAAATTAAAATTAAAATTAAAATTAAAATTAAAATTAAAATTAAATTAAATTAAAATTAAAATTAAAATTAAATTAAGATTAAGATTAAGATTAAGATTAAGATTAAGATTGAAATTGAAATTGAAATTGAAATTGAAATTGAAATTGAAATTGAAATTGAAATTGAAATTGAAATTGAAATTGAAATTGAAATTGAAATTGAAATTGAAATTGAAATTGAAATTGAAATTGAAATTGAAATTGAAATTGAAATTGAAATTGAAATTGAAATTGAAATTGAAATTGAAATTGAAATTGAAATTGAAATTGAAATTGAAATTGAAATTGAAATTGAAATTGAAATTGAAATTGAAATTGAAATTGAAATTGAAATTGAAATTGAAATTGAAATTGAAATTGAAATTGAAATTGAAATTGAAATTGAAATTAAATTAAAATTCTGTTGATTATGAAGCCTATTTCTCTTCACAACCATAGTGAATACTACACATGCGTTTTATAGCTAAGAGGCTTTTATTCAATCGTATTGTTAAAACGCGTCATGATTCTTTTGCTGCAGAATAAACGACTGAAAACGAAATATTTATAACCGAGCATATAAGTGGTGGAGGCTGATGATGATGAAAGTAAAAATTAAAGATTGTAACAAGATTGGTGATTTAAAAGAAGACAGAGCCTTAAAGATTAAACCATTCCTGGCATCTTTCAAGAAATAACAAGCGTTGGAAGTGTTTGAAATAAATCAGTAATCAGATTAACGAATGAGAATTATTAGAGCACATTGATAATAACTTTGGTATGATTTGCACAGCCAAAAAAAGTAAATTTGAAGAGATTCGAACAATCTTTGATTTTACACGTAATTTGATATTTTCCCGCCCTTTTAATGAATAAGCGCAGTGCTTTTCACCCTTGTAAGACCTTAAATGTACAAAATCTTAAAACTAAAAATATGAGCAAAAATTGTCGTTGTTTCGTTTCTATCTGAAATAATTTTTGTAGCATTTAAAATATATTGATAAATATTTAAGCTGTCTTTGCTAGTATGTGCTGTGCGTAAAAGAAAGTGAGTGGCGTTTCTATCATAGATAGTTATTATATTTGTAGTCATTACTATGTATTGGTAAATAATTAAAACTGCTTTTTCTTGCATTTGTTATCTCTAAAAGAAAGTGATAGTGACAGTAACGTTGCTGCGAGAACTGCATTCGCAAGGGCTTCCCGTACGTAGCTTGAGTCGCTCAGAAAGAGAGGTTTTAGTTCATTTTTGAATGGATTTAGCTATAATTTAAAGTTTTCTACAATACTAGCTAACGAAAGGGAAGCTTTCGTTCGTAAAACGTGAATGCAAAGCAGAAAAGGAATCAAAAGAAGACTTCAACATGAGCTAGATAAGAAAACGGTTGTATTTCAAACTTCTTTTACACTTCACTGAGTTCCATCGAATTATTGAATTCAACTGCCAGTTCTTCAATTACATCTGACTCTACTGGTGAAATAGCCTATTCTGATAGAAATATGTCAGCGTATTCCTTCATAGAATATACAAAAACACTCTAAACAGTTTCATTACTTGCAATATTTTTATCTGTAGAAATGATACAGTTTATATAATTAGTTGTTTTTTTCTGAAGCAAAATTTTCCTTTAAGGCTGATAGATTAGGCAAATCTAAAGAGTTATTATGAGTAGTTAAAGGAGCTATCTCTTAAACTAGACCCTGTGAGCAGAGTATGCTGGGATACCTGGAGGGGTTGAGTGGAGGGCATGGTTTCAACAGCCATGGAGTATTTTATAGGCTGAGTTTGCAAAAATACTAACAACATGATAAACCAGACCCTGGTTGGGATGGTGTACTAGTATCAGAGTCAAGCAAAAGTAAAAATAAGTTGCAAAATTTTGAACGACAGTGTTAAAGCCGACCGTTTGCAGGCAGAGCGTTTATGCCATACTCATGAAAAATCTCAATATTGTCCATGAAGTTCATTGAAAAATCTTAGAAATAATCGCTTCGAAATCATCACGCTATCTTCTCGGCTTGAAAAATTGAAAAACTAACATTTCTAGTTCGGCTGTCTTGGATATTACCACGGTCAACGAAATATAGCATGCGTAGACATAAACCTGTGCTACGTGATCTGCTAGCTCCGCCCTCTCATAATCACTTGACAACATAGCGACATTGATTGACATCTGGTACATAATAGATGATTGGAGTATGGGCGGGAAACCCATAGCGGATGCCCGCAAAGGTCTTTTGAAGAGAGAAAGTTCCTGAAGACCCCTCGGTAACTATAGCACAACTTTGCCATTTTGTCACGGAGGAAAAAAAAAAAAGAGGCACAACAGGTATCGATCCCAGCAAAAAAATTTAAAAAAGAAAAAAATAAAGAAAATAAAACGAACAATGTAGTGCATTTCGATTCGATTTCACTGCATGGTTTTTATTATGGGAGAAACTATCTTCATCTTGAATAAAAAAATATTTGAAGATTTTTTCTTTTGAGGTGCGAAGTTGAGCCGTTATTTGCATATCACAGTTGCAGTGAGGCGAATCCAATCAAGCAAAAGATCAAGCAAAAACTAGAAAAAACATCTGAAGACATAGCATAAATTAAGAAATCGAACTGTCCCGCAAATTAAACATAATAATAAAAAAATAATACCTCGTGAATATAAAATGTAAAATACAGAAGCCTTGCTCCGGCATGATCCGGAGAGACAAGGGGTGATCAATCCACCGATCCTCCTGGCGTAGAACCGCCCTTTCATACCTACTCTTGACTTCAGTGGCATCTAATCAGTTAATTAGTCGGTTTCTATGTCGATTGTTTTAGATTCCTCGCTATAATTGTACACTTTTGAGTAGTAACATCTTATAGTGTGGGTCTACCGCTAACGGCTTGTGCATTTGTGAGTGGTTTGAGCGTATCAGAAGAATTTTGAGCCATTAAAGCTGTTGAGTAACAAATCTAGATAGACTGCGTCACATCATGAATTTTCTTCGCAAATATCTATTTACGAGTAAAATTCCGGATGTGACGCAGGCTAAGATCTAGAGAGAGCATGTAGAAGTTCAAAACAACAACCAGGTAGCCCAATTGCACGCATAAGAAAAAAGGTTAATGATATGCAGTTGAAAGTAATTTTCAAAAAAGAATGTTCTGGTATTTAATAGACACCTTGAAACATAATTATGAAAGTGAGTCTGTGAATTGATAAGAACGCTTGGAAATTTGGTTTCATTCTGTTTTTCGTTTGGGCTACCTGTGGCTAAATTCCACCAATCATAATCGCAGCAGCTGCAGACAGTCCCAGGCTGTCAGAAACTGCATTTTGAGGACGATCCGACAAGAAAGCCCAAATTATATCTCGGGCTTCCCTTGGAGCCCGAGTAATAGCGAAATCCAGAATTTGTTTTCCAGAAGATTTAGCAAATAGAAGTCCATCGAAGTCGAAGTCGTTTTTCGTAACTTCAGACAATCAATTCATTACAGAATCCGCTTCCAAACTCAACAAAATAACAAAGAACTAAACGAAGTAGGTGTTAAAAGGAAATAAATAAAAGGACGACTATTCATCTTACCAGCTAAACTGAGTAATTAAAATATGAAATCGAGCGAAACACTTTGAACGAATGCCAATAAGCATAAGAGCACAGGGAGCCCAATCTCTGGAATGTGCAACTAGTATCAAAGAGTTCGCCAAAGGGCGGTTTGATTTTTGAAGGAAAAACATATGATAGTTGATTAAAAACAACCGAATTCTTGAAGAATGATAAAGCTAAATAAAGGGTGAATATTTGTTGTAGCTCTCCTTTTGATATTTCATACAGCATTAAGATTCTGTGCATTTCCTAGAAGTTTTGCTTTTGAAATCAAGCGGGATCCCTGTGTTGTGTACACGAACTTACGGACGGACGGAAGTGACGTAAGCCAAGCCACGAAAAATCAACTCTATAGTCACCTTTTTTTTTAAAGTATGGGGCTAGCTCCGCTATTAAAATGCGCAAACCCCCCTCCACCCCCTCTATTAATGACCGGTTCCTTAATGATCTTAAGCTGTAAAATTATACTTTTGTATATATATTTGCCATAACGATGCACTTTTACTTGTGTTTTCTTATTTGAACTGTTTTTTAGTTGATTGATAGTATTATACTATCTAGATAAGATGGCTGCCATTTTCCCCCTCGATTTGCTAAATTACACTTTTCTGCACTGAATTACACTTTTTTTGCACTGTATTACGTATTAAAAACACTGCTCTAAGCCAATCAGAAATGAGTAATTTTTTCATGTGTGTTATTAGCTTATTATTTTCGTCATATCGACATGATCTTTTTTTACTTTTATTTTTCTAATTCTTTACTTTTCATGGGACGCCAAAGTACCTTGTTAATTTTTTTCTCCACCATCATATATATGTATATGTCATAGGACTCCATGCTGTCCAATTAAGAAATAATTGGACAAGGAAAATCCCGAGTACTGACAAAATTTGATGAGGTCGTAGACCGAGTTCAATTTGGCAGTCAGAGAATATTTTAAGTCTAATTTGAGTCTAATTATTTCTTGATTGGAGGGAATGAAATCCCATTACCTTTTTTTTAAACAATTCTTTTAAAAACTTAACCCATATAACGTTTTGCAAAGACAGGTGAGGCCCTTGAAGTTAGAGTGTATTTTGGCTCTCTCAGAGAGTCATTTATGACAAATACTTTTTTCTTATTATTCCCCGGAAGTCAAGCGATAATATTCGAAGCACGAAGTATACCTGGATCCCCTTTGGCTATAGGTCAACCTTATACCAGAGTATGAGCGAAATTCTTTGACATTTTTCCCTGTTGTCTGCAAATTTTGACTTGATTTTTGCACCTTTTCTAAAACATTTGTATATTTCCTTGTAAAATCAATGGTTTTCAAAACATTTAACCATATGTAAAGTGACAAATATTGAAAGTCTCATTAATTGTCAAACTGTGAAAGACCGAATTCAAACAGATGGCATCCACTTTATTTATTTTTTATTTATATCATCAAATTGCATTAACTTTAGTATTTTTAGACCACGCTGTGCATATCTCCAATACTACTACTTTTGAATTTTAAAAACTGAACATTTTGCTGAGCATAATCCTGTATTAGAGGTACTTTATATGATAGTGTAAATACATATACATTTTCAATGCCATTTACCAAAAGGACAAATTTCTAAAATAAACTCTCATATTTTCACTTTTTATAATACATTAAAAAAACAAATTCTAATGTTGCATTAGAACGCTGTAAAAATAATTAGAAACATTTTCTAAGAAAAACCTTCATATTTTGGCCTATTTATACTACCGGAAAGAACTTTTTCCATTTTCTGTTATATTAAGATATGACAGAATAGCGTTCCATTCATTGCAGTTCATTTATGTTGTATTAAATTAAGTACTTTTGTTTGGAATTGGGTGAGGCCCTGTAGAACTTGTCGTAGCAGGCTTTACCATTTATTTATGTGAATTCAAAGCTTTGCATAATTATAAGGTACGTTTCTTGCATTCATTTTGTTTCTGATATTTCCTAATAACGTTTTTAATGCCAAGAGAATTAATGTGAATCTTTTTAACCACGAAAAAAATACACGCCCTAGCATACTAATTCCAGCTGCCCGCCCTAATAAATATTTGATCTAGTCTAGTACAGTTAACCATTTCTATCAGTCTTCATTTTTATGCCATTACTTTTCTAGAGAAAAATTAAAGTAAAGTTGAAATTCGTCCGGTAAAGTTAACGATCAGAATCTTTACAACGGAAGCACATTCCGTGCGTCTTCAAATGGCACAACTTTGCAAGAGGTTTGTATTTTTTTTCTTTTTTTTTTTCATTAGTTCATTCCATTTCGCTTACTCGACACAGAGCGCTGCAGTACTCGATCCCAGTAGTTAATAAGGATGGTGGTTCAATGTTATTCACATTTGTAGCATTTCCATTTTCGCGGAAACTTTCGATCCCTTTTGTTTTGTAAAATTGCTGAAAACGCGTGCACGGTAAGCGCTGTCATTCACGTTTGAATGAGTAGTTTTGCGGAAGTACACTTTTATATAGGAAAGTTTTGACTATTTAATCGTGCACAGTCATACGCTTAATAGTGGTAGTTTAATTTGACTTAAATTATAAATATATATATAAACATTAAATGTTAAATCAGACATAAAATGGCTTTCGAGGAAGAAAGGAATAAGGGAGCTGCTAAAGCAAATCGAAACAGTTTCATTTTGGTTCGACTAAAATAATGATTTAAATTAAATTTTAAATAATGGCTACTCTCATGGTATTTTATGTAGTGTTTAATAAACGAGTAGGAGTGTTTTATCAGGTATAAAACACGAGGCGTAGCCGAGTGCTTTTATACCAGATAAAACACGATCTACGAGTTTTTGAACTGCTTAACACACTGAGAGTATATGAACCGCGTGGCACTAATGAAATAGTTGAAGATATAGAAGTAAGTTATAGTGCTTGGGAACGAGGTTATTCCGGGCGAAAGCCCTTGGAATTAAATTCGGAAAAATTAATTTCCGACCTCGCTGGGATACGAACTATTTGCTTAACACACTCATGAACAATTTATATGATTTTGGTTCAACTGGAGTCACCATACACGTCACGAACATGGATTTTTATACTTCGATAGAGATTTGACGTCACGGCCATGCGGAACCAGGTTCAATAGATGCTCCCACACGTTGGATATTGCGTGCCAAAGCAAAGACAGGCACGTTTGTCAAAGATCGTTGGGGTTGACTATGACCTTGATGAAGCTCTCTGCCTTCATCTAAACTTGGATGCATACTTCATTCCTGATGAAGTCATCCTCATAGTATTCGAGTGGTCTTTATATAAAGACACATGTGTCATTATATAAAATCACTTGAATACTAATGAAGAGGACTTTATCGGGTATAAAGGTTCATGCACGTGACGTGTATGGTGGCTCCAATTGGACCATAAGCTTATGAATTATTAATGAGTGTTTTAAACCAGGGTTAACACTGTTGTGTTGTTCGTTGTTTAAACATTACTTCAATTTTGACAATGAAATTTTCTTTATAAATAGGTGCGAATAAAAATGTGTATCCTAAACTGGATACCAAAAGCAGTCTTGTGGTTATCTTTCTATCAAGTGGCTTCCTTGCGTAAGTTATTGCCTAAAAATTGTTCATTATTATCATATTTTACCATATTATATATTATCGGTTGCCGATCAACTAAATCCACTTTTTCATTTCTCATTCCAAGAAAGCAGACTCGAATTGTCCCATTCTAAGATATCTGCACTATATTTTTTCCAATGCTTAAAGAACATAACATAAAACTCTGTATTATGTATTTTTAGGCGCTAAGTAACTTCAATTGAATTATAGTCTATCGCGAAACTGGCCAGTATCTCACGGATCGATGTTTTAGAATTGGGAATGATTTAAAAGATATATACATATATATATTGTTCCAGTAGAGGAAAAAGTTAAATGTTCATTTGAATCATGCAAATGTTTTTCGAACCACGACATAGAATATAACGCTGACGCTCATGATTGTATAATTACGCGGAATTGACAGTCCATGTTTATGCTAATTGAGCTAATGAATTTACTATTTTCGCTAGATAATTGTCCACAAATGAATTTGTTTGTCAATTGGGGATATTGAAGTTTCATTAACACGAAATGTCTGTAAAAGAATCAAACATAATCTAATATCGGTGGCTTATTAAAAAAATTTTTTTTGTTCACATCGAGTTTGGCCCTCGGCGCCCTCAATTCAGCCTAAATCGAAGGTAAAAAACCATTATTTCAATGTGGCCGCCAGATGCTTGGCTCTTTGGAGTCTCTTCTTGTCCACCTTATTAATGCAACAATCGACATTAATGATAGTATATTTTCTGTTATTGAACAGCAAAAGATGTATTAAAAAGCGCATACACAGGGATACCTAAAACACGAGGCATTTTTTAAATACAAGAGTGAATTTTAATGTCAGCTTTACAAGTCTATAATCCTGAACACGGGCTACTCCCGATCCTTGTTACTCATTTCCTGAGAGGACGGGGGTCTGCTGGAACTGTGCTGCCGTCTTGGGCATTCCGCACGGAAATGGCCAAATTGATTGCAATAAAAGCACCTTAGCTACCCGCGGTCTTGCAATCTGTCATAGGGAACCGCGTATCGTCTGGCCTCAGCTTTTCATTTCACGTGCTTCTCCACTCTGGCAATAACTTCAATATATTTTTCTTAGTCTTTATCACCTGGGAGTGGCAACAAGTGACTCCGAAACATGCCATCTGGCTGGTTAACCTTTGGCATTAACATGACAATGCTCAAACCTTCCCTATGTTGAAAGTCATCCGCTTAAAATACCTCGAGGGAATCGTTCTATGAATGTAGACGCCTTAATACAGCTCTCTTGAACAAGAAAATGCTTATAGCAATCCTATATTTGAAGTGATCCGCTCGTCACGCCTCGAGGAAATCATCCCGCAAATATAGGCGCCTTAACAATTCAGCTCTTTTAACATGACAGGCTCATAAAATTCCTAAATTCGAGGTTAATCCGCTCGCACTCTCCAGGGAAACAATCGCGCGCCATAGACGCCTTAATTAAGGAGGCTGGAAAGTGTTTTGCGCTTTTACATTCACTCACAGTTATGAACTAAAAAAACAGTATGGCTATAATATGAAAGCAAGTAAACGGTTGAACATTTAGTGTAATTTTATATCTCATTCAATATTTAAATAAATTATCTGTAGAAGGATATGAAATTTTTGAATGGAAGTCTTCCTAGTTTTGCCGATGGGACCGCGCGATAGGAGGCAAAAAAAGCTGCATTATTTTTGAACGAAAGACATACGAAAGCTAGTTAAAAACAACCGAGTTGTTAAAGATTTAAAAAGTTGAATAAAGGACGAATATTTTTTGTAATATGCTCTTCGTGTTATATCTCATCCTTAAAATAAATTAAGCTTCTCTATAGATATATTAAAAGATTTGATTTGTCGATTCGTCGAAAAAATTCTTGTCAAAGAAAAAATATATATATTATTGTTTGCTCAAAAACACACACCTGAATTCTTGAGGAACACTTCTTGATCCATCTTTGACTACATGAAAGATGTTTTTATATTTGTTGTTGCTCTAGAACTTGTCCTACAGCGATTTTTTTCTGTGCATTTGAGAGCCGTACTTCGAGTAGTTTTGCTTTGATATCATACGGGATTCCTGTGTTTTATACACGGACGCCGGTACGACGTTCGTACGTACGAACGGAAGTGAAGTAGTAGTCAATGCATAAAAAATAACTCGATTTTTTCAATTTTTCTAAAGTATGGTGCTCCGCTAAAATCAAAATGCTTCATTTAAAGCGTAAATACAGGCTAATATTTGCTCAAGCTCTCTCTCATAATTGATTTACATTTTATAATTTTAAAATGTATCGATATTTTTAATGAATCGCCATCTTTTTGAAGAAAAAATAAAGGAGAACATAACGCTCTGAACGGCAAAGTTCAAACCTAGAATGTGCGTAGCAAGTTATTTATGCTTAAAATAAATATTGCTATGCACCTCATGTTCATTTGTGAAGCCAAAAAAGTTCTATAAATATATAAATTTCTATATTGTTACGTTAAGTTCAAGAGAATAACGAATCACGCTGAATTAATTTGTTTAATACTATTGCTTATCTTGAAACCTTATTCTTCTCATCGATCTTTGCTTGTTCATGCGAAAAATACTGCTCCAGTAGATGATTCATGAAGAGCTAACCAAAATTAGCTATTGCTTATGAAGCTCATTGGAAACCCTTGAAATAATCGCTTCGAAATCTTCTCGCCTTGAAATCGTATCCATGTTTATGAAATTGATAAATTAATATTTCTAGTTCGGCTGTCTTGAATTACAGCAGTCAACGAAGTAGAGCATACGTAGACAAAAACCTCTGCCACATGATCTGCGAGCTCCGCCCTCTCATAATCACTTGAAAAGATAGTGACAGTGATTGACATCTGGTACATGATAATTGATTGGACTATGGATGTGAATCCCATAGCAAATGCCCATAAAGGTCTCTTGGGTTAGTTCCTGAACACCCCTGGGTTCTATTGCGCAACTTGTTCAATTTGTGGAGCAGGAATCATAAAAACATTTTATAGCTGGTATACCACAGGTATACAACAGGCTTTGAAAACATCAGAGCCCTTGTTATGCTGTCAAAAATGTTCATATAAAAATATCATAACTCACGAAGCAAACGGTGATTTAAAAACAAAACAAAACGGAACATTTAAATTTTGTATCGTAATCTTCTTTTTGGCGAACAAAGAAAATTCGTAAAAGAAGGAAATTCGTAAAAATCAACAAAAAATTCAGTTTAGAATAGTTCCCTTTTATAGAACTTTTAAGTCCTTCCTTAATATGACCCATTCGAAGGTAAAATTTAATGCGGTATTTCTCATACACGTTACACTTAATTTCCTTAAAACTTTCGTCAATTATAAAGAATTTTTTAAAGTTTAGAAAATTACTATATGATGTTATAGCGGAGCACCATACTTAATTAAAAATGGCAAACCATCGAGTTGATTTTTCTTGGCTTGGCTGACGTCACTTCCCTCCGTCCGTCCGTCCGTACGTACGTACGTCCGTGTACACAGCACAGGAACCCAGCTTGATGTCAAAGCAAAATTACTCACAAATGCGGCTCTCAATTGTATAGAAAAAATCGTTTCAGGACAAGTAGTAGACCGAAAACAATTTTAAAAACACCGTCATGTAGTCAAAGATGGATCAAGAAGTGTTGTTCAAGAATTCAGGTGTGTGTTTTCTAGCAAAAAATCGTATACATATATATATTTTTTTGACAAGTATTTTACTCGACTAATCGGCTGAATCGGACAAATCAAAGACTTTCTCTCAAAACGTTTTATATTTCTATAGATAAGCTTAATTTATTTTAATGCTGTAGGAAAAATAACACGGAGAGCATATTACGACAAATATTCGTCCTTTATTTAGCATTGCAAATCTTTAACAATTCTGTTGTTTTTAACCAATTGTCGTATGTTTTTCGTTCAAGAAAAATGCAGCTTTGTTCACCTCCTATCGCGCGGTCCCATCGGCAAACAAAAGAAGACTTTCATTCAATAATTTTATATTTTTCTACAGATGATTTGTTTAATTATTATTTGAAACATAAATTTACTTCAAATATTTAACTGTTTATTAAGCTGTTCGAGCAAGTATGATTATAAAAATGAGCTTAAATTTGTGTTGTTGAGAGATGTTATTGTTTAAAGACCTAGACTATTATTTTGAAAAGCCAAAAAACATTCAAAAACATTTACAAACGCCAATTTAAGTCATACTGACATAGAAATTCGTCATTTTGTATTTTGCTTTGCCAATATTTTCTATTTTGTCTTAGTTGTTCTTGTCAAGTTTAAATGAATGTAAACTTCGTCTCGTTCTGTAAAATTTAAAGACGTAAGTAAGTAAGTTTTTTTTCTGGTCACCTTTAAGTAATATTTCGAACACGCGAGAGAGTTCCTCCTCTGATTTCCAAACGACGAAAAGTGAGTTGAAAAAACGAGGCGCAGACGAGTTCTTTTAACTGACTTTGAGGTGTTTGAAAATAAAAGGAAGAACTCTCTCAAGTGTTTCAAATTACTTTTCAAACTCACTTCAAAAAAGCGAGGAAGAAAAATAGAGAGATGATGATACACGTCATGTAGTGTTACATTTTGATTGGCATGTTTCTTGCGGATCAGATTTTGGTATCTTGTAGTGCCAACACAACAGGCCAAACAATTTTTTGTCTAAGCCAATTTTTGTCATGAATGAAAATGACTCTGATATTTGAGTTTCTGGAAAATAATGTTTAGCTAGATTTTGAGATAATCTGAAAAGCATTGTAAAAACTGTTTATTTTTCAATTATATTATCACATATATCCGAGTAACAATTATCGTTAAAAAAACACATCCTTAATTTGTTCGCTCTTCCTATGATCTTTGCATTCATTTGGCATCAGAATTTTGGTTTATCATGGTATTAAGAAAACACAATCACTTTATTTCAAAGCTGACCGATAACTTTCCTGAAATTTGAGTAAAAATTTTTTTCCATTTTTTATCTTTCGAATATTGCTGGCAAACGCTTTCAAAAGCACCTTTCGTGCAATCAGGACTTTAATTGTTCTAATGTCCTATCTAAAAAGCGGAGGACAGATATAATCCGTTTCATGAGGTCTACTGGTTCACTAGCTTGAGCTGAACTATATATCAGGTGCGTAGCGAGGGGGGCTGGCACTGGGGTCTATGAAACACGGTTTCGGGACACCAAATAAAACTTGCTAACTCACTTGTCCGCCATGTTTTTTATTGCACAATCTTATTATGCGGTCTAAAATGAAAAAGAGGTATTCGCGAAAACATTTCCAACAGTCAGGGCCCCCACTTTGTGGTAGCAAAAGTGCGGCTTTTTATATATTTTTACAGTGATTTCAATTTCTTTGTAAAAATAAAAGGTAATGCCGGATTTTTATTTTTATTTTCGTAAAAATAAAATGTAACTCGATTATTATTATTATTATTTTGTATTGCGCAAATAAAATGGGGGAGTTTTTTGGGCGACCCTCCGGAAATTCCTGGCTACGTCCTGACCATGCTTAGCTATCCAAAGAATATTAATTTTAATTTTTAATCTTAATAATAATTCTTAAAAGAAGTGCTCTTCACTTGTCAATTTATTATTTTAACGACAAAATTGTAATCTAAACCAATTGTGAAGTTAATATTCCGATGCTATTTCTCTTTTCATGACGTGCTATTTTCATTCTTCAGTTAATCTGAACCCCCTTGGCGTATTTAACAGAACAATCATCCCAGATGACAGATTTACGGCAAGCTCATATTGTAATAAATATTACAAACCACACTATGCGAGATTGAATGGAAACAGGGCATGGGAACCAAAAACCAATAAAGATCCTAATGACTATCTACAGATAGATTTAGGCGAGGTTTTTGTTATCCGTGCTGTAGCTACGCAAGGTCATCCTGAATGGTATACATGGACTAAAGAATACAAGATATCAACATCTATTGACAATAACACTTGGACAATGTACCAAAGTGGTGGCAAAGCAAAGGTAAGAACACGGGTAGCCTCATCTCGGTTTTCTTATACTGTGTGAAATATATACAAACATTTATGATAAAAAGATTTTAAAAAAACAATACAAAATCCCCATTAACCAACTTGTTCATTGTCATGTACCATGGTCAGGAATTGCGGTCATCGTAGTACCGCCATATGTCAGCGACATTTACCATATCAAACAATTGCTGTCGTTCGCGGGCTTCCTGTGGTGAAAACGCTCCCCTTCCCTACACATTTCCAGTCCTTTTTCGGCCAAAACAAAGATGGCTGACTAGCTGGGATGTTTTCACTCGATTTACTGTAAGTTTAAGCAGTTTTGAGCAAGAAATTCGCCTACCTTATTTAGTGAAAAAAATTATATTCCAATTTCCAAATATGGTAAGGACATCCTTATATGGTAAAATAAACGGCTCGAGCAGAACGACAACTTTTCTATGTGAAAAGTTTGATATGAATAATAATGATATAAATTCAACATGCGCCTTCTAATCAACAGATCGCTTTAAGAAAAGAAAGGGAAATAATTAATTCAAAACGAATAAAGAGAAAGTACAATTACGTAACGACTTTTGATTTTTTGAGGTACGGGAAAGAGTAATGTGTAATCATGCTTATGTCTCGTTTGAAATTTTCGATTTTGTATGATTGTAGTAGTAAACCAGGTATGATAAATTTGCTTAGCTACTTGATCGAACGTTTTTATAATTTCAATTTTGAGGTATTTCGCTCAAACTACGACCGGAAGTAAATATGTCTCAAGTAAACCTACTGACTATCTGTACAGGATAGCCAACTGTCTTAGCGTGCCTAAAAAGCTGTGTTTGCAAGCAAAATTTTGATTCCAAACGTTGATATTTGGTGAAGTTTCATGTACCAAAATTTTTGGAAATTCATCATATGTAATTAAGAATATATATAAATCAGCTCCATTTGTTAATTAACCATAGTTCGCACACAGGAAGTGGACATTCGGTGCTTTTCTATTTGTGAGGATGAAGTGGTTTTAGATCATTTTCAATGCCGTCAAAAAGTAAACATGGATTCATCGTTAAATTGGCATGGTTTTGGGAATGGATTTCGAGGTTAGTGTATTTTGTAAAATGAAACACCGCAAATTAGATACAGGCTTCTGTATTTCGATAATTATATAGTCTTGGTACTTCGCACTTTTGCATGTTTTCATCCAAATGTACAGAAAATCAGTAGACTGCGGCTGTTTTTATTTTTTTTTTCTATCGGTTCATCGACTATCAAAATCTGTTACTTTTTAACTAGCACGTGAACAACATTTTACTGTCAATTAAACTTTCAATGTTTTCAAAGGTCGGCTGTCGTGACAGACCGTGAGAATAATCACCAAATCAGAGTACGAGTTCTTTTTGCGGAATAATTTTACTCTTTGCATAGATAATATATTTCAACGTTGAAGTAAATATAAAAACAAATACATAGCATTTAATCTTTCGCTACTTATTCGCTTTTCGACAGGGAACCCGGCTATATTTGTTTACTTCTTTTAGAAAATTAACTTTGCTCTTTGTGGGTTTCCTGTGTTGTGATCAGTTTCCTTTTACATAAGCTGTTCAAGAGTTTCAGTTGAAATGTATAAAAACATGCCTCCTCCGCATGCAACGAAATATTTATTCGCCGGAAAGTAATTGGGATTCCTGTCATGAAATATAAATGAAAGACAAGAACTGGGGAAGAGAGAAGGAGAGAACGAGGAGAAGAGGAGTAGTCTGCTAAAACAAGTTGCTCAAAAGTTGTCTTTTTGCACTCTACAAAGGAAGCCCGAGAAAAGCATAGGAGATGCCCGCAATGGGGGTTTCAAAAACAGCTTGAGATACTGAAACCTCAGATAGTGTGATGATTTTGGTACTAGTTGTATAAAAAGAGCCTTACCTTTTAAAATTAGAAAGGTTTAGCTAAATTGATCAGACTTCTAGAATTCATCAGACTTCTGGAATCTGAAATCTGAAATCTGGAAAATTCTCCTTTGATCGTACGTTGAGCAGGAAAATATGCCGTCTAGTTTGCCAAGATTGCAAAATATTCCTAATTAATTGGTAAAGTATATTTGTGTAATAAATCACCACCACCATCACCATCACCACCACCACCACCATCACCATCACCATCACCGTCACCACCACCATCACCATCACCACCACTATCACCACCACCATCACCATCAATTATTAGTCATTCATTTAGTTCCCACATTATACTATTGTTTTTTGGTGTCAGCTTTTTCCTGGTAATACATACCGGCTTACTGTAAAGACGAATATCCTAGACAGACCAGATTACGCCAGATTTATAAGGTTTATACCAACGAAGTTTCGCAGATTCAAAGTACTACGTGTGGAAGTATATGGGCGCAAGAAGCTAGGTAAGTAGAAGTGTTGGTTATCCAT
Source organism: Actinia equina (assembly GCA_011057435.1). NCBI lineage: Eukaryota > Metazoa > Cnidaria > Anthozoa > Actiniaria > Actiniidae > Actinia > Actinia equina. The sequence goes on along the minus strand of WHPX01001266.1, from coordinate 138,029 downwards.
TCACACACCATATATCCTTCTATCTATCTTTTTATTATTAATATTATTATTATCGTTGTTATTCTAATTGTATTTGAAATTTACGTTAAGTTAACAGTTTTACATCCGTTGTAGAAAGAAAGAAAGATGATATATGGTGGCCGTCTATGACAGTGCGCGAGACCGCTGACCCTGATGTGAGGCTCTTAGAAGTCTTCATATAAAACCGCCTTCAGTAATAAATCACGCAGGAAGTGATGTAAGCACTCAGTAGTGTGAAGAGATAGTAGAAATATTGTGAAAAGTACTACTCATCACACTTCGTGGGTGCTTTCGACCCCTTGCAGCACGTCGGAAGGCAGCTCAATTTGAAAGACAATAGTAGGTTTTCAATTCTAATAAGATTGAAATCAGTTTGTTTGTGTAATAATTGAGCTGCTTTGGCGTCACATGCAAGGGGTATTACTAAACGGAGCACGGGGGAAAGCCGTTTTAATTGTCTTTATTATATTTAGAAAACAATGCGTTGTAGGCTGGTTTCTTACAATTCTTTCTGAATAAGGAATAGACTAACGATGAAGACTTTATAAGGTGCAAAGTTCCATCCACATGACGTGTTTGGTCGCTCCAATAGGATCGATCAAAGGCTTTGGAATTATTTATGAGTTTATGAATTCAATAGAAAGACTTCAAGGCATTCGTCTAACAGGAGGTGCGACACCCAATCAAGGTTATATCGAAGTCAAAACTGATGGTAAGTGGGGCAAGATTTATTCTAGACACTGGACAACGAAAGAATCAAGAGTAGCCTGTAAAATGCTTGGTATGACTGGCAAAGCAAGTCCATGGTCACCGCACGTGATAGCAGAACTGCCAACAATCTTGTCTTTGGAAAGTTGTCATGGTAATGAGTCTTCGCTTGCATACTGTAAAGTAGCACATGCAATAGTAGAAAACCATTCATCGTTTAACATCAGAGGAGTTTCTTGTGGATATCCTACTGGTAAATACAAATATCTGATTCATTTGAACAACATGAATTTCATTAACTTTCAAATTCACCACGATAATATATTCATTTTGAGTCTGTTTTAATTTAAGTTAACGTGAAAACCAAAGGTAAAATTCCTCTTGTCACAAACAAGGTATTTACTATTTTTCTTATTATTACACACATGTAATATAGCTAGGGGTTAGACTCCTCCGCAGGCGTTTCTCTCTTTGCTTCGAGGCTTTCTTCTTATCGCTCTCTTTGGCGGACTAGCTGTAGTGTGTGACCAAGGTAAACTGCCGGAGAGAGGGATAGCCAGCGAAAGAAGGAGATGAGAGACGCCTGCCAAAACCCGAAGTGTATTAACATTCCGCTTCGCTCAAAGGAAGCCCCCCGGGGGATCTCTGGGTGGCAACGCGGGCGGGGATGCTCGTCGGAAATTTCCAAAATGACCCCCTAAACGATACCCGAGCATTACAAAGGTGGGCGTGGCAGCATAAGATTTTTACCTCTAAAAGATACCATAAAATTCAATAGACGTGAATTCAAAGACGTGATTTCAAACACGTAAAATTGCACGTAAAAATCTTTTAAAATGCCCAAATGATGCCAGCTTAAATTAAAATGATCCAAATAACTTTAAGACACCCCGAAGATACCAGATCCTTGATTTTTAAGCCTAAAAGATACAAAAGATACAACGAGAATCCCTGCCCTTCAATGGGAGTCGTGGTGATAATGACAATAATTGGAAGTGAACCTTCGCACTGACTTAGCATGTTTCACTTCAGGATCTATATTATTATTATTTTGAGGATATCTTAGACATATCTACTTACGGTGGCAGAGCCAAAAATTGTTGAAAGATCAATCATTTACTCCTTTATGTACCTTCCCTTTATGAACTGTAACGTTCTTGGAAATACTTGTCGAGAGTCAATTACCACAGATTTATAATTATTTAATTAATATCCATTATAATGTTTCCTACATTTACGTTTATTTAAGTTTATAGATATGTCTTTGATTTTATGAGACGTTGTCTCTGTTTCTAGACATCTGTTCCCTGGATACAGCTATTTTTACAAAGAGGTGTCTACATACACACTGTAACGTTAAATCGTAGTTGCCAGGCCAAAAGTGATAGTCATTATCATAACCCACCGAAAGTCGACCTCTACGACACGGATTCTGGGAACAGCATCCAATGTAATGTTTCCCTGGATATAGCGAAGTGTGGCGCTGAATTCAAAGTAAACGTTGTTAAAATTCGTTCATCGGATGAGAATGCTGCTTTGACTCTGTGCAGTGAACCAGATGTAGTAGCTTTCGGTAAGATATCTTATTTGGCTTTCCCATCCATGCATCTATCCAAGCATGCATTCATCCACTCCCATCACTTATCTATTTACACCCATCTATCCATTCATTCGTTCATCAATCCATATACCCAACCATCTTCATGAACTCAATCCATCTGAATGCCCTCATTCCAGCATCATCCGCTTGTCTGTGTTTATGAATGCCTTAATGTCTTTGCAGATAATTTCACTAATATACGTGGAGTATTGTATGAATCATGGAACAAGTACATCACGTCTAACAAAAGCTCAATTTTGAAGTTTAATGATGTGTTTAGTGGTCCTCCCAATATATCCAGTGTTTCACCATCCTTTAGCATAACTGCGTTTTCTGGTTTGTCGTACTACAGTCTACGAGTGCAAGGCTATGTGATGGTAAGAATTCGAAAACTCTTTTTACTTAGTTAACCACCATGGATCGTATAACTAGGGTTTTCTGGTAATTTGATCTTTTTTATTGTCCATGCCTTATATCAGTGCTTTACAATCTAATCCTAAGTCGCTAATAGTAATCTTATCATAAATCATCAGGTTGCAATGTCAGAAGTTTACTTTATGGCAGCTTCATGTGATGACGAATGTGAAATATGGCTAAGAAGAGCTGAAGAATCAGGACTGGATAATGAGAGAGCTGATCGCGAGCTGTTGATTAAAATTGAGTCACCTACGTATCCCACCGGATATAAATTGTAAGATTATTATTTTCAGTTTGGCTTCTTGGTTGCTTGATTGGTTGCTAGCTTATTTGTTTGTCTGTTTGTCTGTTTGTCTGTTTGTCTGTTTGTCTGTTTGTCTGTTTGTCTGTTTGTCTGTCTGTTTGTCTGTTTGTTTGTTTGTCTGTTTGTCTGTTTGTCTGTTTGTCTGTTTGTCTGTTTGTCTGTTTGTCTGTTTGTCTGTTTGTCTGTTTGTCTGTTTGTCTGTTTGTCTGTTTGTCTGTTTGTCTGTTTGTCTGTTTGTCTGTTTGTCTGTTTGTCTGTTTGTCTGTTTGTCTGTTTGTCTGTTTGTCTGTTTGTCTGTTTGTCTGTTTGTCTGTTTGTCTGTTTGTCTGTTTGTCTGTTTGTCTGTTTGTCTGTTTGTATGTTTGTCTGTTTCATTAATTTATCTTTACACAGTTGTTTTTTGTCTTTCGTTTATTTATTTATTTTTGTTTGTACTGCATGAGTAGCTATAACTTGTTCGGTTGCATGTCAATATGTTCGTTTGTTTGATAGTAGTTTTGTTTGTTTATGCTGCGTTTGTTTGTCACTTTTGTCTGATTGATTGTCTGGTTGCCTGCTTTCATGCTTCATTGTTGTGGTAACATTTGGACACTTTTTCCAGGAGTCGAAGCCAATATAAGTTTGCATACTTCAGCAGATGTCATTTGTATCATATGGAAGCTTACATGCGACAGCGGGTCAATAATGATTACCTTACCGTAGTCTTAAAATTACCCGATGAACCAGGAATGCCACTTTTCCCCTCTGAGTTCGTCTACTGGATGAGACCAGGTAAGGTTCATCTTTGTGCTCAGTTATCACAATTAATTAGTTGTGTCGGTGGAGCAGAATATCCAAATAGCAAAGGAGTTCTTTTTATACCACGGCCTTTATCTTCACCTATTTTCTCCTCTTATCTCTGGTAAAGTATGAAGAGCTTTTGTCCTTTTGCTCCATATCTAACTTTAATATCACGTCTTTATTAATCACAGGTTCTAGAGTTCTTAAGTTTCAATTAACCAACAACATCAGTAGAAACATTGTTCTTGGTTCAGAGTTAACTTTTGAAGGTGAGTCATTTGTCGATGCTAATCCTCAACAAGGGTAATAGTAAGTGACTCCGGAGTTCCCGTGTTTCTATTCCACGTTTTCTGAATAACTTTCCCGCAATCCTTTGCGCGGCATATGTTTACCATGTGCTTGAGTAGTGTGCCGTGCTTGTATCCCGTGGTGTCAATTCGGTGAGTATTTTGTACTGCTTTCCTTTTCATTTTCCTATTATACATTGTACTTTTAGCCTTGTGTTATTTTAGGTTTCAGCGGGCCTTTTGGTATTGAACTGGTTTGTGTGACAAAATAAAGTTTCGCCTTACTTAAACTATGCCCGTGTAGAGCCAAATCGACACGTAATTCTTTCGAACAAAACGCGCTACTTCATCATTACTTGTTCACTTATACTTCTTGCTCTTCATTTAGGACTTTTCAAAACTTCTATAACTGAATATACTCTATTCTCCATAGCTGTCTATAAATTCTGCTGCAAAGGTCTTGTCTGTCCTTCCTGTCCACTGGTAATACAGCTGGAGGCTTTTAAGCGAACGATAATGGTTAACGGGAGACTCGAAATGAGCTGCGAAGAGCACAAAATAAATTTGAAAATCTCGACGATCGTGCAACCGGACAATTACAGCATTGATGTAAGATATAAGAACTCTTTTGTAAGATACTATATATATATATTTCGAGTTGTCTATTACTAGGGCTTTCTGAAAAAAAGTCAGCCATAATCATCCCATAATCCCATAATTTATCCCAAGATTTATCTCATAATTTTTGATGCACGTTTGATATACTTGTACATACACTCAATTGAAGAATCGTTGTCGAGTTCAGAAACATAGAACATGAAAGCTGAGACCGAAATGGGACAAGTGAAATGGCATAATTATATTATAATTTATTCATTTGTGCCATCCATGCAGTCGGTTTAGAATGCCAAACGCGTATTAAAAACAGTGGATGATGCCACGGGTCGCCGGTCACAGCACTGCATCTAATTAACGTACTTCCCATGTGCCATTTCGGTCTCAGCTTCTATGTTCTATGTTTCTGAACCCGACAACGATTCTTCAATTGAGTGTATATATAGACAGACCAAATTCAAAACTCGCACCGATGTGAGGCTTAAGTTGTGAACAAAGGGATCTGGCGTGACTCAAAGTAATCTGGCGTGATTCGAAAGTCACGAATCACGACAGATTCCTTTGTTCACAACGTAAGCCTCACACCGTCGGGAGTTTTGAATTTGGTGATATAGATCAAATACAAGAAATCACTTTAGCTGTTAATCCGAGTTTTACGCTTACACGATCTTAATACAGACTTTAATTAATTAAATTAAAAGATCGCGAATAGCTAAAGTGATGACTTGTATTTGATCTATCTGCAATCTCTCTATATATTCCTATATTTATATAATTACGGGGGAAAAAAAGAAAAAACTTAAAACACTTAGAGATAAAGAACGAATTTTATGATGCTGAAAGAGAAAAAACTTACAAGAAATACATTGCAATTTAATACATATACGTCGATGGTCAGGTTTTGAAGAAAGCCGAAATGAAGCTTATAAGTTTTTTTTTTTTTTGTACTGCAAGTGCTTTTATTGCGCAAAAACTGTTACAATGATCGTTTTCGATTTTGAAAAACCTGTATAAGACTTGATAACTAAATATAGGATTCTTCTTCTACTAATACACTCGAAGGTTTATGGTGGGACAATTTAAAAAAGTATCAGTCATTTTTCTAATGTTGTACGCAATCGAAATTCAACACCTAATCTTTTCTACAAATGATTAAACTTTCCACCCGGAAGTACGTCACACAAAAAAAGCACCATAACAAACGCACATGATGTGGCGTGCTGTGTGTCATCATAAAGGACGTGAAATTTTTAGATGGTTATTATTTTCCGCACAGAGAAAAAGCACACGCACAAAAAAAAAAAGAACAAACAAACAAATAAAACAAATAAAGATATAAAATAATGCATCTTTCTCTGTGTTTTGTGCGCTTCCTGAGCGCTGTCTTATTTGGGAAGCTCGGAAAAATATATTTTTTACTTTCAGTCTAATGTATTTTCTCATATTTGAATGTTTTTACCAAATACTTACAACAAATATATTTTTTAAATATATACACAGTTATCGTATCACTTTCCCGACGACTTAACGCATTGGCACATGAAAAGACGTATTGCAACTGCTATTCAAGTTTCCGGTAAGCAATACATATGGCGTTTCAAAACAATGATTTGGTGTTTACGTTGGCGATTCTAGAGAACAAATTTGACCTTTTCAGATTCAACCAGGCTGCAATGTTCGTTTGGAGATGGAATATGTCGGGGATGGGTTGTATCGTCACACGACAGTCCATCATGCCGGTGGAGTTTAGAAAAAGGTGAGAAGATCAAGGGTATGTATCGTTAGTCTTAAGTATTCTCTCTTCTGTTGTTGCTTCCTTTTTTGATTAGAGAAATTATTTAATGATAACCTACTTTAGACTGATAAAAAAGTCAGAACGTCAATAAGCAAGAGGTTTCTTGGAATTCGACACTACACTGAGTTGAGCAATTGCGATTTCGTACGACTTGACTGAATATCGGCTTCAATAGATCATAAATGAAATAAAAATAATTTTACTAGAAAAAAATATAATTTCAACAAGCAAATGTATTATTTCAGTAACGTTACAACGTTAAGTTTGAACTTATCTGAATCGATCCAATGACGAAATCAGTGGTTTCTTTCGTTAAAATTTTAAGCAGTTTTCTAGGCTCATCCGGCATGCTTCAAACAGTCAACAGTATCAAAAAGCTATCCATGTTCACTAAGTTGTAATTTTCCAAAGCTTCTCATTCAGTTCCTGGAGATTATTTTCCTAAGAAAACAAAACGAAAGCCAGCAGTATTTTTTTTTACATTGGTTGATGATCTTGAGTCTAAAAAACCGTTTGAAGTACGACAGTTTTATTCTAATGCTCAGAATTTTTCCATTCACATGTTTTATGAAAGAAAGCCTATCTTGGAAAGGCTCACTTTTTCCTAGTATTTCAGATAACTTTAAAGTTAAAAAATATTTCCTGAGCGACTCAAACACGCATGATTTGTGGCACGTCAAGGAAGGCTTTGCAATAAAATTCCCGTTTAACATGGGTCTGCTATTTTTTTTTTGTTTCTTCCCCCTCTTTTCTAATTAAATGCCTTGCCTCACAATAAATATCTTATTATCCTTGTTTGATCGGTTCGTGACTTGAGTTATCCACCCTTTTTTCACTTTTTCATGGCTCTTGCGCTACTCAGTTAATAAGGGTTATGTATGCCTCACTTCCAGTACACACGTGTATCATCCCACCAATACAAATTAGCGGGGAAACCTGTGTTTGGTATAAACTAAACTACTCGTAATTTTTTGTATTCACTAGCATCCGTTATACGCGTATTATCTCACCAAAAAGGACAAGGTCCGTCTGTTAAATTATGCACCCTTACTGAAGAAGATGGTTTTGAATTGCCAAGGTTTAATTATAATATCAAGCACCTACAATAATTTCAAGAAGAAGGGCTGAAAGAATGTTCAATTTTATGTTGACACTGATACTAAAACCATAACTGAAGCTTTTCATCCAGGCAATTGACATCACTAACAGACGTCCTGATGATATAGTCAACTCTCGCCTTGCGGACACCCTGTTATTACGGACATCTTGCTATTACAGACAGGAGAAAAATCCCCGACAAAAATATTGACAAAGAAATGACCGTAATAAATTTTCGCTATTAGGACACTCGCTATTACGAACACGAAGTGACGGTCCCGAGGGTGTCCGCTGTAACGAGAGTTGACTGTATATCGTGGGTAACCAGTTGGATTCTGCTACCGATGTTTATTTCACTGACTTTAAGTTATTGTCATCAAACTGAAGAAGTGGTACGGTTCATAAGTAGCGTGCATCTATCCGCGAGTTATGGATTCACGCGGGAGGCTGCTAAGCACGAAAGAAGCGTAATGAGTAGCACGAGTATTACTCATCGCAGAACAAAAATCCCAAAACAATCACTTTAATCACGATTAGAACATTGTTTTAGCTTAAATATCTTATATTTTTTCAAAGGTCTTTTTATTTCATGATGTGCCAAAGTAACTTGGCAATAAAACCTTTTCCGCCAAAAGAGAGCTGCAACAATGAATACTAACGGTTGAGACATTTAATTAAGTTTCAACCAAAGACCCATCTATTTAACTTAGTTTATAAACAATAAGTATTACTGTTATTGATTTATTTAGAATTATATTATCTTAATATATATATATATATATATATATATATATAACATTTTTCTTGTTTCAATCCATAGCACATAGTTTACATATGATTTTTTAATGATGATTTTTTGCATTCCAATTGGAAAACATATTCTTTTTTTTTTAGTTTATCTTATTATATGGTACTCTTCACTACCATAAAATTTAGTTATTTTGTTATTTCTATCTATCTTTTTCTGGTTATTGTAAGGCGCATTAGACTATTCTATGCATTTTGCACAATAAAAGTTGTTAAATAATGCATTATTATAATGAACACATCTATCTAATGAAAGAGCTACGGGGGATTTTCTGAAAGTGTTGGTTTTGTAACAAAGTTAAATAAGCTAAACTATATATATTTGTTCTCTATTTAGGTGGTTATATAGCTGTAACCACAATTGGGATGTCTTTCCTGGAATCCCCGTCCATGACTTGGAACTCTGAATATGAACATATAACGCTGTGTGTTGAATTCTCTTATCTTCTTCCTTCCAACACTACGTCTCATCTTGAGATCTTCAGGAAAACTACCTTGAGTAACGATCTCTTGTGGTTGATGTCAGGGAACCATGGGAGGGTATGGGGACGTGCACACATACCTGTAAAGTCGAAGCAAGATTTCCAGGTACCTAGATTTTTAAACCAAATTCTATTAATCAATTGGCAAATCACCTTAAGTAAAGGTGGGGATGTAAGAATAGCTTTTTTTGTATACACCTTATGGCTGTTTATCAAATATTTGTCTATTAGGGGATTCTAAATGGTTTGAAGGAGATGATCAATATTTTCAAAATTTTAATGTTTATAGTTGTGTGAAAGAAAGAGGTACGTGCTCAGTTAATGCGCAGCCTCTCACCCCTGTGTTCGTGTGCTTGATCCTCAGATTCGCTATTATATGTGAGAAGCGTTCCTTGTTGGTTCTATTTTGCCCTTCAAGTGTGTTTCTCCCGGTACTTTGTACCTTTTAAAAATCAACCACTCCCTAAATCCATTGTTTGATGTAGGTTCTTAGATTCTTCGGAAAACCCACTAATTGCTGCCCGAGGTCTTGAATTGTAATGCAAAACCGAGACCGTGCGTTTGAATCTTTATATCAAGATGATTTATTTAAACTTATAAGTATTGCTGTTTCTTATTATAGATTTCTTTCAGGGGGTATTCTAGGACAAACGGTTCTATTTCGCTTGCAATAAGGAACGTTCAAGTAATCAGCAGATCTTGTTCTCTGCGCCCAGTATTTGCAAAGCCAGGTACGGATTTTCAAGTCTTTACTACGTAATTCTTTCGATTTACCTTGGATCCTGAGTAAACGAATTTCTTTAAAATATTTATTAACATACCCTTCGAGAGCCAACTTCAGGGTAGTATATAAATGGAAAAAATCTTCGATAGGAGGCACGACAAATAATAGGATGGAGAGGGAGTGCGTGGGTGTTGTTTATACGGTCTATATCACCAAATTACTGGTGGAATAAAAATACACAACTTTAAAGAACCGAAAACAAAAAGCATTAGTGATCAAACAAAATAACATAAAAAAGGAACTGTAAAGATCATCTGATACCTACGTTTTGTGCAAGTGTTCACAAAGTAACGTGTATGGCGAGTGATTTGGTTTTTCCCATCTTTTTAACTAGCGGACCACAGGACTCTGAAGATGGCGGTTTGATAGGTTTTTGAAATATGTCTCATGTCTTATAACTACAAATCGACCTACCAAAATGACTTGTTAATTTAAGGAATGAAAACTACCATATTAATATTTTTCTGCCTCAAATCCTAAAGGCTTTAAATGTAAAGTGACTGAGTTCAAGTGTGAGAATCATCAGTGCATTAACAAGCATCACAGATGTGATGGTATCCATGGCGACTGTCTCGATGATTCTGATGAAGAAGGGTGCATTTGTCAAACTGGTTACTTTACTAGTGCAAATCAAAAATGTATTCATCACACAAGACTTTGTGATGGAAAAAGGGACTGTGCAGATGGTGAAGACGAGCATCACTGTGGTGAGCATTATATTAAAATGATATTGATAATTATAAGCGTCGAAATCTTGTATAATCTAGAACAATCATGCGTCCTAAAGCAGAAAATTCGTACTATAGCTAATCAATATAACTTTCAGTTGCTTACATCATTGTGTCTTTTTATATGTAGCTCGAAAATGTTCAGAGTACCAGTGTCTGGATGGAACGTGCAGTTCTTGTAGCCAACAGATGTCCTGTGAGGATAAACTACATCAGCAACCTTGTGGTAAACACTTCTTTCTTATAGGGTCGGGCATTAGTTACAGGTAGTGGGTACATGGGTACGAGTAAAGGATTTTTTATTCAGGGAAAATATTGACATACATGGTTTATGGCTCTCAAATTGATGGCAAAAAAGTGAGGCGAAGTTTAGCGTGAAAATCTTAAGCGAGCAAGGAATCATGAGCCGATGCTGAAGAGAGACAAAACAATTGCTTGCGGGACACTAACCATCAATTATGAAAAAAATCAACTCCTATATTCCAATTGGAATTACCATGAAATGCCACTGTTAAGTCCCAATTAATATTTTATTTTATTATTATTTATTATTATGATATTTGTTATGACCGAGTTAATAATTATATTATGGTATTGTATAGAACGGTCTGAACCCAGGAGAATGAATGTTTATCGAAGTAATACAATCATCCGGGTGGATGTAATCCTGAGAAGGGCTGATTGATGGGACTGGCGTTTCGACAACCTAAGCGGAAGTCTCCTGACTCTGAAGATTACTTCCTCTCAGATTGTGGAAACGTCAGTCCTATCAAACAGTCCTTCTCAGTATTGCATCCACCCGGATGATCATATTACTTCGATAAAAATTGTATAATCATTAAAATTATTTTTTCCGTTTTCTTTTTGCGCATTGGCTGTTTTAGCTATATGTTAAAGATAAAGTTGATTGAGTATCGGACTTTCGTATTGGTATTTCTTTTGGTAATAACGATTATCTTAGGTAATATCCTAATTGACTCGAAGTTTTTTAAATGTCAATTTGCTTGCAAATAGATTTATTCGTAATCAAAGAAATGCTCAAAGTGAAAAGATGTCAAATGCAAGTACAAAGAGGTAATACTAAAACAATCGCCACGAAGAACAGCATAATCATCACAGTCACACCACTACAACCACCACCGTCAGCATGTTATTGTTAGAATCGTGTGTAGCCGTGCCTCCAAAATTTCACAGCGACCCTTTCTTTGAGTTCCATATCTCCAAAATAACAAACACGGAAAATTTACCTACTCCTCCAATGAATTTATGCAATAAATTTAGAGAAAAACGTTTTTTACACGATATTTTGTACGAAAAAGTATAAATCAATTTTCAAAAATCTATAAACAAGTGCAAGAGATCGGTAATTTGATAGAAGCGTCGATGTGACATAAGGTCTGGTAACATTTGGCCTGTCCCATTTCTAGTGTATATTTAATTTTTGCCCAAGTTGAGAATCCGCACATAGCCAGGTCTCGCTTTTCGAATTTCAAAGCATCATTTATCGAGATTGCGTCTACAAACATTTTTCTTAAAAATGAAAGTAAAGTAAATCTATTAGATAATCTATATGTGGGGGTAAATTGTGCGAGAAAGTTGTTATTTTGGAGATATAGAGCTCAAAGAAAGAGTCGGTATGAAATTTTGGAGGCGCTGCTACGCACTGTCTTACATTACGAACAGAAAAAGAGAAAAAAACGCTCTGAACTCCTACAGCTCCAGTCGTGTTTTATCAGAGAACAGAACATAGCTAAGCCTGATCTATTTGTTAAATATACTATGCCAAAGATATTGAGTTTGGGTCAGTCGCACTTCAACAAATATAATATTTTAGTTTTAATTAGCTTTTTTTTGTACTCTCCAGGAGTTTGCAGTTTTGAAAATGAACTTTGTGGTTTCCAAAACGATACCAAGGGAACTCTTGTCTGGGATTTCTTTAAACCAGCGGATTTTCAGACCGAGAAACACAACTTTCCTAACCACGACCATACGTCAATGACCGACCAAGGTATTCACTGTATCTTACTAAATTGGTCTGTAAATATCAAATCTGAAAAAGGCAGTTGAAATATTGTTTTTAGTCCATGCATAATGTTGTACGCAAAACGTTTTATTTCCTTGTGCGAACAAAACCCAGGCTACTATTATTTTATGAGAACTGTCTCAAAATTTTCAACAAACCATTACAGTGTCCCATTTCTTCCTGAAGTTGAAAACTCGCAATATTGCTTTATGAAATGTCAGCATTTTTTTTTTTTGAGCATACGTTCGTTTATTGTCTCAAAAAAAAAAATTAGCAATAGGCGGCAGTCGTCAACTTAACGGCACCATATAATCATCTAAAATGTTGGTTTTGTTGTTTCGATGTAGAAAGTTACATTCTTTTAATGTCAACCAAAAGCACCAAAAAAGGCTATGGAAGGCTCGTGAAGCATTGGAAGATAACCGTCACTGCCTGCATGCAGTTCTGGTACTTTATTCCTAATACATCTAACTCAAAACTTGAGATTGTTGTCCATACTGCTATCAGCACCAAGCTTCTCTGGAACACTTCAAACCCTACTGATAGGGACTGGGCATTTGGACAAGTACAGATACCAAGAAACTCAGCAGGAGAGGTTTGTAGAGAATCAAGCATTGGGGAAAAAAAGATTGAAAGAGTGAAAAGGATGAACGAAAAGAAACGAATGAATGATATTTCGATGTATATGAATGCATGAAAAAAAATAATTAAGGTGGCTGACTCCTTTGGTAAATAATAAGAAAACATTGAATATTGAAACTCTTTTGACCTGAAATTTAATAGTGATTTTAAAAATGCAAAAAAAATTGGGGTCTCCCCATTTTGTTTTTGAGATAATCACTTTGGAGTGACATGCGTTTGTACAATTTTCGTAGAAAATAGCAAAAATCAAGGTCTGTACCAAAATAAATCATAAAATTGAATCTAAGGAAGGAACATGAGTAATTTTCTCCGAACACGTAACTTAAAAGTTGTTTTAATTACCTATTATAGACAATGGAAAAACTTTTTTGTTCAGGTTCTACAGTGTTCAAGTTATCGTAAAAATTGACCAAAAACCCAAAACGATTTTTAACTTCAATTGCATTAAGCTTTGAAAAATGGGATGATAATAATAGCTCTTTATTCTTTCTAGAATTGGCATTACATTTGCACCTTGTGGCACGCCTCTATTTATTGGTAAAAAAACTAGTCTTATTATCAGAATAGCAATTATACAATTGTTGTCTCCCTGTAAGAAAATCCCTTAACCAGTTATAAATGCATGGATTCATTGGAAGCTGACTAAGCTTGTTAAAATGGTCGAAAGATTTAGAAAAATCGAAAGCAAAAGCCATTACATTATTAGCTTGACCGTCAAGCCATTACTACCACATATGTTGGCATAACAAAAGTGCCATGGTAGAAATTCTTCCCTTTTTTATATGGAAACTGGTCACCATTAAAAACTGATTGTATGATAGGCTTAAGCTCTCTAGTATGAATTATACGTTCAAGCAATCTAATGATAATGCCTGTGATTACTTAGGGAGTGGTGTTATGTTTGTCATATTTCCATTGAAGTGGGACAGCGTGAGACTTGATAGACAGGTTGAACAGGTAGGATATTGCAGGAGCAAGCTCAAGAGCAAAATCCTTCCAGAAACAATGTCTAATTCCGACAGGTCCAGCTCCTGTGTTGGCGCTCTTGATAGGAATTTTAGAGTAGTGAGTTCATCTCAATAGTAGGAATATTAGTATTATCGACATAAATAGTCTTGTTAGAGGGCGGTTCATAGTGTCGGTGTTGATATATTGAAAATATTTATCAATTTCATTCAGAGTAAAGAATACTACACGAAGGCACCTCCTTAGACTCTCTCCCTGTAATGATGAGCACCCATATTAATCGTTCGTAGTTTCCATTTCACTAAAGGACTGACAAACGCTCGGTCATTACTTGAAACTTTGACTTTCTTAACAGGGAAAAATATATCGATAGCTGGATTGATTAAAGAATAAAAATGAGACACTGCAGAATCTGTTTTGATCCTTATATTGCATACAAGGATTGCTTGTGATTACTGTCTAACAGCCATGTTTTTATTCCTTTTCCCCTACGCATGCGCAATACATTAAGTACTTAATTATCAACTAATACAACATCTTCCCTTTATAAGATCTAGGTTCTACTGGAACAACTCTCCGAGCACTGCACTGCGGTTACAACATACACAACATGGTTAACTTTATAACTTAAACATCAATGGGTTTTTTTTAATTTTCGAGGTCAGCATTCAATAAGCCGCTTTGGCTTGTTGATCACTCTATTAGATCTTCGTGGCACAGTTTCGCTGGAAGATACATCACCCTCATTTGGCAGCTTCACTTGGTCTTCCGAGGAGACAACTTCGCCCTCTATGTCCTGTGGTGAATCGTTCTCGGCTTCCTTGAGTTCCACAAATTGATCTGTGGGTGGAGGCTTCAGGTCGAGCCTATTTCTTCTGTACTTCACACCTTCCCCTGTCTGAACTACATATGAACGAGGGGAAATCCCTTGAACTACTCTAGTTGGAATCTCCCACAGCTTTCTTTCATGGTTGTATATCTGAACTTGAGAACCTTGAATGAGTGGAGTCAGGTCCTGCTTGTCCTTGTTATATGTGTACATCTGCTTTAGTCGCGGTTCTTTCTTGATCCCCACCACTTGTGGCCAATCCTTAATTTTGAGGAGCTGTGGGTGTATCGGCAGTGAGGTCTTTCTACGCCTTTGCATCAAAAGTTGTACTGGTGATTTCCCAAGTGCTAATAGGGTGGCTCTGTATGCCTGTAGTACCTTGTATATTATATGTTACCATGCAAAATTTGAGGGTCTTGCCAACTTAAAGTTCAAAACGTGTATGGTTCTTCAATAAAATCGTGAAAATTATCAGCGGTTTTTGAGCGCGCGCATATTGTGATCTCAAATAGAACGTTCAAAAGTAGTCAGCCACCTTAAGGAAGGAAGAAAGAAAGAACTTAGGTTCGTACTGAAAGTGATTATTTATTTTATTTGTCATCATAGATTATTCTCACTGGATATGTAAGCAAACACTTTGTTGCTCTTGACGATTTGGGATTTGTCAAAGGAGGATGTGCTTCGGTTTATTCTCAAAGTAAGCCGTTTTATATGTCAGTATTTCTATACTTTAATATTCATCAAATGGGAAACGTTTGATGATATAACATGACTCTTGCTTTCCAAAATAAAACTAAGAAAACCAATGACATGAGATATGATGTTTAAGATTATCAATTAGGCGGGAAGTTTAAGTTTCGAAAAAACAGTCGTAAATGTTGAAAAATCAATCAATATTTTTAAAAAGACGGTGAAGTAGAGAATGGAAAGCACTGGAAAGCATAAGTTTTTTCGCAACTTGCAACCCATTGTTGTTGCGTTGGATGTTACACGAGTTTAAGTTTCGAAAAAACAGTCGTAAGCGTTGAAAAATCAATCAATATTTTTAAAAAGACGGTGAAGTAGGGAATGGAAAGCACTGGAAAGCATAAGTTTTTTCGCAACTTGCAACCCATTATTGTTGCGTTGGATGTTACACGATATTTTTGCTTCTATTATTCTACCCTGGGTTCCAGAGAGGCTGAGTGAAACATTGTATCACTTTTTATCTACAGAGAATCCATCATGTTATTCGGACCAGAATTGGAATGGTGCATGTGATTGGGATATGCTAAGTCCACTCATTCATGCAAACGCAGAAGGATGGCGATGTCTTCGATTTTGGTTTTACAGTGGATGGAAATATTTTGGAAGAAAATTATCTGTAGAATTTCAAACCGACAACAGGACTACAGAGGAATGGAGCTATAGAAGCGCCACTAACAAATGGACCTTTATTCAACTACCAATCCCTGAAAAACAAGATCGTTTACAAGTAAGTTAAAGTTGAATCTAAAAATACCTCGCCAGTTTTCATCTTTTTCGGATGCAGATACATCGTGAAAGTGTGGAGAGCAACGTTATTAGTAGAGTCTCGTTGATTGTGAAAACGGTAAGATTTTCGATAGTGAAAAAAGTCCAAAATATAACTAAAGAAACGAGTCCATTGGCCAAGCCCTCAAAACGTTTTCTTACCACCTAGAGTAACAAATTCTTAGCCATATCTTTGACATCTTTGGTATTTTAAGAATATTTAGATGACCTTGACAACGAGTAGCTTTAATCCCGAAATCAACGACAAATTTACGTCATTTAACGTTATTATATTCTCTTGTTCATGAAACATCGAAACTGTGATTAATCAGGTGTATATATTTAAAATAACACTAGTACTAATTTCGACTGCTTGATTATATTACAATAATGCATCAATGCAGCCGTTGTTCCTTTGGACTAGAGTCGATCAAGAGAAATTGCAAATGGTTTCCATGGCAATGTAGCTGAAATAGCTAAAAACGGAAAAAACTTAAAAAATATTTTGAAATTGAAATTTTCATTAGATGCTGTTGCATTAAGAATAAAAATTGAACTAGAACTAAACTCTGTTATAATTCATGAAAAAGGTGTCTGTCTACCTTAAATAATTTCATTGTTCATCTCCATCATTATCAAATTGTTCATATCTGGGGCTATGTAAAAATCATCAATTTGTCTATTGGTACATTCTTTTAGTTTGCACATATCTGTGCATTTGAAGACTTTTTTCACAACAGCTACAGCTTGCTAACTTACAAACCCTTTATACATTGGCTTGGGAGCTTTTGGGCTCAACTCTGATTCAGTCGATTACAAGGTCGACATCCTCTTGGCACCATCCTTACCCTATTGGCGATGGAATGTTAGGACAGCTTTGGATACTTCGCTTCCATATCGCAGCTTGATATTTTGCGCGAGAAGCGTGTATTCAGTATTAGTGGTACAAATTATACATGTAATCTCTAGAATGCTTAAGAACAATTCGCCTTCCGCCAACCCCGGTTACATCCGCACATCAGCGTGCGCGCATTTATATTGGTCAAAATCGTCAGGGTTTGATATCCTAAGATTGTTGAAGATGGCCGAATCCTTATAAAAGATTATAAATCTACTCAACATTGACCTAAAACTAGAACCACAATTTCCTTTGAAATCCTATTTGCTCGAAAAACACGTCCAGGTTATTTTGCCCACTGGTTTTGGCAAAAGTAGGGGTTACGAAGCCTACACAGCAGCCAAAGATGCTGAAAATTGGAAACGTGATTGTGTTGGTCATCTATTCCTTGACGAGAATTCCTTCCACTTTTTTTCAGTCTAGGAATATTTAAATTGGAAGACTTGATATACTCAATTCAAATAGTGCTCTTTTTATGTATGACTATAATTCAAACAGACTACCAAATACGTTCATAAACTTTTTTAAAAATACACATGAAGTACATCAATACAACACTGGATTGGCATCTAAAAAACATATTATCTTCCCAAAATAAGAATCAACTATGGACATTCAATATTCGCTTTAATGGTACTAAAATATGGAATGACATTGGAGAATCTCTCAAATCTATGACTCGCAACCTTTTTAAAAAAAATCTTAAAGCCTCTATAATATCAAATTATTGATATTTCTAAAAAAATTCTTGTTCCACGACCACATCGCCTCAAGGATAGGCGATCACAACACGAACTCCAGCTTTCTTCTCATTCATCTCGGATGTTTAAATGTTTAAATATCGTTGAACGTTGTCTTCCAAGGCAGCTTAAAGATATTTTCTAATTTTTATTTGGTTCGAAAAATTTTTTCTGCCTCTTGTACTGTAGATGATAAGAAAACTTCACTTTCTTCTAGGCTAACTAAAGTTTCTTCGGTTTTCTCACATAACCCTTTGGCACTGAAAATCCTATATGCCTTAGTTTATTATATATATATATATATAGAGAGAGAGAACTGAACTGAACTGAACTGAACTGAACTGTTCTTTATTTATACACGGGATTCCTTCAAATTACATTTGTTTTACAAGGGAGCCGTGATTTAAAAATGATAGTTCAGTGTAGAATTAAAATGATTTAGAATATAGTATAAACAGAAATGTATATATATATATATATATAGCTATTGTATAAATAATAAAATACATACAGAAAAAATTATAGACCATTGACAGACAGGTCAATATTTTTTAGTTTGGATTTAAAGTCGTTAATAGATTTGGCTTCTCTGAGATTTTTAGATAAAGAGTTCCATAGTTTAGCACCTCTATAGTTAAAACTGCGTTTTAGAAATTCAGTTTTGGGGTGAGGTAGGCATAGTTTTGAAGTACATTCTCTTAAATTATAAGAAGTTTTTTCATGTACATGCGAAAACCCCTCAGATATGTTAGAGCGATATAGCTTGTTCACAGATTTGAACATAGAGACAGCAAGAGCCTTTTTGCGTTTATGCTCAAGATTTTCCCAGCCAAGACTTTGTAAAATATCAACAGATCTAATATCATAGTCTGACTGGGTTATGACTCTTGCTGCTCTGTTTTGCAGTTTTTGTAGTTTTTCGGCAAGTTCTTTGTTTAAATTACCCCATACTTCGCAGCAATAATTAAATAGAGGTTCTACTAAGGAATTATAGATAACAATTTGAGTATTATATGGTACAAAAGGTCTTGCGCGTTTTAGCCCATAGATAGCTGAAGATATTTTTTTACAAATATGTTCAATATGAACATCCCAAGAGAGAGAGAGAGAGAGAGAGAGATTGTAGATAGATCAAATACAAGACATCACTTTAGCTGTTACTCAGTTACGCTTACGCGATCGTCAGACAGACTTTAATGAATAATAATCTTACGTAAGTTGCTTACATATACATGGGTGGCGATATCTATATTTAGTGTAATTGTATAATTAAGATTATCATTTGTTCTGCGGCTTTCTGGATTTGCTTTATGTGCTCATTAAGTGGTACTTTTTCTCATGGCACATTTAATTTAGAAATTGATTCCAAATCTTTTGTTGAGGAGGCTAGTTTTGTCGACTTTAATGATGTAAAAAAGTTTTTCTGTTAGGCAGAGATTACACCTTTTGCTGAGGCTGTCATTGACCAGTTGATTTTGTAATTTCTCGTGTCGTCTTTTAGTTTTTAGATGTATTTTGAGAGTTCAGTGGAGTTTGCGTATTTTCTGTTCCTAAATGATAGTTTCGTTGTTTGAATGTACCTTCTGTCAGTCCGACGTCGTAGTTTTTCCCTGTGTTGTCTTCATATGTCGTTACGCGTGCTTCGTATACAAGGCTGGTTGAAAGGCAGTTGTTGTCAAGTGGGGATTGCAATTCAAAATATAAAATGATGAATTTCCTTTTCAGTAAATTGGCATTTCTAAATGTTTTTCAAGACTGTTTTCTCAACTAAGGAAATATATGAGATGCATATTCTTTCTCAAGAGAAGCGATGATCAAAATCATAGTTTAAGCTGTTAGGCTTCCTTTATATTGAAAATATATATAACATAAGACAGGCATTATTTACTTATAAAATTTTGAGCAATCCTTTCAGAATATCTGATAACTTCAGTGAATCCTCGCCTCGCGAACATTGATTTTTATACTTTGATAGTCGTTTGTACAGCAATTTTATTCGCAGTGAGGTTTGTACGTCACTGCCATGCGCAGTTAGTGCAAAAAAGGCTCCCACAAGTTGAAGACAACATGCCGAACTCAAGACAGGGGCACTAGTCGACGCTAATTTATGGGTTGTCGATGAACGTACTTGAGACTGACCTTGATGAGGCTCTAAGTCTTCATCTAAACTTGGAATTTTTGAAGTATAATAATAATAGGACGTTTGCACGATTTCATAATTTGACTCCCACCACCAAGATGCTTCGCGAAATTTCTTTCTTATTTAAATGTGTATTCCCTCATGAGAATAGTAAGACAATTGGTGCTAATTAAGTGAACAAAAGAAAGTGTGCAAGGGAGTCTGGTAGTAGAGGTCAATGACGCCATCCTAAAACTATTTTAATCGATGTTATTTTAATGTTATGATAGTTCTTCATGACATTTTGCTGTAAAAAAATAATTAATAATTCTACCCAAAAGCTGCTTTTGTGAGACGGCTAGCATCATAATTTAGATACCACTTATGATAACCTTTAACCCAAATGTACATAAAGACATAATTTGTCCTTCAAAGTGGCAATGAGCAGGTGGGCTCTCGTCTTATTGGTGACTGCAAATAAAAGACTACTTTGTTTCAGATCAAGATAAGTGCAATTATCAATGGTTCAACCTTTTCAATGGAGCCTTGCCTGAAAATTCCAGGTACTTATCATTATTCTTGAAGCTAGCCTATAAACAACATTTCTCAACCTCATTAATAATTCATGAGTTTAAACACCAATTGGATGCTTGCGATAAGGTCACGTGTATACCCTTGGATACCATGATCCAACACTGAGTTAATTAGACGGTCTTTGGATCTCATTAGCATAAACGTTATTTCCCATTCTTTCCACTACACTTGACTCTTTTTTTCCCTTTTATTCTCTACTGCCTTTTCCTTTTATACTTCTCTTGTTTATCTACCTACCTATTATTTGCCTAACATTTTCATTTGTTCTTGAATGTCGGGTGACTCGAACGGGTACCTAGCTCTGTCGTGATATTCTAGAGCCTTACCAACTAAACTAACAGTGAAGCTAACAGGTCACTTGTGCTTGAAGAGGCTATAATTAAACGATTGATAAAGAATTTTAGTCTATATGATCGTTATGGCTGAAAACGTTCTCGTTACAATTTTTGCTTGTCACGTCTTTTAGCACATCAAGAGTGTCATGAGTACAAGTCCCTAAGTTATTCAGATCGTCGAGAGGATACCATTGCAAAAGAAGAAACCTTCAGAGGTTGTGATGATCATCTTTCCACGACCGCCTGGTACCGAGTCGTAGATTCTGCTGGACGGCAGTTGGCAAGATCGTGTATAGATAGAGAATCGTCTTGCTCAACTAAATACATGGGGTGGGTCAATGGCCTACTTCCTTCAGTAGAAGATGGGATAGCTGAACGTCAACTATGCTTTGCCGTAGATGGCAAGTGCTGTGTAAAAGAAACTATCGTAAAGATACGAAACTGCAAGGATTATTTCGTCTATCAATTCCCGGAAAAAGTTCCAACTTGTCCATCAAAATATTGTACTGTCTACAAACAAGGTAGGTCCACAGGAAGCCCAAACATGCTCTGTACCTGTGTATGTATATAGCCGTTATACACGGAATATGGCGAGCAGTTTAAATAAGTATTGTTCTGAATTGACTGGTGACTGACTAGCCTCATGTTCACCTGGAAAAAGTCTTTTAATTTTGCATGTATGAGCGGCCAGTTAGTCGCTAGTCAGTGTCAGAGCAATAGTCATTTAAATATTTCAATTAAGTGTAACGCACGTCGTACTGACTCACTTTACTCCTGTAAGGGAATGGGATCAATCCCATGCTTTGGGTAAAACAGTGTATAATTTTACTTCAGATAAATGTGAATTGTCCACAAAACGGGGCTGCCTATGAGCTACACAATCAATGGCAGACAAAATTTTTGAATACAAAATTCTTTCAGCTGACCACCAATCATTATTGAGTAAAACCTCGCACAATTCGAAACAACTGAACACGTATACTGAGAAAAAAAACGACGAAGCATGCTATTTCAAAAATACAGGGCGACGAGCCAGCATTTTCTTTGAGCTGACAATTATAAAATAAATGGCAACATAGACTTTCTAAATGCAAACTTCTTGTTTGGCCTTGCATGGTATTTTGTATGAATTTGGGTGTTAAATATTTTGACAAACCGTTTCCTGTTCCTATACTACAGATTGGGGAGATAATCGTATTGGTGTATCTGATAGGAACATCATACCAGATAATAAATTTACGGCAAGTTCACAGTGTGACAATGACGAAGCATACTGTGTGCGACTGACTGGAAAGGTCAGGGGATGGGCACCAAAGACAAACATCGACCCTAATGACTATCTACAGATAGATTTGGGCGAGGTTTTTGTTATCCTTGCTGTAGCTACACAAGGTCATCCTGTGTGGAAATACTGGACTACAGAATACAAGATATCAACGTCTATTGAAAATAACACTTGGACAATGTACCAAAGTGGTGGCAAAGTGAAGGTAAGAACACAGTTAGCCCGAGGTAAGTATTCGTATAATACATGAAGCATTTACAACAATTTACTGAAAATCACAAAGTCATGTATACATTGATCTCACTTGTTCATTGTTCAGTTTAAAAAAAAAATTTAAACCAAACCAAACCACGCCAAACTAAAAACACATCCATAAGCGTTATCTCAACAAATTCATCAACTTTATCATAAAAGTAATTAAAAAGTGCGATTTTTGGCTCTTTTTAAAAAACCTCACAGATATTCTTGCAATGTGGTTGGTCTGGCAGTGCCATGACCTTGGCTGTGGGCGAGTCCGCTCCGTGTTCGTGCCGTGTTTCGGGTATTTGATTGGATGGAAGGTAAATTATCGCGCAATGTGAATGGTCTGGCGTATGCCTTGCATACCGCGTTTGTGTCGCGAGCTTTAAATTATAAGCAGCTTCACTGAGCGATAATATGGTAATAAAT
The DNA here is from genome assembly GCA_011057435.1 of Actinia equina. Lineage (NCBI taxonomy): Eukaryota > Metazoa > Cnidaria > Anthozoa > Actiniaria > Actiniidae > Actinia > Actinia equina. Next base: position 114,991 of record WHPX01001266.1, on the reverse strand, counting down.
TACGTGTTTATTTATATTTTACATACATACTTTATTACTTCGTCCCTTGACAGGGCTTTTCCGAAGCAGTTACTTTAGCCAATACATTATAAGTAAAATTATATACATCACTCAGATTCTAATTATTATCTTTGTTATTTATTAAGAAATTCACTCAAGAGCTCTTTTCGCATTGAATACTTGAGAATCTGCACGTCTTTATAAAGCTTAAGCCTATCAATTAAATCATTCTAAAGCTTAACTCGTTGATAATAAAATGAACGTTGACCTGTGGTTGATTTTAGGATTTATTTAACAAATGGGAACTTCCTAGATGACAAACCTCCTAAAGCTTCTAAGTAACCTGGGGCCATTCCTTCATGCACTTAAAAGCTAGAATAGCTTTCTTAAGATAAAGTTGTTTCCTAACTGGTAACCACTTCAGCTTCTTTAGTGTTGGTTATATCGAAAACCTTGTTTTTCAACAATATACTGGACCTAAACCTGAGTTTTTTGGACGGTATATTGATGATTGTATTGGTGCTACTTCTTGTTCGCGTAATGACTTAGATTCTTTCATCTCTTTTGTTAACTCTTTTCACCCTGCCTTAGACTTTACGTGGGAGGTTAGTGAAACATCAGTCACTTTCCTTGACATCTTGCTTAGTGTTAATGACGACCGTCTTAGCACTAGTGTCCATTACAAACCTACTGACTCTCATTCTTATTTACTCTACTCGTCTTCTCATCCTAAGCATACTCTTAACGCTATTCCGTTCTCGCAATTTCTTCGTCTTCGTCGTCTGTGTAGTGATAATCTTGATTTTTCTGTTAAATGTTCTGAGATGCGTTCCTTCTTCCTTAAGCGTAATTATCCTGCTCATGTTATTGATCGCGCTATTCGTAAAGTTTCTACTATTGATCGTACCACCGCTCTCACATCTCACACCCGTCCCTCTAATGACCGCATTCCTTTCACTCTTACGTATCATCCTATTAACATTTCCATTAAGCCCATTGTTAACCGCAACTTTTCTCTGCTTGACTCTGATACCCGCACTTCTGTTATTTTCAACAACCGCCCTCTCTTTTCCTATAAACGTGATCGTAATCTCCGTTCTTTCTTGGTCAAGGGAGTTCTTCCCTCTAACAAAGAACCTGGTACTTTTCGCTGTTCTCGTAAACGTTGTTATACTTGTCCTCACATAGCCTCTCACACTTCTGTTGTCGGTCCCAAATCTACTGTTAAAATCACTGACCATTTTGTTTGTACCACTTCTAATGTTGTATATTGTATTAAATGTACCCGCTGTAATCTTTTATATGTGGGTGAGACTGGCCGCCGTCTTGGTGATCGCATTTGCAATCATCTTTATGATATTCGCAATAACGATCCTACCAAACCAGTTTCCCGCCATTTTAATCTAACTAACCATTCTCTTTCTGACTTCATTGTTTTCGGTCTTTCTTTGCTTAACGGCAACAATGATTGTCGCAAGACCAAAGAAATGCGGCTTATTCACCTATTGGGCACTCTTAGTCCCAACGGGATTAATGAACGCTTTATTTTCAACTAACCTTTCCTTTTGTCTTTTGATTGTTTGTTTTTGTTTCCTTGCCTACCTTGCTCTCATTGGTTTCTTTTGTCTTATTCTATCATATATACACTCCTTTCTACCACTTCTTTCTCTTTTACTCCGACGAAGGACTAGCGTCCGAAACGTCAGTAAGTTTTTTCATCTTTTCACGGTGTATAATTTACCTTTTCATCATTACTGCTTCTTTAGTAAAGGTGTGTTGTGATCGTAATTCTTGGCCCCACAAACAATCCAACGAGTAAAATTCTGCATAGCCTGGATCTTATGAAGAAATAGAAAACGCGCGAACGTGCTGTGTGCACCCGGGGGTTGGACGCGTAGCGGAGTGCTTCTCGACACTTCTAGAGTGTTCTGCCAATCCCCAAGTGCTTTATACCGGCACACATCACAAAAAGCAAGTTTTATTTTTCTTTATGAAATACAAATTACAAAAACCGTTATTTTAGATAGGAATGGCGCAACGGAAAGTGTGCGCGCGCGTGCAATGTTCTCTCAAAAAAGCACGCGCTCCAAACCAATCAGAACGCGACATTCATAGCAGCTATTCTATGATTGAGATTAGGTTATGTTGTATTACTCCAGACTGTCGAGCAATAATATAATTTAATAGAGTATTTTCTTCATTTATTAGAGTGGTTAGTCTGTGCTCGATGGTTTACCTTTTTTTTTTAGTATGGTGCTCCGCTCGCGCTGGCCTTTGGCCCCCAAATGTATCCATTAAACTTCATATACTCTCACCATTAAACTTCAGGGTATTCTCCACTTCTGTAAGGAAAGAATCGGGATTACAGGTCTTGAAGCTTCTGTAATAAATATGAGATTGTTTAGTTCTGTCCTGTTAAAGTTGAAGTTTAGCGTAAGAAAGTTCTTGATCGCTGACTGAGCAAAGCCTGAATATCAGAGAAAAGACGAAATTCGAAATACCTGATTGAAAAACTTTAAGAAAATTCTTCATAATCAATGCTCGAGCAGTGGTTATTGCCATCATCATCACCACCATTATCATCGTCATCATTATTGTCATCCTCGTCATAATCATTATAGTGATTTTCACAATCATCATCGTCATCATCACCTGTAGTATCACTGTATTTTCGACATTCATCAAAACATACCATTAAAACATAATAATTACGTGTTTTTCTAATGTAATAAAAGATTGTCTGTATGTATCTTCAGCTATTTTCTGGTAACGAAGACCGATACACTGTGGTTAAGAATACGTTAAACGATACTCGAACTCTTGGCAGGCTCATTAGATTCATACCGACGAAAGGCTACAGATGGAAAGTACTACGTGTAGAAGTGTATGGCTTTAGGAAAGGTATTAAGTAATGCTCCTAATAAGAACGATAGCGCTTTCTATTGTTCTGCGGCATATCGCTTGCCCCACATCAGAATTGTGAGATTTTCTACTGTGGGGGATGTATCACCCTATATGGAGAGATGTTTTCGAAAAAATATGAACTTAAAGTCGCTTCTTAAGACGTTTACTTTTGAGTTTGAGGTTTTCAACCAATCACAACATCCAAAAACAATAGAAAGAAAAAGCCTCAAATTTGTCATTTTCCCCACCTAGAATTTCTGTCGTATTGAAGCACAGAAGATTTAAAGGGATTTAAAGACTAAAAGGGAGTTTGTCAGTAGTTAAATATCACAAAAGATATACTTTTCCTCCATTTTTCGTGTTTCGACCAATAAGAAGATTGGTTTAAACAATACTACACTTATCACCTTTCTACATTCCCTGCCGTTGAGTGCTATCGTTCTTATGTGCATCATTACTTAATTCAATAATTTTTAATGATTTTATGATAATATTTTTAATACTTCTATAGCGATAAATACATTACATATACAAATTAATGCGTTGAGATAAAGTCTTATTTACGTGGTAGAAAAAGAGAATACAGCGAGGAATGGAGCGAATTGAAAGGAGAATATTTTTGAGCGAGCTATTAGTATCGGTATCGTCAAGAGAAAATGAACTAAGAGAAGGAATCCCCCCTATATAGCCTTGTAACCATCATGTGCACAGTTTGATGCTATTTTTAAACCATTTGTTTTTCTGCACGCGCATTTACTGCGCGCGCTCTACGCTGTTTGCTTAACATAAGAGAAGCACAAAAAACGTTAGCAAACAGCGTAGCGCGCGCAGAAAATCAAACGATCAAATAAATGATATCATTGGATGATATTTTTAGAATACATTCTAAAAATAGCATCAAAGTGTGCACATGATGGGGCACGGGGATTCCTTCTCTTAGTTAATATTCTCTTGGTATCGTAGCTTGCGAATTCTTCCTACGATTGGGAGGTTTTGGTAATGGAGGGCCGCTTTGCATTGCAGTATTAGAAATAATATTGAATATTGCGTTTTTGTTGACCTTTAATGAGATTTATGTTTAAGATCTAGAAAGCTTTGGGTCAAACACTCTGAACGAATGGGATGGCTGGTTAAAAGGACGTGATGAAAAAGTGCAATGGGAAGTACTTGATGAGAACTACTATGAAAAGGTTGCAAATACTATAAAGGCTTCGACAAGATCAGAAGGTAGGTCTTGTTATTGGTTACTTCGCAATAAATTCAAATAAATGTGTGAAGGGTATATATCGTTTTGGAAAATTGGGTAGAATTTTACAATTATAACGAATGAATGTCACATTCACTATTTCTGGTTAGCTGATGACTGAAAAAAAGCCTTGTTTACAATAACTTTAAACTTTTTTGCGCGCTGGTTGGCTTTTTTATAATTTAAAAAAACGGACGGACTATTAAGCTGACGATAACAAAGGCGCGCTTTTTCCTTTGGTTGTTTGATCACCAAGTTGTTATCGTTTGGTTGAAGTAGTTTGTTATCGTAATCCACTCTACTATGCCTTTGTACATACACCTTACTTTGATAATGTGATGACGGAACATATCGGCAATAAGAGGACAGACACATGTTAGTTTGTTAACTTTTCTTAATATGGATCCGAATTACTAAGTACTACCCTATCTGATGCGATAACTAATGTTGACTTGGACATTGGATAAAAATATATTACATTTGGTCTCAAGTCTCAACGAAGGAAACACAATGATACACATGTTATTTTATAGCAATTTTTAATTCTTAAATTAAAATTAAAATTAAACGAAGAGCCGTAAACAGTTCGTACAAAGGGAGCCCAATAACATATTTAACACACAAGCAAAGAGACTCCAGTACTACACATCTCAATGCATTTCATGGTGTTTTTATTCAGGTGACATTTTAACCCAGGATTATGATTCAGACATTGGTTTCTCGCTCGACCATGAAAATCACTCTGTCAACGTGGAGATAAGAGAAACACTGGAAGAAATGACCATGTGTCTTTGGATGTCAATCAACAGCTCATCACCAATCAACATTAACGTTAGTTATG
>WHPX01001266.1:0-107500 GCA_011057435.1 Actinia equina | reverse complement strand
TTAGCTCTCCAAATACTCATCATTCTTCTTAACTTCTTTTCAGGAGGTAACACAATATCAGTGGCTTTTCATTCCCAATATCAGACAACAGAGGTTAAATATAGTAGACTAAACATATGGAGCAATGTGTTGTCTGAGCAATATATACTCTACATGTCGTACAAATGTGGAACAGAGTCTGGGAACCTCTTAGGATGGAAAGACTACTTGTATGTGCTGCCAAGGAACTCTAGTGGTTTTAGGATTTACGAGTCAACTTGTCGAGGAAAGCAAGGTATATACATGTCGTATTATCAGTTGGACGGAATAGATACTGATACGGTTTAATAAATATTCTTTTAAATATTAGGAAACGTTATGAGTTTAATTGGTCCATCGAGTCGCGAGATACCTGTTAGCTTGGCAAGAATAGAGAGCCCGCAATACGAGAGGTCATCAGAATCTCCAGGGAGGTGTTTGAAGTTCAAGTATAAAATATGGGGACCTGGAGCAAAGTTGATAATAATTTATCAAGAAATTGATAACAGAGAATACAGTAAGAGACCGATATGGATGGTCAAAGACAGTGAGGACAGTAGATGGAGGGATGGACAAGTAACACTGACAGCAGTAACGGCATATAAGGTTAGATAAACTACAGACAATTATTTTTCCTGGAAATATGTTCCAACTTATAAGGTTAGATAAACTACCGACAATTATTTTTCATGGAAATATGTTCCAACTTATTTAAGACTTGTTTCTTTTTTATTCGATCTGTTCCAGTCTAACGCTGCGTTTACACGGTAGCGAACGAATATTGAGGCAAAACGTTTGCTGTTTAGTGGTTCTGTTCATATAGGCCTTTTCTGAGTTCGATAAACAGGATGCATTGTGGTCCAGCTGAGGTACAAGCAACACCATATAAGGCTAGACGCTAGACCACAATGCACCATAATCGCTATCTCAGAAAAGGTCTATGAAATTGAGCTATCCGAACAAAACAATCGTATGCCTAACCGTGCAAATTTGGAACCTAAAATAAGAGGTCGAATTTTAAACTTGAATGGATTAAAATTATTTTAGTTATTGATACCGTGTAAACAACTTGTCCGGGGATCTGTTATACGTTGATGGTCAAAACAGTCATTAATTGTTCGAACATAATAATGGTCATGTAAAACTTTGTTTCTCCGGTATGATGTTCGTCGTATGTCTTAACCTCGATGGGACACGCGGTAGAGTAGTCGTTTATAACACCTAATTACGTAATTGTTTTTTTAAGCTTGCTATCGAAGGTGAAATCACAAACAAGCCAGGGTTGATGTCGATAGGTGCCTTACACACCACCGAGGGTTACTGTTCTGATATCATGCCACCATCAGCAAGAGAAGGTGAGATATCTTTATAGAATCGGAAAAGCTAATCTGGGGCTTGTTAGCTATGCCACTAATACAACTGTCTTCTTTTACACGGAACAAACTCAATAAAGAGCTCGTCTTACATTTTTGACGTTCAGTATGAAAAAAGATTGAATAAAAACTTAAATTTACAGACTTTGATTTTGTTCCACATGTTCAACACACAGCCTGCAACGAGTTTCTGACCAACAATACAGGCTACATCGTCTCGCCCTATTATCCTGGTTACTATGACAACAATGTCAGATGTACGTCGACAATCACGGCGAGCAAAGGTCACGTGATTCGTTTGGAATTTAAAGCATTTGAAATAGAGTTGAGCCCGCGATGTTCAGCTGACTTCGTAGAAGTGTATGATGGAGAGGAAGCCTTGTCGACTTTCCGTGTTGGTCGGTACTGTGGATCAAGGTAAAGGGAACAAAGAGATAACTTTAAACTGATTGACAATTTTTTAATTTCATCCTACGGAGTTTGTCTTTCATTAGTAAGGTTGTGCATTTTTATTAGCTTTCATTTGTTTTCTTGCATGACACGGCACTCTAGACTTTCGCAAAGTCTTTCGTCTCCTTATTAGCTCACTATCGCTGAATAAAGCACATGCAGCTCAACCAGTATTACACTCACTGGAGCCACGCCCTAGACGAAGGACTTTTCCAACTTGTTTCCTACCAATATTAGCGACCCAAAAACGCTGAATTTTGCTCGCGCTGTATAGAAGCGTATGAAAATTTAGCGCGTGCTACAAAAATGCTCGCCATTATGGGCGCGAAACGCAAATGCAAATCCTGCAAGTGGAACAAGTCGACCTCTCTCGACTTCCACAAACTGCTATGTCCGTCTCGAGAAGTCTAGCGGCACCTTTGTTAAATCGTCCTTAATGACACACGCGTAGACAGCAACAACAACAATAACAACAATTTTATTTGTACATGAATACAATATTTACAATATTCTAGTTTAGATTAAATTAAATTATAATGTACTAGGTAATCCGAAATAAAAATAAATAAATCTATCTAAGGAAGGTTACCTCTCAGCAATCACTTTGAATTTTTTGTCACCAAATGCTTTTTGTACAACTTCAGCTTTTATTCTGATGATTAATTTTTGATCATTTTCAGATATCCACAGATAATCGAGTCGCAGTCAGACACGATCAAGATAATATTCAGTTCTAATAAAAACGTTACGCGATCCGGATTCAAAGCTTACTATCAGATAATAAAAGGTACAGGGACAGCAGACTCATATTACTGAGCTGGTCGCGTCTTGCAATAACATTTTGTCCTTACAGCATGACCTTTTATGTCAAACAACTTCTAAGCTTTTATTGGAGGTCAAGATGAAGGGTGCTTCATTTTCAGTTATTCCTTCCTTGATTAATGACCAAAAAATTACTTGAATATTTATCTTGAAACGTTGTTCTTTCCCAGATACAGAAGGTGACGGCTGTGTTCAAGGTATGAATCACACTGCACTGTCATAAGTGTTGCATTACTGCTATGATCTTAATTTTAGTAAAGTCATGGAATAGAGAGGTGGAGAGTGGAACTAACGATTTTGTTATTTTTAACGATCTTTCCACACAGACTGTCCCATTTCATGTACCTGTCGAAGGGAAACAAATGGTAGTGGAATTATAGTAACTTCGCATCAATTGAGGTCCATTCCAGACCGATTGCCCAAGAACACTAAAGCCATGTAAGTATCGCGTCTTTGAATGTAACACTTGGGTTGGTAATGCAAATAACAATATACATGATTTGTAGTGGCCTTTGGTAGGAGACTTGGTTTGGTGTTAATTTCCTAGTGGTATATACCAAAGGAAATATGTTTAAATTGAGCTCCGTCGTAATTACTTTTTTACACTTAAGTAATTCATTTCAAACATTTTACATCTCTTTTTCTTTCGTATTGATAGCTTATTTTCAGGAAATAAGATTTACCAGGTGAAAAGTAATGCATTCGTCAAACTAAGTTATCTGTCATTGATGTAAGTAAAACTATGATGACCATTGAACAAGTATGATCGTTGCATGGATGATAAGATATAATGAAGTCCAGCTGAGCCACAGGGGATAGAGGAAAAACCTTGGCCTGCGTGCTCAAATTGCTATAATTTTTTATCTGGGTGGCGTCACACTCCACGCTCAATCCTGCGTTGCATTGCATTTCTACGAGCATGCGCAGTGAGAGTATGAAGGCGTATGAGTCGTCGCATGAAACGGTTTTTTATCTGTCCTGTGTTATAAGTAGATCAAAATTATTAAGTATTTGAAAGCATGTTGTATAATATGCGTTTATGATGTCCTTATTCATATTAGTCGGTCATTCGATTTTTCAGTTAAAGTATACTCAAAAAATTTCGAATTTAAGCATTTTGGTATTTTTCCCAATTTTCTCTGCTGGCCGTGTGTACGCCTCATAGCGACTGAGTTCTTTTAAGGAATGAGTTTTTTTACGGAATGCGTAAAAATATGGAATTAAGGATTAAGTTGAACCGTCATGATTTTGCGCGCGCGTTTATAGCCAATTAAGTAAAAAAAGCAAAGCTTTGGGAAATGCTTTATAATGAACCTCCTAATGATCCGTCCCATAGACAGTATGACAAAGGGCGTGTCCCTTGAGATAACTTAGTTCATCAGTTATAGAAGACAACAATGCTTTAATTAGGAAGATTATATCAAAATTAGTGATCTTCCAAAATTTCAGTGTAGTAACATTAAATGATAAAAAGCTACAGCTGTTTGAAAGTAGAAAGGTTTGTATGGAAGCAACAACCAAGGGCCTACCAGCCTCGCTATCTTGTTTTCGGTACATTTCAAATGCTTCTAAATCTACAGCGATTTAATATATGACAACAAAACTTTCCGAAATTACTAATTTAGACATGGCCTTTCTCGTAATGAAAATATGTTTTCGAAATCATTAATTGTGCTTTGGTGCTTGTTCCCAGGCTTACGCTCGTTTTTCATATGGTCTATTCATCAGCTAAGCGAGTCAGTCATCGGTATCTGTTTTGTTTCTATTTCTTTTCAGTGAGTTGAGCTTTAATCATATATTCGTGGTTGAAGAAATGACTTTTGTAAACTTACAATCGTTAAAGACATTGTAAGTATATTGAAGTGCGTGCTGCATTGTTATATCAAAAAGCTGGAAGCTGTAGAGCACAAGAGAAGTAAGCTGCTGCTTTCAGAGTGTTTGTGTCATAGACCAAGTGCCAATTTGTCTCAAAAGAAACTTTTTTACTAAAAAGGCAAACCTATCAGCGCTGCACTCGAGTCGGTAAACATTTTTAAGAGCGCCTTTGATCCACTTGTAGCGACCATACACATAACGTGCATTGACCTTTATACCCTATAAAATCTCCTTCATTAGTATTCTTTATATAAAGAATACTAGCGAGGATGACTTTATCAGAGATAAAGTTGCATCCAATTTTAAATGAAGCCTCATCAAGGAAGAAGGGGTTACCACGTGCGACCTACATCTGGTAGCCCGCATCTCGTGGCCCCTTGGCCGCCATAACTCGGGAACAAAGCATGCTATGGTAACGAAACTTGGTAGCATTGGTAAAACTTGTGTCGTCAATCACATTACCAAGTTTCGTTACCATAGCATGCTTCGCTCTTAATAATAATAATAAATATTTCTTATATAGCGCCTCTTCCAGTAAATGTCCAGTGGCGCTTTACAATAAATTCAAAACTAAATTATCCTAAAAAATAGACCTAAAAAAAGAAAAATTAAATCAAGAGCTAAAGTACCTTAAAATTACTTAATAAAATATTAATAAAATTGCAATAATATCCCTAAATAATTCCTAAAAATATATAAGTAATCAAAAAAAGTGCTCTAGTTTTTGACGTGGCTTAAATAAAATCGCTATATACCGATTTAAACAGATGCGTTTTCAATTTAGACTTAAAACATTGAGTTATGGTCAAGGGGCCACCTGATGCGAATGGGGCCACGAGATGTAGGTCGCTCGTGCTAACCTTAATTGTCATTAATTAATTCTCGTTAGAATAAAAAGATATATCGAATGGCTTTTGCTTTCTGCTGCTTTCTGATTGGCTCCGCTACTCAAAGTTGGAATTATTGTTTTTATTCTAGAATTTGATTGGTTCTCGATGTTTAAGGGGTCCCGGTCATAGTAGTTTCACTGTAACTGCCAGCGTCGCATTGTCTTTTCATATCAAAAATGATATATATAAGCTGGTCAGTAAGCACGCGTTATATCTAACATGATTAAACGCAACATTATGATATATAGTTATAACATTATAGTTCTTCAAGAGCTGCATGAATATACCAATTCAAGAAGTAAACGAAGTTATAGCTCAGCAGCACGCCTTGAATCTTTGAGACCAAGTATCCAAATCATATTCTGAAGGAAAAAAATCACATTTTACTTTCAGAAGACTTAATGGGAATTTCATTAAAGACGTTTTGAAAAACATGTTTAGTGGTCTGGAGAAACTTGAAGCAATGTAAGTATAAAACAATGTGGGTCTTAATAATGGAAAAGGGACCTTCTAACAATTAAAAAATATATTCCATACAGAGATCTTGGGGACAATTTAATTTCCAATATCTGGTCGGATGCTTTTTCTGGTTTTCCAGGTCTTCGTGCTCTGTAAGTCTTTCATAATCGCAGTTATAAAATAAATAAACAAATTGCTTGTGTCGTGGAGGCAGAATCTCAACAATCTCGTATTTTTATGCTTTTCAATATTTTTATGTTTTAGGAGCCTTCGTAGTAACCAAATAAAGGGACTCGATGAATGGTCATTTCAAAATAACACAAATTTGACATATCTGTAAGTGCTGTCGAGTCTTTTAAAGTGCTGAAAATAAGCTGCCTGACAAATGACTAGATGCGATGAAAGAAATAGATGCGAAAAGAAGATTAGATGGAAAATAGCGAATGAGGGGGAAGGACAAGGAAAGAAAAGTAAGGAAGAAGATAAGGAACAAACGACGAAAAAAAGAAATATGAATAGAAAATTGTTATAAATGATTCTTTTCCTTATCAGGAATACCAATACTTTAGCTATTGCATACGTATTTTCCCAGATATCTTCAAGATAATCTGCTGAAGTCGATTCCTGCTGGAATTTTCCGTCACCAAAAGTACCTTGAGATCATGTAAGTAACTGATATATTTTCTCTCGAAGAAGTTCACTGACTTTAAAAAGAAAATTCAGATCGATTTCTTTAGTTAGCTCTCTAAACAGCCGCAAGAAAAGCTTTAATCAAGTTAGAAAAATGATATTTTGCTCGTATTTAGAAAGCTTGCTAAACAAACCAAGTACATAATTCGTTTAAAAGTCAGTACACTCGTAAGGAAATCCGAGAACAATGTCCAAACTTCTTGGTAACCGAAACCCGCCTAATGCAACATCACTTTAACTACGCGATGGCTAGCGCTGAAAAGGTGAGTTGTGATATTGATTATTTTTCCTTATTGTTATTCCTTTTTGCAGGCTTCTTCATGAAAACAGAATTCAACGAATTGACAAATTATCTTTCGAAGGCCTTGAAAATCTTCGAAAACTGTAAGTTATCACCCTATTAATGGTCTAGAGAACTAAAGAATAAACGTATGAATGAGTGTAAGAGAATCAAGGGCTGCATAGCTTGGTTCTAGCCTTTTACCTCTGAGGTCTCGGATTCAATTTTTATGCTCGTCGTTACATGTAATTAGAGTTTGTTAGGTCTGTATCCAAACAAACAACCGGATTAACAACCAACCCACAAACCCAATCAACCCGCCAATTTAAACAAACGAAAGAAATAACTAACCAACCAACTAACCAACCAACTAAGCATTTAAACTATCTATTCTATAAATTATTATAGGTCATTGAATAACAATTCCATCGACCAGAAAACCATTCCAACAGACGCATTCAAGAACCTGCGTAAACTAAAATATCTGTGAGTAGCAATTTGTTAATTAAGGAGGCTTAAAACGGTTTTATTTAGAGCGCGCGCTCTTGAACCGATAACGTAGGCATTTCAATTAAAGTTGCAAAAAAAAAAAAATCCTTTATGTCTGTTTCATAAATTTTCTATATATTTTAATCATTATTAGTCTATTAAATTCTATCCTTTTCTCGAGGTTTTAATTATTTCTGTTACATGGTACCGTTATAGGTCAACAGACAGCTTCATCATGTGCTGCTATGCAACCAAGTCTATTCCAGACCTTAACTGTGTCTCCCCTGGCAACGAATTCTCCAGCTGTGACGACATGCTCAAAAACACCGTAGTAAAAGTCTGCATTTGGGTGGAAGGTGTTCTCGCTACCTTTGGCAATCTGACTGTCATAACATGGTGGATATTCCTTTCAAGAAAACGACCAAGAACACGAGGTGTAAAGATAAACAGTGTCCAGTCCTTGTTATTTTGCCATCTCGCGTTTGCTGATCTTCTAATGGGAGTATATCTTCTGCTCATTGGAACTTACAATGAAATATGGAAGGGGGAATACTTCTTGCACGACGTAGAGTGGAGAGCCGGTGTGAAGTGTAAAATAGCAGGCGCCGTTGCCACTTTATCCAGCGAAGTTTCAGTCATGGTTTTGGTTGCCATAACAGCTGATAGAGTTAACACAATTCTTTTCCAGTTCTCAGGCAGACGCACTAATCTGAAACTGGCTCATGTTCTGTGCCTGTTTATTTGGGTCGTTGGATTTGTCATGTCTTTTACTCCACTTTTTGTTCCAAGCTACTTCAACGACAAAGTACTAGGCTTCAGTTTTTACGGCCGTTCAACTGTCTGTCTGCCGCTACAGTTGTCCAACGACCGCCCTGCGGGCTGGGAGTATTCAGTTGCTGTTTTCATTGGCTTCAATGGCGCAGCTTTCCTTTTCATCCTTGTTGGTTACACCGCCATTTTCATAAAAGTTCGAGAATCTGCTCGAAAAGTCCGTTCGTCATCAAGCTCTGACTCTGCATTAGGAAAGCGGGTTCTGTTTGTGATCCTGACGGATTTCTTTTGCTGGATGCCTGTCATGGTTCTTGGCGTTATCTCTCTTTTCCATGACTTCAACGAACCTTCTGTGTATGTCTGGGTAGCAGTATTCGTACTTCCCGTCAACTCCGCCATCAACCCAGTACTGTACACCTTCTCGTCCTCTCAAACGATCAACAACATGAAATCAATCAGGAAAAGATTGTGGAAAGGTAAAGGTAATGTTGTCCTTGGTGCATTGGGAGGGGCAGGGTGAAAGAAAGGTAGTTAATAGCTCTGTATTTATTGAACCCTGAAACAACCTTTCGACATATGCACATATGTCGTGGTTTGACTGCGTTTTTCTTTGTCAATTGTAACGATTTTCATTTCCCTGAGGATGGCCGAGTAGGCCGAAAGCTCGGATCATATTTATTAAAATTTATGGTTGATAAAAAAATCTATTATGTATGAACCTTTAGACTGATTTCAGTCTGCACATAGCTAACTCACGCATCCAATTGAAATTTAGCGTGTTCGGTTGTTAGAAATGTTACAAAAGATTCGGTTGTTACAAAGGATAAAAAATGGAAAAACCCCTAGGCTTATGCAACAAGCTAAAGCCAGAGATTAAGACAAGGACAAAGTTTTTACCAAGACTGGTAGCTAGAGAAGCAGAGGACCAAGTGAATATTAATAACATTTATACAAAATATTTTTTAATGAGTGGGCGCTCTGAAATTGGGGTATACAAGGTAGGTATAATAACGTTAAAGTAAAGAAATAATACTCAAGGTAATAATATGGTAATTGGTGTAATTGTCGCTTCTGTTGATTTTGCTGCAGACGTTATCTCTTAACTCTCATAATTTCTTTGTTTTTTGTGCTATTTTTTCAACTTCTATCTTTCAGCTGTATGCTTACTTCGCTAAGTGCTATATTATTTTATTTGATTTTTATTTGATTATTTATTGCATATTGTTATGTATCACTGTAGTTGCTTGTGACTCTACATTTTATTTAAGAAATATGTAAAGCGCGCACTTACGTCTCTGTACTGTTATATAAACACCCAGGGAGCTGTAGAGCTCCATAAAAGCAAGCTTAGAAAAAAGCTCAGAAACACGAGACGTAGCCTCGTAGAGGCAGTACCGACGTGCTGCAGCCTTCGGTACGATTTGAAAAGACATAAAGTTTCTTACCTGCGAAAATGCTCCTCTACACGGAAAAGGATGTTGTGCCCTTAAGACAGTGAAACATAATCGTATAAAAGGATGTTTCCAGGGAACCGATGAATTGCAGCACGACTGTGCCAAAGCAACCGGGAGACATGTTTCGACGAAGCGGTGACGACCAGTTAACGACGAAAAAAGTTTAGAGCACTGTTGATCGAGTATGCTGATGTATTTGCTTCTTCTAACGACCGAACGACCTTCGTAAGACGAACCCGATACATAGACGACGATTAGAGGCCAAGAAATATTTAAAGAAAATACTGATTGACAGGATCATCGAGCCATCTCTAGCGCTTGGACACCACCGCTTGTCCTGGTCAAGAAACAATACGGGTTCGCACGGTTCTTCGTCGATTACCAGAAGCTAATCCAAGTTACTATCAAATACCCCTACCTATCATCAATTGCAAACTCGTACTTTGACGCCCTGACGGTGTTTCTATGGTTCTTTACGCTGTACCTATTAAGTAGCTTCTGGAGCTAGCACAAACGGGGAGTAAATCACTAGATGTCTTGAGCTAGCCCATTTCAACTCAAAAGCTCAAAGAAGTAAGTGCTTGTGGTAGCTGATAACTGTACCATTTGGATTGAAGCCTATATGCGATCTCAAACCAGGAAGCTGTAACAGTAGGAACAAAGGTGGTGGACGAGTTCGTTGCAAGATTCGTGTACTTTTACAGATAAACGCCGACCAAGGTCGAAACATCGAGTATTATATGCAAACAAATGTACAATCCTCTTGGAATTCACCTGAGCACTAGCCCAAAACGTGTTGGATTGTGTTACAGTCACCAAAAAGTTCGGACATTGTTCTCGGATTTGCGTACGAATGTACTGACTTTTTAACTAATTATTTACTCGGTTTGTTCAGTTAGCTCTCTAAATACGAAAGCAAAATATCATTTCTCTAGCTAGATTGAATCTTTTCTTACTACTGTTTAGAAAAGAGAGAAGCGGTTGCACGCCAATCATGTTAATGCTTGTGAGGGGGACAGAAACGCCTGCGGACCTTCTTATGGGCCATCCCTAAGACGACTCTAGTAGGAATGACGACGAGTCTAATTATGCAGAGAAAACGAAGGCGATAATAGAGACCTACATAAATTTTGAATTCTGACGTAATATTTCAAAGCCGACAATGAGAACTGGAACTAATTGCGCGGACTTGAAATCCCGTCCAGTCCGATATTGGAGGCTTGGAAATTACTTCTCATCTCATTAATTATTCGACTTGGAGTAACTGGAACCAAATCAATTCAGTCCTAGGACTGAATTAATTTTGTTCCAGTTACTCAAGACTGAATGCATTCCTTTCACAGCACTTTACCAGGTTTCAAGTAACATCATGTGACTCACAACTAGCCCATTGATTGGCTGGTTTACTCATGAATTATTAATGAGTATGAGCAAACACTTGAAGAATCAAAGCGCTATTATAACCATTGGGATGTACACCACAACCAATTCAATCGAAGGGATACGGATTGGCTACATGACCCAAACAGAAATCAGAAACTACCCAATGATGTTTATGAGGGACTGTTATCTGGACGATGTAAACTATCGCATTCAGAAAGCAGGTAAAACACAACCAAGCTTGGTTGTGCGCCATACCCGCATCAAGACTGGACGACATATCTGCTGAGAAAACCACAGACAACGCCATGCGTGTTGGAGTCAATGCTGAACTGCTAGCTGATAGTGCGACCTGTAATCGAACAGAATAAGCTGGCCACGAAGAAACATAGACATAAGCAACCGTTTTATATAGCTTTCACTAAATATTTTGAAACGATTTTGCTCGAGCACGTCTCTTTCTGCTGATATAAACACGGTAGCCAGCCAACCC
The DNA here is from genome assembly GCA_011057435.1 of Actinia equina. Lineage (NCBI taxonomy): Eukaryota > Metazoa > Cnidaria > Anthozoa > Actiniaria > Actiniidae > Actinia > Actinia equina. The sequence continues at coordinate 96,056 of WHPX01001266.1, read as the reverse complement.
GCATATATTTATTAGAAGTGGTAGTGCCTCACGAAGAAATGTCAGAATCTATTCTTAGTCTTTGTGTAAGTTTTCGTTCCGTTCACGCTTCTAGTTTTGTCGCCTTAGTTTCTTTGTTTCGTATTCAAATTTATAGTACTTTTGCTTAGTCTTTTTCAATAATGTTCAGTTCTCAGTTTGATTTGTATCGGAAAAGACCATATTCATTTTCTGTGCCTCATTTTGTTCCGTAAGTATATTTCTAGGCAACCTTTTATATTTCATCCCATTTTGTAGTCTTATTTAGCGCTTCAACAGTTTGTATTTATTTTGTTTTTTAGAAACCGTTATCGTTATTATGCAATCAGCCAAGGACATAAACTAAATTCAATGTAACGCGCTTTGAACTGAGGTTACAAGTAGTAAGTGAAAAGAATATTATAACCTATATGAATCATAACCTTTTTTTTTTAATACTTCTGTCTAAAGAGAGCAATCGCTTCGAGAAAAAAGTTTTGCCCAGGAAAAGAAAACCCGGACAAAGCAGTCAAGCTGAAACTTCTTTCACTCTTCTGAAAGCTAAGCGGACCACGAAACCACTGAGGTGAGTACAAAACACGTATATCCACGATGTAAAACATTGATAATGAAATAAGGCTTTGCATAGTTGTTTTTACTATTGTTATTTGTTTGTTTTGCTTCTGTTTCCCTCACCCCAATATCCAATCCAGGCTCGTGGATGCAGTAGTAGAAGATATTGGATCAATAATACAGTTGTGCGAAGGGTGGCTGGATAGCGCTTTCCGATCATAGTTAATAGAGGGGAATGGTTAGGAAACTTATTGTTATCAGGTCTTTGTTCGCTTTTGATGTTGAACCGGTCTTGACCGTGCTCAATGTTTGATTTATGCCCGTCCGAAATTGCAAAATAAGTAAACATAAGCTTTGCCAACGGGATTATTGTAAGGAATATTCAAATATCTCTTATAAATCTTTAAGTATTTTGAACTAGCAGCCAAAAGAAAGATTTTTGTCTGTTCAGTCAGCCATTGCCAACAATGGTAAAACAATGGTAAAACAAAGGATTGTGCACGGTCACGCTTGAAAAAAGTAAACAAAGACATATAACAATAGGTTTCATAACCATTCCCCTCTATTAACTATGTTCCGATAGATAAATCTAGTCCAGTGGATAACATTTATAAGTCGGATAGTGTTAGTGATAGTCCACCTTTCTTTCATTTTGTAATTTAAATCAGATAGATCATTTTGTAATGTCATTTTGTAATTTAAATCAGTTAGATCGGCCACCAGCTATTCTGTCTAACTTTTATCTACTTCAAGTCCTAATGTACGTAGTTTTTCCTCAATGTAATTTATTTGTATATATGGTAATAAACTCGTTGTTGTGGTATTGTTACGACCGCGCCTAAAAGTTTTGGGTCGGTGTCCACTGGTAGAACGAAGCTTGGGATTGGATAAAATAACAAAAACAAAGAAAGCATGGATTATGGTGAACAATGTGTATTGTTCTACATGTGAGCTGCGTTCTTTGTTTCATCTCACCATTCATTGTTTGTTCATACACTCCCAGGCTTCGCTCTGCCTGTTGTGTGTTACCCATAGTTTTATCCAATGTGTACAACCACCTTGCATGAACGTTGTCATACGACAGTAGAACATTAGTAATTTAGTGAGAAAGGCATATCAAACAATTGTTGTCGTTCGCGGGCTTCCTGTGGTGACAAACCACGCTTCCCTCCCCTACACATTTCCAGTCCTTTTTCGGCCAAAACAAAGATGGCTGATAGTGATGTTTTCATTCTATTTACTGTAAGTTTGAGCAGTTTTGAGCAAGAAATTCGCCTATTTAGTGAAGGAAAATTATTTTCCAAATATGGTAAGTACATTCCTTATGTGGTAAAAGAAACGGCTCGAGTGGAACGACAACTTTTCTATGTAGAAAGTTTGATATGAATACATTAAAAGACAAAAGAAAAAGTTCAGCTTCATTGAGCTTCTTTTGTTTTTTAATATAATTCCTTTCCCACTAAATCACTAATGTTCTATTTTCGTATGACAACGTTCTTGCAAGTAGGTGTATTTCAAAAAAAGTTTTATATATGTTTCTTTAACCGCAGAATAAAGTGAACATGAATGAATCTGACAAAACACATGATAACAAAATATTGATAACCGAGTATCAATTAATGGTGGAGGCTGATGATGATGAAGGAAAACAGAATTTAACAAGGCTGGTGATTTTAAAGAATACAATGCCGTAGATTAAACCGTTCCTTGTATAAGCATTTAAACTATTTCAGTTTGATTAACACGGGTTAAAACGCACTGCTTCTTTAAGGAGTTTGTGCGGACAATAGCATTGAACCCTCTATCGTACTAGGTTATGCGGAGAGAAGAAAACTTGGATAAAAACTTCCTGTCTTCGAATCAAGGGATAGACCTAACAAACTATATTCACATGTGATGCCGAGTCTGTGAGTCAATCCCAAGACTCCAGGGGGGAGGGGTGTATGCACTACCCCTACACCACTCTTGATTTACTAATGTTTGTGATGCTACGTCAATAAATCATTTCCTATTCCCCAGAAGGGAGGGGTGTGTGCACTTCCCCTACACCACCCTTGATTTACTAATGTTTGTGATGCTACGTCAATAAATCATTTTCTAGACCCCAGAGGGGAGGGGCGAGTACACTACCGCTATCCTTGATTCCAAATTCGGCAAAAAAATGCATCGAGCCCTTGTCCGCACTGATTTCTCCCAGAAATTAATAGCAATTTTAAAGACGAAAAAGATAATGACTCTTGTAGATTTTTGTGTTTTTTTTGTTTTTTTGTTTCGTAATATCGAGAGCAATCAGGCGTTAAATACGAATCATTGAGTTTTTGGTTGTTTTGATCGCAAAATAGACAATATCTCTTAAACACACAAAAAAAAAATATATATAGAAAAACTAAGATTTATTGATTTATTATTATCGAATTCTTTCATTAATTTTTTTTTTTCAAAATGTTGTAAAGTTCGTGACCATTTTGAGAAATTAAGGCGCGAATAGTGTCAGTATCTTGAGAAGCAATGTATGTAGCCTAGACAAGACGCCCTATAGCTTTCACTGGGTCGCCTGTATGCGAAAGGGTTATTTGCAGGTTAGAAAATATCTGTAATAAATCGACTTATTTCAAACCGGAATAAATGCGTTATTCCAATAGACTGTAATAATATAATAGTAATAATGACGGGTTCTCGACTGGATTAACCTTAGTAAATTCTGTCCTGAGTATAAAAAGGGGTTGTGGTCTTGGGAATACATTAAGGATTTAAATTAGTGCAAATATGCCAGGGCCGTAACTAGGGGGGAGCACAGGGTGCACGTGCACCCCCCACAAAAGGTTAAGGTCCGCTCATCCATCTCCTTTTTTCACTTTAGGTTCTGCTTTCTTTTGGTTATCGTTTTTTATTTATTTATTTATTTTTTTGGTTTGCTTTCTTTTGGTTACCTTTTTTTGGTTCTGCTTTGTTTTGGTTACCTTTTTTTTGGTTCTGCTTTCTTAAAAAAAACGATCACTGGTCCGATTTTATTCGATGTGCCAAATTACCGCTGTGTTTCTTGATTACAGACTCATTTACTCAGGCTTAGCCTCGACGTTATGCAAAATATTCACGTCTTACAGTCAAGGTCCGTCAAGTTTCAAAGTATTCTTATTGTTGAAGTTGTGCATTCTTTACTTTACCATTGGTATTTGTGAATATTTAGACACTGATTCCAGGCTAAGACGGAGTAAATGAGTCTGTAATCAAGAAACACAGCGGTAATTTGGTACTCGAAAAGGGTCTATTGAAATATTAACGATAATGAAATGTCGTGAGGCTTTACAGCATTCTGTTTATCCAGGTTTATAAAAATCACTTGAAAACTCAGGGTTATCAAATATTTGAAAATGTACTATTAAATAGAGGCACAAAGAAACGGAAGAAATTATTTATTGTAATTGTTTTGACGTCTATACGTAGAGAAACTTGTCTTGCTACGATTATAGTTCAAGAGTGCTACAATAAGTGTAATGAGAAAAATCATTCAAGGTAGAGTGACCTTGCTGCGCGTGTTTTTGTTTGTCGAAATCTGTGTCATATTAGTAGTTATTATACAGTTGTCATAGTACGTGCGCTCCGAATGGTCGGAAACTGTGCTTTAATTATGATAGTAAACCGATTACAGTGCTGGCGCCATTCACGCGCTCAAAATGCTGCTAGATCCTGCGACTTTCTTTTTGCGTAAGTAAACTCAATACCGAAATAAAGCAGTTATAAAGCACTTAGAAGTGCCGTAACCACTCAAAAAGTGTGAGAATCGATCGCCTACTGCTACGGATATTATATGGCTAGTGCTTACGTCACGGAAAAAGCTGTTTTAATTGTTTAAGGGAGCGATATGTTTACGTGAGAGCTGCACACATGGAGCCTGCTTTGAAATACGCGTCAGAAAACAAACTTGAAAAAATGCTTGCGCCGTTAAGTTATCCACACAGTAAATCGGATAGGGCGGTTTTGGCACCAAAAATGGGGCCAAAACTTTGACCCTATAGTGGCCTCCTTAATATAGGGCTATTTTGGCCAAGATGGATTTTCCCCCTGATAGACACATACCAAAATGGCTTCTGTGTGGCCTTGCCTGGGCTAAAATAGCTCTACCTGAAAAAGCCAAAATGGCTCTCTGGGGCCAAATTGGTCCTCTCAAATTTACTGTGCAATGCTTAATAGAAACCGAACTCCGTTTGTCGCCTAACGCTCGTGCTTCTCTTTACAAAACACTAAAAAGTGTGTCACCTAACATGTCTGCTTCTCTTTATACCTCTTATATGCACTCTCCACTGCTGTATTACTGAAAGGATCACGCGATTATATTTCTAAAGTAAACAAAAGGATGCATAAAATATTTTAAAAGGAAGTTATTAATGTTTAATACGCCGTTTATTGTTTATTGCGCGAACTTGAAAAAATGTCACACCACTGGGCACAATTTACTGTGAGGTTGTGACACGAAAGCTTCTAAACGAAAAGTAGCACTGCTAATTAACATCATTTTCCATTAATCATGGATACCAATTTGTCGATTCTTAACCTGGAAAATAAAAATTGAATAAGAATAAATATATAATAAAAATAAGAATAAATATGATGTACATTTTGGATGATGCCTTACTCATAAATTGTAAATGTATTGTATACATATAATTTGTAAATAAATAAATAAAACGGTGACGTTAACAGTCTGTTAAGACATTTAAGCGCCTACTAAAGACTTATCTATTTAAATTAGCATATGGAAAATAGTTTTCATTATTTTGATATTTTAAGCTTTGAACACTCTTCTAAGAGGCCTTGAGTCATTTACAATCTAAAGGCTCATGTATTTATATTATCATACGAACAATAGTTTTTATTATTTTAATTTTCATTCTCTTTCATCATTTCATTCCATTCCATTTCCTCATTTTATTCCATTCCATTTCATCATTTCATTCCATTCCATTTCATCATTTCATTCCATTCCATTCATCATTTTATTCAATTGCACTCCATTATTCCATTCCATTCCATCATTCCATTCCATCATTCCATTCCATTCTATCATTCAATTCCATTCCATCATTCAATTCCATTCCATCATTCCATTCCATTCCATCATTCCATTCCATTCCATCCATTCCATTCCATTCCATTCCATTCCATTCCATTCCATTCCATTCCATTCCATTCCATTCCATTCCATTCCATTCCATTCCATTCCATTCCATTCCATTCCATTCCATTCCATTCCATTCCATTCCATTCCATTCCATTCCATTCCATTCCATTCCATTCCATTCCATTCCATTCCATTCCATTCCATTCCATTCCATTCCATTCCATTCCATTCCATTCCATTCCATTCCATTCCATTCCATTCATTCCATTCCATTCCATTCCATTCCATTCCATTCCATTCCATTCCATTCCATTCCATTCCATTCCATTCCATTCCATTCCATTCCATTCCATTCCATCCATCATTCCATTCCATTCCTTCCATTCATTCCATTCCATTCCATTCTCCATTCCATTCCATTCCATTCCATTCCATTCCATTCATTCCATTCCATTCCATTCCATTCCATTCCATTCCATTCCATTCCATTCCATTCCATTCCATTCCATTCCATTCCATTCCATTCCATTCCATTCCATTCCATTCCTTCCATTCCATTCCATTCCATTCCATTCCATTCCATTCCAATTCCATTCCATTCCATTCCATTTCCATTCCATTCCATTCCATTCCATTCCATTCCCATTCCATTCCATCATACCATTCCATTCCATCATACATTCCATTCATCATTCCATTCATCATCATTCCATTCCATTCATCATTCCATTGCCATTCCATCATTCTATTCCATCATTCCATTCCATCATTCAATTCCACCATTCAATTCCACCATTCCATTCCATTTCATCATTCTATCCCATTCCATTCCATTCCTCTTTCTTTTCTTTTCTTTTCTGATATACTGTTAAAACCCATCTCTCTCTTCTGCTAATCTGGTTATAGTAAGATCTACTGCTATATTTTGTGTTATTCTATTTCCCTGTTTATTTTTTCTATTAGACTCTTGTTTTTTCATACTTCTATATCATAAAAATTACATTGAAACCATTCTAGTCATTCGTTATTCGTAAATATAATTCATATTTATTTCCTTGTCTTTATAGCTAAGAATAAGGCATATCAAATGTCATAAGCCCTGTGATTTCTTTTTCGACTGTCTTCCCTATTGAACAACACCAATCTCTTGTATAAGCTTTCTTTAAACCTATTTACGTATCTGATTATTTATTTCTCGTAAATTATGTCTTACGATGTATTGTGCAGTATCTCATTGCATGTTATTATGAAATTTCTTTGTAATTAGTTTTTAGTAACACCTTATAGTAATACTAGTTTATACGTTTGTAATAATTCAATATAATCTCTTCTGTATATATTGTTGTTCAATATGGGTTTATTTAACCATAAAAATAAATACCAAATTGTTTATACAATCACAATACGATAAACAATGCAATTATTTTATTTTTCACTAGATCAGTGAGTCTCTTTTAAACAGATTTAGCTTTTATTTAATTTTAGAAAATGGCTTTTGTTCATACTTTTTCTCCTTATGCAGTTATACTTTTTATAAAGGCATTATAGCGCAGTGTCACGAAGCTACCGCTCATCAAACAATGAATTAACAAATTTCCAGAACTTGAAGTAAATTTCTTATGTCATAATGCACAAAACTAATGATGTTTCTTTTTTTCGTACTTTTACTCGCCTGCACTAACAAGCAATTTTTTTAACCATCGATTGCCTTATTCGAATTCATGTCACTTATCATTCCAAACCATAATCTTCAATTATAGAAAATATACTACATTCCATACCCCGCTTTGCGCATTCCACATTCCATATTGCATATTCTAAATTCCATATATCATAAATACTTACATTTCGTCGCATCAAGTTTTTCCTTAGCGTCTTTCCCATACTTCTCCCAGCTTTTTGCTACTTGTAGAACATTTTCGGTCCAGAACTGGGTCAACTCCTGCTTTAGTTTACCCATATAACCATCACAGAGACTAGATGCCTTTTCCATAACATCATAACTTCTTTTTCTCCTTCGTCTCTTTTGTACAGTACAAACATTATCTTTCATCATCTGGCTACACTCGATGGTACACTTGCCTCCTGTACATTTTCTGGTTGCCAGAAAACCATTGCGAGTTGCTGAATCAGGTCCTCCACCTGCCCTTCCCTTTACTCCAAAATACATGTTTTCTTCGTATTGTCGGATGTAGATCCATTCAATGGCCCATTTGACGTAGCGAACGTAATAGTCTGATTTTCGAGCAATCAGGGATAAGGTATGCTTGTAGATTTCACAAGATTCATCTCCAACTTTTTTTTTGTAACTGTTAGCAAGCACCTCTAAGGCTACAAGATGCATAGTGGCATAATCACGGAATGGGATGAGTCCAATTTCAAGCTTTTTCACTTCGTCATAGGTGGGAGCCTGGAAATAGCCTTTGCCCTTATACTTTTCCATCCACTGCCAGGTAGCAACATATCTGAAATGAAAATGTGGGTCGTACGTTTGCTTGCCATTTGATTGTTTCTCTTCGAAGAGTTGTTGTAAAGGCTGAAAATGAAAACGAGCACTTGCGATGTCTTCCTCTGCATCTACTTGACATTGATTTGGGTCTCGTCCTGGTCGATGGTTCGCGCATTTAGACCATTTATCAAACAGCTCTTTGTAATTTCTGGTCATAATCAGTCTCTCAAGTTGCAAATCTTTTACATCGGCATAGTCTTGCAATTGATTCATTCTTTCATTCACCTCATCAGTCAGAAATTCTACTGATTTAAAAGCCTTATCCAGGATGTCGTCAGGGCTAGGACTACTGGAAGCATATCCTAAACCAACAGCAATAATCCCCAAGGCTGCAGAAACCTGGGGCGATCCCTTGAGTGTTACACCTACAGCATCGATGACGCCCAATGTAGCAGCCGTAACACCTCCACCTTGGTTGAAATAGTTAAGCGTAGTGTCCAGGACAGTCGTTTCAAATTTGGCAGGTGGTACTGCGGATATCTTCTTTATTCCATGAAGAATTCCACCGGGCTTGTAACCACGGAATTCACATTGCTCACTATGCCTAACGGCCTCAGCATTTGGATGTAGAAGGGCGAGAAAAAACATTGTTGTTCCAAGGAAAAGAACAATCATTCCATAAGTGGGCGCCATTTTTTTTTTCTTTTAGCAAGAAAATAATCTGAAAATTAAAAAAATAAATATTAGTTTTACGACTCGTCATCACATTGTCAAAGTAGTATGCGGATCCACACTACTTTGACAATGTGATGTCGCAATTTAAGTTTCGTCGAAATCTCTGCTTGTTCTTTCTTTAAAAATCGGAATGGAGGTTTTGAACGGTACAGATAAAAAGCGGCCGTCACATGAGTACATATTCACATATGTTCAAGAAGAATTTAAACAGTAAGAACAGACGAAACAATAAAGAAAGTGCAAGTTAACTGACAAGAGTCTTATATTAAGCAAATCGTAAACATGGCACGGCTTTGAATGATCTGACAACAAAGTATTTGTAAATAAATTATTTCAGTTTATCACTCTTTAATTAGAAAAATGATCCCAAGAACTGATAAGGATAAAAAACAGGGAGAAAGAGAGATAAAAAAGAGCAAATTTAAGCTTTACGTTAATACTTCGAGTCGAGTTGGCAAATATGAATGAAAACAGTGCTGCCGGTTGACCATCTCTTTAATTTGTCCAATAAAGTTTTCAGTGTCTTTCTTAACTTTTTTTTCAATACTATAATATTAGCTAGTAGGTTTATGCTAAAACTGTAATGTTAGGATGGCACATTAAACAGTGAAACTGGTCGGATGTAACTTTCTTTATTATGGCTGTGGGAAAACCATGTTAAAGCCATTCTACATCGCATGTGTTTCCACAGGGAACCCATATACTATCTTCTGAACCACAGTGAACCCATTATACTACACCTCCCCTACCGGGTTTACAACGTTATATAAACAACAAAATTAAAGTGTCCCAGTTCATGCCTATATCTCTGGACTTAACAGTTCTTTTATCTTCAAAAATATCAAGTGCAACATAATGTTCAAAGTTCCTAGTACTCATGTATGAATCTCTGTGGTGGTCTCACTTTTCGTCCACTTCTAGTTGTCGTTACTCCATCATCGTCATCTGCTGACTGTTTCTTTGGATCTGACATTGTTGGCGGAGCACGTACAAGCTCTTGATCTTCCTTCTCTCCAAGCACGGGGGGTAGAGTGTTTAGATGACGTCTGTTCCGACGTACTTGAGTGTTGTTGGGTGTTTCTACGACAAAACCTCTCTCTCCGTATTCTTCTTTCACTGTTCCTTGCGTTTTTAGTCCCGGGATCCAGACTGGATCTCCTTCTTGCAAAGGTGGTAGTTCTTGTGTTCTGTGGCGGAGGTCGTAGTTTACCTTCTGTTTCAGCTTTATGTCCGCATCTTTTTGTTTCACGTAGGTTGAGTCTACTACGTTGGGTTTCAACTGACAAGGGATGACAGGAACTGTTGTACGCAGGTTTCTTGACATGAGCAGTTGCGCTTGACTATATCCTTGCTGAAGCGGTGTCGTCCTATAAGCGAGAAGTGCTAAATAGGGTTCTGTCGATCTTTCCAACAATCTCTTGACTGTTTGCACGGCACGCTCTGCTTCTCCATTGGCTTGCGCGTAGCGTGGACTACTAGTAACGTGGTTGAAACCATACTCTTTGGCGAAGCTTGCGAATTCTGTTGAAGCATACTGAGGCCCGTTGTCTGTCACAACGCGTTCCGGAATACCATGTCTCGCAAAGATTGACTTGAGATGCGTAATGATGTTGCGCGAGGTAGTACTCAATAGCAGTGCAATTTCGATCTTGAATAATAGTCAATCACCAACAGATAGTTCTGCTTCTTCCACTCAAACAAGTCAGATGCTACTTTTTGCCATGGATAGTCTGGCATCTCTGTCACTATCATCGGTTCAGCTTTGTTTCTAGCATACTTTCTGCATACTGGACAGTTATCAACTAGTTCTTCCAACTGACGACTCATTCCTGGCCACCATACCGACTGTCTGGCTCTCACTCGAGTCTTCACAATTCCTTGATGTCCTGTGTGGAGCTTATCTAAGATCTCCATCCTCATGGACGCGGGTATAACTAGGCGGCTTCCCCTGAGCAGCAATCCTTGTTGTACCGATAGCTCAGCTGCAAATGGGTAGTAGAGCTTGATTGGGCTTTTTAGACTAGATTTCTCTGGCCATCCATCTCGGCAGTATTTTGCAATTTGTTTACAGACTTCATCCTCCTCTTGGTGAGTCCTTATTTCATCCAGACGTCTCTGGGTTGCTGGTATACTCTGCATCACGTGGTTGGCATACAGATTAACATCTTCTTGGAATTTGTGGTCCTGGACCTCTGGCTGTGATACAGGAGCTCTTGATAGCGCATCTGCAGATGAAAGACTCTTCCCTGGGGTATGTTCAATCTGGAAATCGAACCTCATCAACCTCATTCTGAACCTCTGTATTCTTGGAGGTAGACAGTCTATGTCTTTCACTGGACTGAGTAGATATATGAGCGGCTTGTGATCTGTTATCAACAGGAAGGTTTTCCCAATCAGGTATGTGCTGAAGCGTTCGCACGCCCACGTGACTGCTAAAGCTTCTTTTTCGATTTGGGCGTATCGTTGTTCGCAGGACGTAAGGGCTCTAGACTGATAGGCAACTGGTCGCCAAGTTCCCTCCGACTGCTTTTGCTCCAGTACTGAGCCTAAACCGTACGATGACGCGTCCGCAGAAACTCGCGTTTCCTTCGTTGGATCGTAGTGTGCTAATGCTGCGTCATGGCTAGTTAGTATCTCTTTAACAGCTTTGAAGGCTTCTTGTTGTGGTTTGTCCCATACCCACATCCTGTTAGTACTGAGTAGGTCTCTCAAGGGTTTGGACATCTCGGCCAGCTTACTAGAAAACTTGCCTAACTGGTTTGCCATTCCGAGGAATCTCCTTAGCTCTGTTATGTTTCCAGGTTCTTCCATGTCTGCAATCGCCTTTATCTTAGCTGGATCTGGACGGATACCATTTTCGTCTACTATGTGACCAAGGAAAGTGACTTTGCTCTTCGAGAATGCACACTTATCTTTGTTAAGTGTTACTCCTGCAGATTCTAACTTTGTCAGCACTTTCTCAAGGTATTCGTCATGTTCTTTTTGATCTCGACCGTACACCAACGTGTCGTCAATCATATTGACAACTCCTTCCAATCCTGTTAAGATAGCGGTCATTTTCTTATGGAAATGTTCAGGCGCGGAAGTTATCCCGAACGGAAGGCGGTTGTAATTAAACCTACCAAAGGGTGTTATGAACGTGGTAAGTAGAGCTGAGTCATCAGTAAGTTCAATCTGATTGAATCCAGAATTGGCATCGAGCTTTGAAAACACTTTTGCTCCACTTAACTGTGCAAGCACGTGATCCACTGATGGTAGCATGTGGCGTTCGCGTTTGACGCTCTCGTTTAACTTTGTCAAGTCTACACAGATTCTTACATCTCCGTTCTGTTTAGGCACAACTACCATAGGGGCGCACCAATCTGTAGGTTTCTCCACCTTAGATATGACTCCTTGTTTCTCTAGCTGTTCTAGCTTTTCTTTCACTTTTGGCAGTAATGGTATGGCTACTCTTCTTGGTGTGGTAACCGCATATGGTGTGGCATTATCTACTAGCTCAATATGGTATTTGCTCTCAATCTTCCCCAGACCTTTGAACAAATTTGGGTGTTTCTGGTACACCTCTTGGCTGTAGCTACGTGGCATAGCTGTTGATTTTACTGGCTGTACTAACTTGACTAGACCCAAAGCTTCGATTGCAGGTCGTCCTAAGAGGGGTTGCTTAAGATCACTCACCATGTGAACGTCTTGTTTTACTTTCTTGTCTCCTACTTCTAGTGTTGCGGCAAGGGTGCCACACACCTTGAGGGAAAAATCGCTTTATTTATTGTTTGTTTCAATCAATGACTGTCAAAATATTTTTTCTTGTCTATTAGATCGTACAGATTATAAATCAGTTGGTTTTAAGCGTTAGAAATGGTTATTTTGTATTATGCATCTCATTAGATATTTGTATACTACAACGTATCTGCAATCGAGTGTATGTATACATAGTGTTTTTAATACCTGATGAATCTATGTTTTTAAATTTAAAAGTATATTGATCGTCGATTATCACAAACAGCCGAAGCAATGTTCTTGTATCTAACTGCGAAGGTACAACTGATCTACTCAATAGATGTCGCTCGAGACTAACGCGAATTCGCTCCAATAAATAATTAGTAATTTACAGGCTTGAATAAAGTCAAAGAAATATTATTTCTAAACGAATTCCTATAAAATATTCGCTTTCATGTGAATCTAATTGTAAGCGCCGTGAACCTCCAAGGTCAAGATAAGTAGTAACGCATAACGCAACGTTTTTCCAATTCATCACAGAATTCGCTTCCAAACTCAACAAAATAACACAGAACTAAACAAAATAGGTGTTAAAAGGAAAATAAGGCGACGAATAATCACCTTAGAGGCTAAATTGAGTATTTATAATATGAAATCGAGCGAATACTTTGAAACCTTCGAATGTCAACAGGTATAAGATAACAGGGACCCCAATCTCTGAAAGTTCAATTTGTGTGGAAATTGAATGGGCAGAACTGTGGTGAAATAATGATAGATGTGTTGATCATCACAGTGAATGAGCGATCTAAGCGAACGCTGTAAAGAAAGACTTGAAAAAGTGATTTCAAGCTTCAACGGGAATCGAACCCATGACCACCGCGATTCCGGTGCGACGCTCTACCAAGGAAAATAGCCGAGGGACTTAGCTCGCAGTCTAAATGGAATTCAATCTAAACCATATAATACAGTCCGTGAATAGTTAAAATAACTGAATCCACTTCTGTTTATTGTCTAGATAGTCATTATTTTGAGAAAAAATCCATAAGCCGTGTTTTAGAGACGTAATTTGTATAAGCTCACATGAGGGAGCGTGAGCTTGAAATCGTAGCTGACCAAATGTTAACAGATTTTTTTCCGATGTTCGGTCAATCCGAAAGTAGAAACCCTGAATATGACAGGAAACTTAGGAAGAACTTGGAACCTGAGTGAAATTGCATACCCTGTTTATCTCAAGAGGCTCGAAACATCATACCCTGTATGTAGTGCATTTCAATTTGATTTTGTCACTTTATGTTTTTCATATTGGGGGACATTATCTTCATCTCGAACTAAAACAATAATTAAAGATTTTTTTCAAGATTATATTTTCACACTTCTGTTTTATCTAAATTGGGCTCCATGTGCCCATTGTGAGCTCCTTTTAGGCAGTGCCTAACTCAGTCAATTCTCGACATTCACATGCTCATAATCCTTTGCGTATTTGGGGGGTAACCAGAGGGTAAAAACCCACTTATTTTGCTGAAGGCTGATCAGACAATGTTGAAAATACCTTGTAAACTTGGTATCCAAAATAAAATTAAAAAGAACAAGTAAAAAAAAAAAAAAAAAAACAGAAAAAGATAGAAGCTTGAAGACATTTAAGGTAAATTTTAGATATTTTTCCGTAAGTCAATACATTTTTTGTAAGACCAAAACTCTTCATTATCTGTGCACGCAGAAATAACTTGAAATAAACTGATAGTCAGTATTGTACACAGATAAAAGCAGGTATAGTATAAATTCAATTAAGAAACCTTTCAATTTGGGAAAGTTTTTTGATTGGTTACACCCTCCCCCCCCCCCCCCCCCCAAACGCAAGGCATTTTGGGGATGTGAAAGTCGAGGATGGTGAACTATCTTCATTTGAATGTTAAGTCTTTAAGTTTTGAAGGTTTATACTTTCAATATGTCACTGACTGTGACGTCACGTCATGCTTTATTAAATATACAAATTTTGACTGGTTCACACAAACAGTTTTTAAAAAGACTTGTTATTATACTCAAGGTTTCCACAATGTTTATTGCAAATCTGATGTCTCATAATGGCTAGTGTTTGGTATTAAAAATTAAAACAAGTACACTCACAAGCCTGGGGTGACGTCACAGTCATTCACATATTGGAAGACTTAGTATAAACCTTCATAACTTAAAGACGCAACATTCGAATAAAGAAGTATTTCACCATTCAGCTATTCACCTTATGTACAATCAATACTAAAAGTATTGTATCGGGTGTTAGGTGTACTTTAAGGCGGCTAAGTCCATGATGTCTTTTGCACAAGCTATCTTTTTTAACAAGAAACTCCAAATACAAAAATGGCTTTCCTTCTATCGCCACAGTATTGCCAAGGTAACGTTATACAGCTATTTTAAAATACATTGTCGGTCTGAGAACTGTAATCTGAAATACGAATAAATGAACTAAATTCATTTTTGTCAATAAATTGTGGCCTGTGAGATGTGAGAAATATGAAGAAAGTGCACATTTATTGTTTGTTTGTTGTTGTTTTTAATTTAGTAGTTTGCAAGTTAAAATCTAAATATTGTAACTATCTTTGAGAGATGACCTGTGCTAACAAATTGACTCAGATTTCTGATCTACAACCGACGTTTTTTTAAGATAGATCATATGTGATCAGTTTGTAACAACATACACTTTAGGGCCATTTGTTAGATGCACACTAGGTTAATACGTCACCCTCTTTAAAAAAAGTTTATTCATTGATTGAGGTACAAAGATATAGAAGTAAGTTATAGTGCTATTTCACCCCGGCCTGCTCTCAGTCTGAACTCTAGTTCAGCTGGAAGAGCATCGGTAGTACAATTCCGAAGGTAGTGGGTTCGAATCCCAGCGAGGTCGGAAATTAATTTTTCCGAATTTAATTCCAAGGGCTTTCGCCCGGAACAACCTCGTTCCCAAGCACTATAACTTACTTCTATATCTTTGACTATTTCATTAGTGCCACGCGGTCCATATACTCTCATGATTGAGGTACATATTACTTTTTGTTGACTGATATATTGGTTATTTGCTAAGGCCCTATGTGGCACGAAGTGCTAGGAGAAGGTACAACTCTTAGGTATTGGTTATCATTGTTTAAAAAAAATACACAGGTGCTTATAGAAAATCTCGCACGCTGATTGGTCGAGAAACTCACACTATCCCATGATAATCACCTCGAGCGATAATAATACAAAATGGCGGCCAGCTGCTTTGTGGATTTAACTAGGAAAAAATGTCTTTTATCTTCTTTTTTTTCTTTTTTTGAAAGAATCACCTGTGTATTTATACTAAATAAATTATTTGCCTCAGCCTCAGTGAACATCCGGGAATATTTACTTCGCCGCTAGAAGACTCTCATATATTCATTTCGCCTTTGGCGAATAATTGTTAAATAATTGTCCTTAAATTCCACTCATACTAAGTGCTTCATGTTTTAAAAGCTTATGAAGCCACCTTAAGCATATAGGGTCACCGTATTGGATGTAACATATAAATACTGTATTTACTCTATTTTACTCTTTGTCATAACTCTGTCCTTCTTTTGAAGAAGAAAGTATATGGGCCCACTCAAAGGAAGAATGGAAGAATGGAAGGAAATAAGGGATAAATATGTAAAAAAAAAAAAAAAGCTGAAAATAAACATGTACTC
Organism: Actinia equina; assembly: GCA_011057435.1. NCBI lineage: Eukaryota > Metazoa > Cnidaria > Anthozoa > Actiniaria > Actiniidae > Actinia > Actinia equina. Next base: position 79,774 of record WHPX01001266.1, on the reverse strand, counting down.
ACTATCAGTATCATCTATTGGAGGTTCAACTCTGGTACAGCTATCTCTGAAATCAGAAAGTTGACAAACACAAGATAAAAACGTAAGGTATAAAGAGATACACACTGAAAAAGTCGTTTTGAAATTCAGTTTTTGAAAATACTTCTTTTTGTCTTTGAAAACTGTCATTGAGCACTAAAAAGTGTCAGGGACCTGGGACCTAATCAGCCTGTTTTGATGATGTCACTGTGACGACTGCTGCCACTCTTGCCCGGTGGGGGGGGGGGGGGGGGGTACTCCCCTATCTTCGCTATACGGGTATGGTTTTCAGCGATTCTACTCTGGAACAGGGTATATAAAATCACGCTCGCTCTTGGACATGCTCTATGAAATCACACTCTCTCTTCTCTGGAACAGGGTATCCATTTTCGCAATACTGAGGTAGGTCATGATTTTCAAAAAAAATTCAATTTTGAAAGCATCTTCACAGTTATTAAACGAAGACAAATCTTATGCAGATGACTGGAATTTCATTCAGAAAGGGAATCGTGAAAAGTCTCGTCGAGAAACAGAGAAATCTCGTCGAGTTCTCGTCGACTTTTTGTCAAGAAACTAAAACTAAAAATATTTCTCGACATACTTGGTATGGAACTTGAAAGTACAATTAAGAAACTCAATCTATAGTGTGCATAATTCAATATCTAGTATGACCATTTGAACAAGGTGGTGAAAACTGAAAGGCTTTTGGCAGTAACGGCATTCCATAGTCAACCACCTCAAGCCTACGCAACTGGACCGAAAGGAATATTGGTAAAAATCACTGAAGCAGTAAAACATTTGTTCCGAACTACTTCCCACTAGTGGTAAAGATAATCATGGTGAGCAAGAACCCATTAAGAGGGCGTCTCTCTAACAGCGTGCCACTCGATCTGGGCTCGAAAAATAGAATTCTTTTATATTCCTACCATCGAAAATACTATCTATTCTCACTACAAAATTGCAGTTAGAATTGTTCTAAATTCTATTTTCCAGCCGCTATGCGAATTTTTGTCCATCGACACCAAATCAGTGAAAGACGCCGATTTTCGAGGTCGGCCGAGAGCTACTTTCAAAGTCTGTTTTCCCGGATTTTTCTGCACATGAAAGCAAATTTTTCGATTCAGAACTTTAGTTTAGTGTAACCTCTGCATAAAAAAAGCGATAGTTTTTTTTGGAATGCGCGAAATCTGAAAAATAATCCTAACTTATCGTGACTACTGAAGACGTGACAAGGAAAGCTAAGATTATGAGACCTTGAATATTGCAAATTTCTCATTTGTGGCACCTAACGCAGTCCTCAAACATCATTCAGCCTTGAAATAAGAAGCTATTTTCTAGATGTGTGCAATAAAATTTGCGGCACATTGCGGTTCTACGAAATGAGCTAAGTTTCAAATTGTTCTATTTTCAGTTATTTCCTTGCGTGACACGACAGGCCGTTGAGTCCGTGACGGCTACTTCTTTGTTCATTATCCTCAATACCATTACCTAAAATATAATATGATAAATTAAAAACCTTAACTTTACAATATTTGTTCCATTACAAAAGACTTCAATGATCCACGGCTTCATTTAATAGTGTTTCTATAAGCTGTTTTGAAATTTCACCGCACAGTATTTTATGTTTGCATATCCCGAGGTCGGGAGGTCAATCGTTATTTGTCTATTGAATTATAACACATTTTTCATCTTTTTCACGGTGTATAATTTACCTTTTCATCATTACTGTTTCATTAGAAACACCGACACAGCTCACACTAGTTTTTAGCTACTCATATCTCCTTATAACAAATTTAGTAAAGAAATCCTCTTTTTAATGGTATCTCGAAACATGCTAAAAAGATCCAAAACTGAGAAGTGTTCTTGACTGTAGAGCTGAATACTTCTAGTTTTTAGTTGTTTTTCACGGTGTATAATTTACCTTTTCATCATTACTGTTTCATTAGAAACACCGACACAGCTCACACTAGTTTTTAGCTACTCATATCTCCTTATAACAAATTTAGTAAAGAAATCCTCTTTTTAATGGTATCTCGAAACATGCTAAAAAGATCCAAAACTGAGAAGTGTTCTTTACTGTAGAGCTGAATATTTCTAGTTTTTAGTTGAAGGTAATTTCCCATGGCATATTTTCTTGTGGCCCTGTCCTTTCAAATGCATAAAGTAACGTGGCCCCAAGAATGAGGACATAAAATAACATGACCCACCCAAACTCAGTCCCAACCTGGCCCTAAGAGTCTTGAAACACGTCGATTTGCATCGCTATCTTCCATCTTCACCCCTGTTGATAGGTCCAAGATAGGGCGCTAAGTCTAACATCCATACACTTTTTGTTCTACCTACACGAGAGCTCATCATACAAATTTACACAATCAAATTCGTTTTCGATACATCATATCAACACTAAATGACGTTTATTATGAAACATTGTATTATGTACATGCCTGTCCTTGTTGCACTTCACTTGCACCAAGAAGATCGGCGTTGATATCTTCTAGTTAGTTCTTTCCTGTAAAAAATGGATTTTAGCCTTTGCAGCTTTAAAGACATCAGGAAAATAACTTGCGGAAGCTCAAGAGGGCTTAATTAATTGTTTAAGTGGATGCAACGAAGATGTAGCACAACACCTCGCCAGTTGTCATCTACGAAATTCTGGGTCTAATAATACTCATTCTTACACGTGCTGGATATTTTGAGCGCAATGCAAATTGATAATATGAACATCTTTCAAATCCATCGTCAAGGTTTAGGTAGATTTTCGCGTGCACCGAGGACATGTCCGTCGCTATCCAGGACACAGTGGTTCAAGAAAAAAGCACTGTAAGGATAGCCATGTGATAAATGTAGTCATGCAAATGCAGTAAAATCAATTTTCAATGTCACGGTTGAAATTGGATCACGTAAGTATTTTCGTCAATGATTTTGGGTCTAATTTTTTTTTATTTGAAGGATTTGGAAAATCGTGTTGGCCGAGTTTTTTATGTTTCTCTAGAGTGAACGAACACAGAGAGGAGGGAGAAAGAAAGGAAGGAAGGAAAAAGAAAGAAAGAGAGAGAGAGAGAGAGAGAGAGAGAGAGAGAGAGAGAGAGAGAGAAAAGAAAGGAAGAGTGATTGAGTAAGTATGTAAGTCATGATAAAGTTAGTTGCTACGTTATATTATTATATAGTTATATCAATATGAAATCAAAGAATAAAAAGTAGGAAAAAATGAAATTGAAAGGAAGAATGAGAAAAGGAAAGACAAAAAAGAGGAAAAATAGCTATTAGTAGTTTATGTATGTATTTTAACTTGGATAAATGCATTATTTGGGTCATATTCTTTTCTTTGCGACTCTGCGACAGCAATATGCGTGTATATACATCAAAATAGCCTGTACTGATTGACTGTTTCAAAATCGCCCTGAGAATAATGTCAGCTGCGAACGCATGTAGGTAACCAAAGAATTTGATATTGCAATAACAATTCTTATTATACGACTATTACGTAATTTAACCTTATAAGGTCAAGAGAACTCGCAAAATATGGCACCGTATTATGATAGTTCTGTCCCGGTTTAACCGGTTTAACCGGGACAAAACTAGCATAATACGCTCGCAACTTTTTGCATCATGTTTCGAGGTGAAAGTGACCCAAATTTTGACCTAAATCTTCACTTTGTCACGAACACTGACCTAGATTTCCTAGACATCAATTTTGAAATAGATGACGATGTTCTTTTAAAAGTTTTTGAAAACCCTCAGGATACGACAGTCGAAGTACAAAAGGACAACGAGCTCGAGACCACTAATTTCGCCGATGAAGATGAAGTATCAACATTCATAAGAGAAAACAGGAACAAAAACACTGCAAAAAAGACACATAACGATTTACAAGTCTTCTACAGGTGGGCAAAAACGATTAAAGAAACAAGAAAAATTGAAGAGATACCGCCTAATGAGCTGAGCAAACTACTAGCCTGTTTCGTGGTAAAAGTACGCAAGCAAAATGGCGATGAATTTGAACCAGATACTCTTACCTCCTATTTCCGTAGTATCGACCGCTTCCTAAGAGAACAAGGCAAACAATACTCCATTTTGCTGGATAGAGAATTCAACCGTTCTCGGGAAGCCTTGGCTTGCAAAAGAAAGGAGCTCCGTAGGCGTGGGAAAGGCCAGAAACCAAACAAGGCACAGGGGCTGAGTACAGACCATATTCAGATATTGTGGCAAAAACAACAGCTTGGCAACAATTATCCTCAAGTCCTTCTGCGTACAGTTTGGTTTTACAACACTGTTTACTTGGGTTGAAGAGCACAAGATGAGCACCATCGTGTAAGATACGGCGACTTTGAAGTCAAAAGAGAGGGAGAAAGAGAGTACGTGGAATGGATTAAGGAACGCGGAAGCAAAACTAGAACAGGCGAAAATGAGTTCGTCCCGGATCGTCCGTTCAATCCTAAGATGTTTGCAACTGGTGGACCTCGTTGTCCAGTGAAATTATTCAAGGAGTACATATCTCATGTACCACCAGAAATGAAAAAATCAGAATCTCCTTTCTACTTAGCAGCCATTCAAAAACCATCATCAGAGATATGGTACAAGAGACAACCACTTGGAAAGCACTCGCTGGCACAGTTCATGAAAGAGATGTGGAAAGCCGCCGGTATTGAAGGCCGTTTTACCAACCACTCGGCACGAAGAACCATGATTTCAACGCTACGAAAAGAAAACGTAGAGCCTCTGAATATAATCGCCCTGGCTGGCCAGAGAAACCTAAAGTCTTTGGATAGTTATTCAGAAGCGTCAACAGAGCAACAGCACGTTATGTCTTCCAAATTAAGTGAGCACATCGAAGGAAGAAAACTAACGAAAGATTCAGCCTTGAATCGTAAAGTACCGCTTCAACTTTCCAGTACTCTGACATCCAATCCATTTGAGCCTGCAGAACAGCCAGAATCCAAGCAAGGCATGTTTTATGGAGCTGTTTTCAATAACTGTTCTATCAACTTTGGCAGAGATCATCATGCTTTGGCAGTTGAACCATCCACCAGTTTTATGAAGAAATTCAAGAGAATTGATCCATTACACAGCGACGATGAACTATAAGAACTAGTGAACTCACTAAGCTTTTTGTTTTTTGCTGGAATTCGTCTTCATGATTCTAACTTTTCAAAACTTTTGATTGTTAGTAAACTTATTTTGAATCGATGCGAAGTATGATTTTACGAAGATCATATCTAGTTTGACGAGTTTCATGTCAGTTGTCATGTAATTTGCATATTGACCAATAAGATTAAAGGCACTTTAATTGGTTTCCTTGTGTTTACGTTTTTTCTGAGATAGCGTGCGGACCTTTGAAAACTCAAAAAATACTGATAAACTCGCTCAAAAGGGACAAATACATATCTATTTTCAATATCGTATAATAAATAACTTATTTGGGTTTTTCTCGTAATACGGGCTGATATTTTACTTGTTACTCGTATTTACATTCGCAACTCGTAAAATATCAGCCCGTATTACGGGAAAAAACTCAAATAAGATATAATGATTATGATCGATGATGATGATGATAATAATGATAATAATAATACTAATGATAATAATGGTTTATTTTAAGCATATCTACAGAAAAGCTCTATATCTTCAGAATTATTAGAGGAGCCAGTGCCAGCAACCCCCACTTCTATATGATCCTAACTTCACAATCACTCGTTCTGTAGTTATAAATGAATTCATACGTTTGTTTACACCTGTTGCAAAAATCGTCGTCTCAGCCGAAGAACCGTCAAGACAGCAAAGTATTTTTCGAACAAAAATGATAGTATGTGGACTTTGAAAATATCGGAAGGACTAAATACCTTTTCACAAGTGAAAATGATGGATAATGTATATTAAAGGAAATATAAACGTTGAGACTGATAAATGACTGACAATGATATCAATAATATGTACGTTAACTACAACTTGAAATATTGAACTTGAAATATTCAGCTACCGGTACAAACAAGAACACTTCTCAGTTTTGGATCTTTTTAGCATGTTTCGAGATACCATTAAAAAGAGGATTTCTTTACTAAATTTGTTATAAGGAGATATGAGTAGCTAAAAACTAGTGTGAGCTGTGTCGGTGTTTCTAATGAAACAGTAATGATGAAAAGGTAAATTATACACCGTGAAAAAGATGAAAAATGTGTTATAATTCAATAGACAAATAACGATTGACCTCCCGACCTTGGGATATGCAAATAAAAAAATACTGTGCGGTGAAATTTCAAAACAGCGTATAGAAACACTATTAAATAAAGCCGTAGATCATTGAAGTCTTTTATAATGGAACAAATATTGTAAAGTTAAGGTTTTTAATTCATCATATTTTTTACAACAACTCAAGTAAATAACACATTCTGATTGGCTGAGAGCTATGATCAATAAGAGGACAGACACATGGATGACGTAATGTTTTTGAAACCAAGACTCGCCGGTAGGATTTTATCGTAAGGACTGTGATTTTGCGAATTTACTTTGCTAATAAAAGCTGACAATGAAACCAAAAGAGAAACCAAAATTTGAACTTAATCTTGCTGATAGTCTTGTCGACGAATATTTAGTTCTGGAGGCAGAAAAGATAGAGGAAGACGTGAAAAATTCATCTCGCTTTGCAACCGAGTGCGAAGAAAAAGACTTGAATGAGCTTGTGTCAAGTGCCATTCCAGAGTCGATCTTCAATGGCTGCTCCATCCAGAACTTGAATGTCTATGTTGTCAAGCGAAATTGACATTGCTTTTCTTAGCTGAACTTATTACTAAGCTTTGTTTTTTAGAACCTTTGAGTTCGTTTTCTGACTCAAACTCTTTTCGACTTAGCTAAAAAAAGCCATTTATAAGTAATTTTACAATAACTTAGAAATTTCTCGCGCGCTGATTGGCTATTTTTTATCATCAATAAGAGGACAGACAGATAAAGCTGACGTCAACGAGCGCGCGCTCTTTCCGTTGGTTGTTTTGATCGCTAAAAATGAGAAGTTTTGATCGTTTTTGTTATTGTAAAAAACAAATTGACATCAGATTTTAATGTGTCTGTCCTCTTATTGACGATAAATTTCGCCATCACATTGTCAAAGTAGTATGCGGATCCACTCGGCTACGCCTCGTGAATCCACACTACTTTGACAATGTGATGACGCAATTTATCGTCAATAAGAGGACAGACACATAAAAATCTGATGTCAATTTGTTAAATGTCAAAAGTTTTGACCAATAGCAAGCATTCTTTTACAGTGGATGTCAAAGAACTGTCAAAATTAGCCAATCACAGTGTAGGAAGTTTGTTGTGAAATGTTGACGTGTGTTATGAAAAAAAAATTTTGTAAGTTATAAAATAACCTTTGAAGTTTTCAAAAGTAAATAACGGAAAAACCTTCGTCTTACTTTCTGTACTCTGTCCTCTGATGGTTATGAAAACTACCATCTTAGCGAAAATATTCAAAAGCTCACAATAATCGGAGCTGTTTGGTCTATCGCCTTGCTTTCCTTGAATGACAAATTTTCGAATTAACAAATTGACATCAGATTTTTATGTGTCTGTCCTCTTATTGACGATAAATTGCGTCATCACATTGTCAAAGTAGTGTGGATTCACGAGGCGTAGCCGAGTGGATCCGCATACTACTTTGACAATGTGATGACGTAATTTATCGTCAATAAGAGGACAGACACATAAAAATCTGATGTCAATTTGTTTTTTACAATAACAAAAACGGATAAAAACTTCTCATTTTTAGCGATCAAAACAACCAACGGAAAGAGCGCGCGCTCGTTGACGTCAGCTTTATCTGTCTGTCCTCTTATTGATGATAAAAAATAGCCAATCAGCGCGCGAGAAATTTCTAAGTTATTGTAAAAAAACTTTTCGCTCATTCTATTTTGTAAACATTTCGCAGTTTGTTGTAAAAAACAGATCGCACATAGATTTCCATCATTGTCTGTCCTCTTATTGATCATAGATGACGTCTTAAAATGTTCAAAACTTTACAGTGAAACTACTCGCTGCGCTCGTGGTTTCACTTTAGTTTTGAACATTTTAAGACGTCATCTATGATCAATAAGAGGACAGACAATGGAAATCTATGTGCGATTTGTTAAATATTTTAGGTAATGGTATTGAGGATAATGAACAAAGAAGTAGCCGTCACGGAATCAACGGCCTGTGGCTTACGAAACGAAACGAAACGACACAATAAAATGCGAAACGAGGATTTCGCATTTTACAGATCTGTAAAATGCGAAACGACAGACTGTAAAATGCGAAATGTATATTCAGTTTAAAATATATAAATAGATGAAAGTGAAACTGGATATAAACTTAACGATTGTGTTACCTGAGGCTTTGCGATCCCAGGTTTAACTGTCCCATGTTTTACTTTGAATGTCTGTGGGAAGAACAATGTAAACTTTCGTTTACAGTTTAACTCAGTTCAACTCGTGTTGTTGTGGCGCCATTTTGAATGCACAGGGACCCCAATCATAAGATATGACAGCACAAAGGAAGGCCACAAAGACATTTCTTCCCCGCCAATCAGCTCAGAGAAAAAGATTTGGCGCCAAACCTTTTAATTAGGAAATCCTTTCAATGAGGTCAGCCATTTGGAAGTATGGCGTTTAAAATTCCAAAACTCACTGTTAAAGAACACAATTTTATCGAGAGAGAAGTCCAAAAATTGCCTCAGTTCAACTGGCAAGATCTTTCCGACAAAGATGAAATTGGGCAAGGTGCATTTGGTTCCGTTTTTACTGCAAATTATCGTGGACGTTTTCCCTGTACAAAGCAAGGTGGTAAGCGATGTAACAAAAGTCCTGCAGTTTCTTAATTCACACGATTGCTTTCACAGAGATCTCAAGACGGCTAACATATTGGTTTCGAACCAGCATTACTGCTCTTTAGAAAGCACGGATGACATTGAGGACGCATTTAACAAGGAAGCAATTGTCTGTAAACTAACTGACTTTGGTGAAAGCAGAGGAGAAGAAATTCAAACGCAAGAAGTTGTCAACACTTGTACGAACAAAGTTGGACGCGTAATCCCAGCCTTCATGGCCCCAGAAATTATTTCAAGTAATAAAATGTCGGAAGTAAGAGCCCTTGACCTGCAAAGAATAGATATTTGGGCCCTTGGTATGGTCATCTTTTGCGTCATAAATACTGACATCTCTTTCCCTTACAAGCGAGACCTGGAACTTGCAAGAGCAACGTGCAAAGAACACTTTAACGCGTTAGATCGTATTAAAGGCCTTTTGACACAGCAAAGAAAGCCAATGGGGTCTGAAAAATATCAAGAACAACAGCGAAACAAATGGAGCCACCTCGTAAGAGTCTATCACGAATGCACCAGTTTTGAACCATCTTCAAGACCATCCCTAAGCCAAGTGTTGGAAATCCTTAATTCCAGTGATACAGAATATAACAATGTAATTCCTCTGAGTGTGCATCAAGGTAGTGTTGTTGAAAGAGCCGACTACCTGATCGCTTGGGGAGTGAGTGATATTTATTCAACTATGAGCAACGATGGCACAAATGGTTGTGCTTTTCTGTGTGTATTAATTGGCGATCACCTATTGAATGAGAACATTAAGAAAGTCCCATCCACTTGGCAAGATATTGCAGTTTTAGCAGAAGGTGTCATCAGAAAATCCCCTTCGTCGTTCAACCATTTGAGAGACAAAGCTCTTCTTTACGATGGTCAAGAGGCTTCTTCTATACTCTGGAAAGAGGGAATTCTTCAGCGCCGTTACGAGATGACAGAGGAAATCATATCCCCTGATGGTGTTTTCTCAGAAGAAGGTAATACTACCTTTCTTTTTTGATAAATACATTCTATGATAATATAAAAATGAAAGAAACGTGATTTTTTGTATCATTTTTTCAATCTTTTTTCAGTTTTTGTCAGTTTCTTTGTCAGTCTTTATTTTCAATTATAAGTCTGTCTAATGAATACGATCATATAACACCAATAATGACGGAGTTGTATCATGGCTGTCAGTAGAAAAGAGAATGAAACATAAGGATTCTTCTCTTTTTGTACAAAGCACTAAATGGTGTTTCACCAGTTTATCTAAGTGAGTTATTATATAAATATCAACCATCTCGCACTCTTTGGTCATCTAAGAAAGGTTTAATTGTTATACCTAAGTATAAATTACAAACGTATGGATCACGTGCTTTCTCAATCAGTGGTCCAGTTTTGCCCAATAATCTCCCTGTTGATCAGTTAGAACATGTGATAGCATTAATATTTTTAAGAAGAAATTAAAAACATATTTATTTAAAGAAGCATATATATGTGTTATTTACCGGCCAGGAGGTCCGGATAGGGAAAAACTGTGCCCGAGGTCTTGAATATACGGACCGAGGCCGTTAGGCCGAGGTCCGTTTTCAAGACCGAGGGCACAGTTTTTCCCTATCCGGACCGACTATAGGACGGTAAATAACTTATTTATTTTTTTCCCGTATTTTTTTACTTCTTTTTAATCGTGCAACGTTGCTGTTATTATTTGAAAAACGTCAAAGATAATGGATGGCAATATTTATTGAAAGAAAAAAATTTGCATACGTTGAAAGGAAAGTAATATCATTAAAAAAAGATTTTATTCACTGAGTAATAACAATATGATCAAGATGAAGAGTTAGGAAAAGTGAAAGTAATTTATTCATATTTACAAAAAAAGCCAATAACATGTCATGTCAATCAAACGATTGAGAAACCGTGCATGCGCACTGATATGGATCAAACAACAAGCACAGCAGTGCTACGATGACTTAAAAAAGAGCTTTTATCAAATTCTAATTCGTTTAAGAAATGCACAAGATCACATCAGAAAAAGCTTAACTGCAGATGGGTGCATTAAATTATATCAAAGTCCATGTCTACTGCGATTCAGAGTCATCACTTTCAAGAATTCTTCGCCTTTTGGCTGGTTTTGGTGCTTGCACGTGTTGATGAACGATGTTCACAGTGAATGAGCAGCCTTCAACTCTACCAATGGACGAACCAGGAAAAATACCATAGCCAAATGGTCCACCCTCTGATGACGAACTTGTGGATGTACTTGGCTTGGCATTGACATCTTCAGAGCAAGAAACTTCTGTTGTATTGGCAGCCATCATAGAGCGGCTTGATTGTTTTGACCGACTGAGAGTCAATGACATTTCGCGCTGATAAGTCAACGAAGCTGTGCTGTAAGAGTCGAGGCTTTTGAGATTTTTATGTCCACTCAGCTGGGCTACGTAGTTTGGTGGAACTCCAGCATCCATCAAGCGAGAAATGAACGTTTTCCTTACACTATGGTTGGACACATTTCCTTTCAACCCTACTCGTTTGGCAGCTTTCGAGAGAAGATTTCCAATCTCGTTTTTAATGAGTGGAGTTTTGCAATACCAAACATTTGAATTTTGCATTCGTTTATGCTTGATAGCCAGGTAAAACGGAGAGTCTGGATGAAGCATTTCTTGTGGTCTGTGGCTACGGAAGGCTTTGTAATATTTTACTGGGCAGCGCTCATTATCAGAAGCGTAAGCGTTTGGCTTGAATGCACGATTTCCTTCGCCCTGTCGTGTTTTTGAGCCTCTTTCTGTGCCCCAAGTTAAAACTTCCTTTCCGGTAACGCTGTCAACATTCAGGGAAACATCTCCCCACTTCAGTTTACGGCTTTCATCGCGAGCACGGAAACCAAAATGTAGAGATAGGAGCCACCATACAGTCCTTTGAAGAGACTCAGGATTTTGCTCGCCAAACTCACCAGATGCAAACAAGAGGTCTTCTTCTTCATCTGTTACACCACGGGCTGCTTGAGGAAGATTTCCCTTGGCCTTTACTTCAGCCAGTTGTTTCTTTTTAGACTTTAAAGCGTCTCTTGACATGGCAAATTCTTGATCTTTAAATATATTGACTGTGGACTGCTTATCATTGAGGTATCTCTGAAGACTTCGATGGAAAGAGGTTAGTGTAGAGGGCTCGTACGCTTCGCCATCTTTCTTTTGTATTTCGATGAAGAAACGACAGATCAACAAATTTAGCTTTTGTGGAGGTATGTTTTCAACTTCTGTAGCTTCTCCCCACTGGGACAAGTATCTTCGCCACACATTTAGGTCATACTGAGTTTTCTTAATAGTATTTTCTGGACGCTGAGTCTGTATGAAACTTTGGACGTCGTCCACTGAAAAACTTTGCTTTTCTCTGGTTTTCTCGCTTTCGTTTACATTGTTTTCGTAGTCCAAAGGATAATAGAATTCGCTATCACTATGCTCGTCATCAGACATCTTACTGAGATAAACGTGACTGTAAAACAGCGTGTTTTGTAGAGAAAATAAGTGAATAAATATTGCCAGTAAAAACAACAAATTGCAATACTTGTTTTGTTGTTTAGCGGCCAAGGATACCGGACCGCGACCGCGGGCAGGTACTGACAAAATACCGCCCGCTCAAACAGCCAATCAGAACGCACGATTTTTTAGGATACCGGACCGGAAAAAAATAAATAGCAATTCTTCAATGGCGGCAGATTTGCTCGTCTTAGACGAGAAATCCAAGCTTTCTGAATTTGTAAATCTTTAGGAATCTTGTGATAGCTAACATCTTTTGTTTTTGTCGAATAGTTAGTGCATTCAGGCACGCAACAATTAACCGTTTTGTCGAAAAAGCCACTTCAAACTCTCATGCTTACAGAAAAACTCTACATATCCAAACACACGTTGACGTTGTGACGTCACACCTGAATGCGGTAATTTATCGCGGGCTCAAAGATGGCGGCCACCAGAGCGATATATGCGATGTTTTGAAATTATTTTTTTAGGAACACGGATGCTCTATCCCCTCTAAAAATTAAATTTTTGTGTTTCTCAATTGATGTACTTTCTCTTAAAAATGGGTCATTTTGGGGGGTAAGTTGCCCTTTAAAAAACTCACTTATCGGCGTTTGGATACCACATGAAACTCTTTTTCTCGCCGGTGTTCGATGAAAAGCATAAAACGTTATCCATTCATCTTATCACACGCAGGACACAATGACTTGAAGCTGATTGACTAAATGTAGGGCTTTTTTCCGTAATTCTTGGCCGAATTATTAGACAATGATTGGTTGAGTTCAGTTGCCTGGCTGGCAACGCTTGCGAAACTGCAGCCGACAAAATGGCTACGCTTCTCTCAACGACGTAAATCAGCTAAAAATATTCATTCTATTTTACTTTGCTGCAAAGATAATAATGATTACCAAGAATTCAAAAAAGGAATCCTCTCTAGAACTGCTGAATACTTGGTTTAAGTGAAATATTTTGGTGTAAATTTTTAAAAATAACCGGTAAAGATGGCAAAAGGAATGAGAAGGTCTTCCAATGTTATAATTAATATAAATCTAATAATAACAGCTTCCCAGAAGGATGTTGGAGCTGGACTTACTGAGACTTCATCATGAGTTTATTAGATGAAATTTTCAGCTATATCTCGGATGATGTCGCCTCATTCTGCCCGATGTTAAATATAGCTGGAAATTTCATCTAATAAACTCATGGTGAAGTCTCAGTAAGTCTCAGTATTAACAGTGATTAACAACGGATCGCATGGCATGGTGGCTCGTAAAATTAAGGATGAATTTCACTTGAGTTAAATTTTCATTTTCAATTTTACAATAACTTACAAATTTCTAGCGCGCTGATTGGCGGATTTCATGGTCAATAATGGTACAGACAAATAAAGCTGTCGCCATCGAGCGCGAGCTTTTTCCCTTGGTTGTTTTTATCGCTAGAAAAGAGGCATTTTTCTTGTTTTGGTTATCATAAAAAACAAATTTACTTCAGACTTACGCCTCGTCGATCCACACTAATTCGTTCAGTTGACAATCTAACCTGTTTTATGAAAAGGTAACCCACCCCCAACACATCCCCCCTAACATGAGCTTGCTTAGGTGGTCAGAATTTCACACTGGAATGCTTTGCAAGTGAAAGGTCAATTCCTGTTTTGGCGCCTTGTGCACACCCCTAGCTCCGCCTTTCCTTCCCTACTCCCCTCCACCCTTGGGAACCAAAATGTCAGCCATCTATGTAGCACTAATGGGTCTCTTACCTTAATAATCTTGTCAGTTTTTCAGGTGCGCATGCACTGACTGAGTGTTGGGCCTGGGAAAAACAAAACAAAATCAAAACAAAGCCTTAAGCCAAGCTTGGCGCTGAGAGTGGAACGCTTTGCAGAGGCAGTGGGGAAGCGTTGACGTCAGAACTAGGCTTGGCTGATCTGATTCTATGCCTTTGAAAAAGTACAATATTTCGTAAATCAAATGGCATAGCATGCAAATGCTTGGAGACCAACAACCCAACAAGAATACTTAAAAAGCTGCACCCCACAGAAAGGCACCGATTATTGTTTTGGCCAGCCATGCATGGCCCAATTGGCTTATTCATGCAAATTTACTGATAGAAAATCATCTATTCTGGGTAAAAAAGGAAGAAATCAAACATGAATTTCAAAAAGGGCAGCTCTAGAGGAAACCCCTTCAGCCTTAACTGCACTCGAATGCCTCAAAGTAGGTTTGGAATTCTAAAATCAAACCGAATTCCTGACACCCTAGGCTCTTTCGGGTAAGTCCTGGACCAAGAGTGAAGAGTAAGTTCTGGGGGGGATGGGCATCCCAGCATAGTGACCTTTTTAAAAAACAGGTTAGATATATATTACGATATGAGATGTTCAGAAATTTCTGAAAGTTGTTTATCCATGTATATATTTATACGACTGGAGATGTTCAGAAATTTCTGAAAGTTGAATGTTGTATACATATATACATATAACGATATGAGATGTTCAGAAAAAAAGTGATGACATGGTACATATAAAATAAATCAGAAATTTTCTGAACTTCTAAATGCCCGTATGCAACAAAAGTTCCTATCCGTTGAATAGCTATTTATGTCAGAAACCGGGTAAATGTTTGGGGGGTCTTCGTTTTGTACATTTCATGGGGTAATATACAAAACGAAGACCCCACCGAAAACCGTGTAAATTGCAAAATCTATATTTTCTATTACTTTTTAAGTGCAATTGAATGTTTTCCGCGTTGTTTCGGGTAAATTAAAGGGGGTCTTCGTTAGGTCTTCGGTCTTCGGTCTTCGGTCTTCGGTCTTCGGTCTTCGGTCTTCGGTCTTCGGTCTTCGGTCTTCGGTCTTCGGTCTTCGGTCTTCGGTCTTCGGTCTTCGGTCTTCGGTCTTCGGTCTTCGGTCTTCGGTCTTCGTTTTGTACTCACGCCGTATTTCATTCTACTTTCGTACTATTTTTGCAGATTCCTCAAGCTGGTTGTCAAGTTATATGAAATGTTTTGGCTCCAA
Source organism: Actinia equina (assembly GCA_011057435.1). Lineage (NCBI taxonomy): Eukaryota > Metazoa > Cnidaria > Anthozoa > Actiniaria > Actiniidae > Actinia > Actinia equina. The sequence continues at coordinate 64,411 of WHPX01001266.1, read as the reverse complement.
AGACTACTACGAATAAACTTAAAATACAGAGAAGTTTATTCGGCCTTTTAATATTTTGTTTTATATGAAGTAATAAGAATAATTTAAGTAAACGAATATATTTCGCCTATCTTCTTGACCTTAAGTCATTCAACTTCTAGCTCGTTAAACTTTAAGAATATGTCCATTCTGATTTAGAAATATCTGTGAACATAAAAAACTTTAAAATTAAAGCAACTGTGAGGAAAATCTTTGGTTTTACCGTCTTAAGTAAAGAATTTCGATTCACAAATAACGAGCTAGAAAATTCCCGTGTGAGACACTCTTTGCAAAGCGCGTGACCCCATGCAGGACTTAATTACGTATGGCTAAAAATAGTAATGGAATGGACATGATGGAACTGGAATTTGGACTGATTTTTATCTATACCTTTAATTTTTGGCATACACGTTTTAACCAAAATGATTTTCACTACTTTGAGCTCTTTGAAGTTTTTATAAAACAATATTTTCACTTTATTATTGTTCGGATCCATGTCAAAACAACAGCATTTCTGCACAGACCCATATTTCATCTAGAAGTAATACCTAACTTCCGGTCCTGTGAATAAATTTGTTGTTCTAGTGATCCTATGGTTTAAAACAAACAGTCTACACACACTCTACCTCTGGCAAAAAATGCCAGGTTAAGACCCCATCATCCTTCCACTCCCCACGACCCCGCACCCGTCCTAGCGTCTTTTTTATTGGGATAACTGTGGTTTACCATGCATGTTGAAGCCAGGTCCTCCAGGTATCCCAGCTTACCCTGGAACCAGGGTCTAGTTTTTTTTCTGTCTTCTCCACGACAAAATGGGAAAGTTGCGCAATAGTACCCAGGGGTCATCAGGAACTTACCCAAGAGACCTTAGCGGGCATCTGCTATAGGGTTCCCGTCTATAGTCCAATCAATTATCATGTACCAGATGTCAATCACTGTCACTATGTTGTCAACTGATTATGAGTGGGCGGAGCTAGCACTACTGATGATATCCTCCAAGTAATTGAGGCATGGAAATGACAAAACCTAGTGTGTATGCTTATAAAATAAGAGGGCCACTTCTGCTCGAAGGCGATCTGTAATTTAGATGATTTACCTTCTTCATCACGAGTCGAATAATGAACTGAATTTTCATTTGAATATTGCAATATTGCATTATTCCTGTTCGTACGTATAAAAGGAATAATCGACTAATGATTTCATTAATGTACTCTAGGGGTCAACGCTTGAGCTTGTTTGACTCTAATATTCTCTTGATAACACTTTATATATTCTACGTGTTTGCCCCCCAGCATCCCATAATTCAAGATGGTCGCTGTATCAGTAAAAAGGTCTATTCTGAAAGTGATAGAAAGACGTCATCTTACTAATTAACACAAAATAAACTTTCACGACTTTTACACCCACGCACATAATGATAAAGCATTATTATGATAGTCTATTTACGCAACTCAAACTAGTCTAAGTTGCTCGCTAGTTTTCCGCTTTCGTATTTGACACTAGTGTTGTGCATTTTTAAAATGTTTAAGAATTTATTATAATTCTGCATGTGTTTTTTATCCATTTTCATGTTGTATTTTGTTGTTTGTCTTCGAAAAACTCTCCATCGAAAAATCTTGAAAATTCTTCTTTGAATCTTGGGTTGTAAAATGCGTATATAAAAGGGTTCAAACACGAACTTAGTCCCGTGAATACACGAGCTAACAACTGGAATTGTTTCCTTTTTGCAGCGTTTTCAAGGAAAAAATCGAAGGAGTTAAGAATATTGAACAAAAGTAACGGCATCCAACAGATGATGTAACTAATGACAACGAGTAAAAACATTTGAACGACCTTCCTTCTGGATATTTTTCTGGCTGAATTTCGAAAGCTTTTTTCTTTGTCCCTGTCTTTGAGAGCTAAAAATATCTTAATATAGCAAACTATAATTATTAAGGGAGGAAGAAAGAAAAGCAGTGATTGAGTAGCCATGAAAAGAATCTTACTAGCCATGTCTTTGCCGACACAACAAGTACTGGTCAATTCAAAATTTGTCTCGTTGAAGTTTGAAGAAGCTATCTTCTCCGTTCCTATGGTAAAATGGCGTCAAAATTGAAGTGCACATAGCGTACGTCCATACCATAAATGTGGCTTTAATTTTCTTCTTTTGAAGAGTCAGTCCTTTGAGAGGATAAACAATGTTTACAAAGCGGTCCAACGCAATATCCGCTAATAAACTGAACACTGCTGCACCACCACATAACATTGCGATCGTTCCATTCACGATGCAAAAAACCAGCAAAAACCCTTCTAAAAAGCCGTCAAAAATCCATCGCATTGTAGCTGTAAGGAAATGAATCCTCAAAAGTACATCCGATACACTCAGTTGTAGAACTAAGCAGTTAGACAAGCTCGTGAGCATTTTCCTCGATCGTACCATGACGACACAAACCGTACAATTTGAAAGAACTCCAACAATCATTGTTACGACATTTAAAGCAATATATCCAGAGTTTTGACTTGAAAAAACTTGGTCTGCCTTGGACATGGCGAAACAGGTCTATAAAACGTCCCCGTTGATAAGTTTGGTTCAAATGACAAAAATTACACATGAAATTTTTTCTGAATAATTAAAGCTTAATGGCAAGTGTGTCGAGTCTATCAAGGAATCAAACCTCGAACATTACGTCATAGCCGCCATGTTGGTTAACTAGACACTAGAGAAAACGTTTGCGCATGCGTGCACTTCATTTCGTTTTCTAAGACTTTTGAAGAGTTTGAGTGAGAAAATTCATGTTTGTTTTCTCCAAGTATACAAAAAAGTTCGAGAGTATACTTTTGTCAGATCAAGATACTGTATTAACAAACACAATACGAAAGAATTAGTCTTAAGTTTCAAGCATGGACACTAAATTACTTACACTAAATCCGTGAAACAAATACTAATTTTTAGCAATAAATAGTGATAATTAAACAATAGAAAACAAAGGATTCTGTGTGAAATAGTACTAATTAGTACCATTTAATGTTCACGGTTATAGTGCGTGCACTCTATCAGGCATGTTTGAAAGTCAAATTTACAAATTTATAAATGAATCCCCATTTTGATCAAGTTTTTTGTGGAGTTCGAGGTTTAAAAGACGAAGAAGTCGTGGTTTAAAGTGAGTTGTTTGTTCAAATATGGCGAGGGGGGAATTAGGTGTGAGAGTCCCCAAACCCCTTTTGAATAAGTCCATGCTGGGCGGTAAACCTGGTCAATAATAAATCTTATTAACAAATTAGATTTTTTTAAGGCCATTTGTGTTAGATGAGGGTGCCAATGGGGTACCCAACTGTCAGTTATCTTCTCATTTTTCGGCCGAATGTCAGTTAGCTGTTATAATTTTTGCGAGCGCTGATCATTATTATTAAGAGGAAATTTTTTTCAATAATGAGCAATAATGGCAAAAAGCGCCAAAAAACTAGACCTTCGTATGAGTTTTGATCCCAATTTTCGTTTTGGGTTAACACTCAAAACCTTTTTTAACAGTTAGAAACTGATGTACTATGATAAAATGCTTGTTTGAAGTGGTATTTTCAATTGTACAAAGATGTTTTGTTGTATATGTGTTAGAATGTAGCTTTTCAGGCTTTTTTTATAGAAAACGTATGGGAAATAAACAAATGAAGGCTTAAACCTCATTTTCGAATAAAATTTTTGCTTTGGGTTAACACTTTGATTCCACTTTCATCGATTATCTCCACTTCCAAACAAGTTAAACTTTCTGAATAACAAGATTTTAGACTTGTACAACAGCCTTTCTTCGAGAAAATAGTTTTTGGTGCTCATCGCTTGAATTCTCTCTTAACCAAAATAATGAAATATCAGTCAACTATTAAGTACTAATTTTAGGTCATTGATCAATTTATAAATATGTAATTATTTATAATTTGACTTTATATATATATATATACAGACATAGAAATTCAAATCTAAAATAGAATAGGATGTTTGCATGATGGCGTCATTTGACTCCTACTACCATAATGCTTCGTGAATTTTCTTTCTTATTTAAATTGGTATTCCCTCATGAGAATAGTAAGACAAGCGGTGCTAATTGATTGAACGAAAGAAAGTTTGCAAAGGAGTCTGGTAGTAGAGGTCAGTGACGCCATCGTGCAAACGTCCTATTATGGAATTTACTTAGAGAGGTTGACACGTGAAAGTTTAACTGATAAACTTGTGGCCCTCTTTTTTAACGTCTCTGAATGAGACGGGACCGCCATTTTACGTGCGCATGGCCATCCATATGAGCATAGTTAATAGCATCTATGATATGAGTCATAGGTAACGAAGACTTGACTAGTTACATGCAAATATTTTAGATGGTTGTTATATTTTATATTTGCATTAATTAATTAAATGAATGATCTGATTAATTCTTATGTAATGTGATCAACCTTATCATATATTGATTATATTCATATATACATTTAGCAATTATTCGATGAAGGCGAAGTGAATATCGGGGAATATTTACCGAGACGCGAGTCTTAGAGCGGCGAGGTACATATTCTCCATATTCACTGAGCCTGAGGCAAATAATTGTGTTAGCATTTACCATCTTGTGTACAGAGTAACTTAGTTTATATATAATAATTCAATAAAAACAAACAAACAGAAACTTTTAGTTTGCGTGACAAATTCACGCAAAACGTTTAGCAAGACTTTTAGCAAAACGTTTGGGCCATACTTCGTTGCCTTTTTAGTATTGATAGGAATGGCATTTACTTTCATTTTTCAATTTCCTCATCGGAAATTGTAGCAAAACGATTGCCGGCAGATGCCATTTTGTTCCCGACTCAATATTCCGAGATTCAGAGTTGAATATCGTACAATATTCAACTGCAATTAACCAATGAGCGCTCGCGTTGTTAGGAAGTACAAACGTGTTATGATAGAAATGTCACGGCTTGTAATCTTTTCTATACATTTACGTTATATTCACATATTAGCTTTAGGTTCAGCTATGCCGGCTTCATTCTTAGATTTTCACTTTAATTAAGTTTTCTAACGCACGAAAAATTTTGACTTTTGTAGGATTTTTTTTTTTTTTTTCTTTTTTTCTCAATGAGATGAAAACTGAAAGGACGAAATACGACAAATCAATGTATGTTTTTGTCTTTTAGTCAAAACTCTCCACGTAGTGTAATTGTAGAATGATTCACTAGCCGGCATTGTGCAATTATACAGTCTCCAAAGAGCTATTATCTTACTTATAATCTCTTTCTGATCGGAGAAGAAATTTTTGCTTCAAAACTTGCTTCCTACGTAGGCATCCATCTAATGCTGATTATCTCGAAAACAAAAAAAATTTTTTTTTAATATTTTGAATCACTTTAAAAGATTCTAGTTAAAAAAAGGTTTAAATTTTTACTGATTCCAAAAGTAGCCAGTCACCTTAAGTACTTTTTTAAAATATTCATGACAATTTTATAACCCCAGATTAATCAGTAGTTCCCGTCAACTGAAAGAATCGGTGTGGAAATAATTGTTTCCCTTTAGCTTCACTGGAAGTGAAAGACGGTATTGCTTGTATAAGTGCCAAGGTTTTGTCCTGTGAAAGGCCGGCTTGATCTCCTTGACCCTCTGCAGAGCTTGTCCTGTAAGATAATTTATATGAAAAAGGCAACATTAGCTTTATGGTATCCGCCAGCAGTAAACAAAACACAAGACGCGTTCATAGTTTCACTAAAATCATGTTTAAATTTATTAACTTTTATTTTGAAACAGTATTTGACAAAGTCGAAGGAAAAAAATAGAAATCGTATAGTTCAAAGTACTTCAAGAAATGGGGATGACAATAAAAGGCAAACTATATTTCCCCCCCATTCACAACTCCATGTAAAGCGCAGTTGATTATATCCAATTAGAAAAGGGCGCTATATAAATCATCATCATCATCATCATCATCATCTTACTTCAAGTAGGTCGTTCGGCCGAAGGCTGTCATATTAACTCATCACTAGTAGATGAGCATGCGTCAGGTGCTTGCTCAGTCAGTGGGATAAGAGGGACCTGGCACATAAAATCGCGGTACCATAGCAACCCTGTCACAACTCACCGTGCACCTGTCACACTGAAGGTCTGGTCAGCGAAATACTTACCTATATATACCTATCATAAGGAGGAAGGGTGGGAAATCCAAATAGCGTCTAGCGTATCGAAATGCATGCGATTGTTCGCCAAAGGTCATGCTAGCGTGACTACATGGAAAGAGGTTAGTTGAGCTTGAGCCTGGAGGACAAACTAACAAACTAACAATCGCGTGTGATCGAGTTGACCCATTTACCGATATTCATTGAAACACATTTAAACGTCACAGGAAGCCCGGCATGAAACTTGAAACTGAGAGACTGGGAAGCCTGTGACGTAGCCACGGGTAAGAGAGCAGCCCCACAGTCGGTCGAAGCCATCTTATTTGATATCCAAGGAATTAATTTACGAAAAATTTATGCTTACTGTAACAATTCTTCGGAGGTTTCCCATAGTTTTTTTAGTTTGTGTACATCGTCGACCATTTCCTTGCTCAAAACATTCTCCCCTTTCAAATATTCTGTAGCTTGTTGGATCTTTTGACTGCTTAGGTCAGGATGAGCAATGTCTATTCTTTTTTGTTTAAGGATTTTAAGATTATTTACCTAACGTTGTTCCCAATGAATCGTTTCCTTTATTTCCGTCAGCCGATTTCTTGCTGCCTCTTGGGCCTCATGTTCCAGAACTTTGATATATTCTTCAATTTCTCTAAATTCGTAGAAAGTCTTTTCCTTGTAGTGTTCTCTCAGGACGTACTTGCACATGTTTATTTGTATGGCTCTGTCAATTTGCCCAATAATAAGCACACTGTCTTTAATTATGCTGTTTGCGTGCTTTCTGATTTTTATTTTCAGTTTCTAACTTCTCAATCCTCAAGTTCAGTGATTCGTTCACATCGTTCATTTTCACATCTAACATCTCAATCCTCAATTTCAGTGTTTTATTCTCATCTTTCATTTCTTGAAGATGTTTCTTCAACAATTCATTCTCATCTTTCAGGTCTTGTATTTTCTTTTCTAAATCTTTGCTCCTTTTTTCAAGACATTCAATTCTGCTCTTCTTGCTGCGCAAACTTTCTCTTAACTCTTCCGTCAAAGATGCTATCCTTTCCTCATTTCTATCGATTCGGCCTTGGATGTTCTTTTGATCATGTTTTAGGTCCATTGTGGTTTCTGGATTTTTTTCTAAAAATGGTAAAAAATACTATTGAAGAAATAGAAAACGCGCGCGCGTGATGTGTGCTGTCATAAAGCACGCGGGGGTTGGCAGAACACGAGAGAAGTGTTAGGAGGAAGTGTTAGAAGTGTTAGTGCTTCTCGACACTTCTCGAGTGTTCTTCCAACCCCCAAGTGCTTTATGTCTGCACACAGCACAGCAAGCAAGTTTTTTATCTCTTTTATAAAATACAAATTACAACTGTACAATAATAGATAGGAATGACGCAACGGAAAGTGCGCGCGCGTGCAATGTGCTCTTATAAAGCACGTGCTCCAAACCAATCATAACATCATAACATTCATAACAGTTATTTTATAATATACTTTTAAAAAATCGAAACGACGATAAACTTTTGAGACACAAAATACAGTATAGATGATTTCATATTTATGAGACAGAGTTTCGGTGAATATTTTGTAATAATCTATTATTTAACTATTTTGATATTCTTTATTCTTTATCTATTATTCATTAGTTAACTCGGCGCAGGCCAAAAATATGGTTCTGGAGCCCGCGATAGCTATAAGGCAAGTCTTATCCTGTTGTTTCCTTCTGATGTTGTATTATATCTATCTTGAAATCACTGGTGATTTCTGTAATCTGATTGGTTCTCATCAGCATTGCAATTTTATCACTTATAGTACACTCAACACTCAACTCCGTAGGAGTACCGAATTAAGTCGCTATGCCAACGCGGCCAAAACAATGTTAAAACAATTATTTTCTATCATTTTGTACTTAAAAAACGTATGAATAAATTTTTAAAGCCGTAAGAACTAATCTTTTTTATGCATTTCAGTTGCGCGATGGACTGAAAATCGGCCGCCAAATAGACAAAGATGAACGGCGTCGCTTCGCATTTTTTACTGAAATCTTGTTGAGTGAACTATAAACAAAAAATCGCACGATCATCTCGTACAATTTGGAATTAATAGACACTCGTAATGTTTTGAAAGTTCTTTAATTGCACTCGCCTCACTCGTCCTGCGGTAGACAAATTCATCGTACCGCCTTCAGGACCATCTTCAGGACCTCCAGCGGCCCTGCTGGCAGAGAGAGATAAAATATATGCAAATATAAATATTTAGTATAAATACACAGGTGATTATTGAAAATCTCGAGCGCTAATTGGTCGAGAAACTCAGATTATCACACGATAATCACCTAGAGCGATAATCCAAAATGGCGGAGAGCCGCTTTGTTGCTGTTACCGGGGGGAAATGTGTCTTTTATATTCTTTCTTCTTCTTCTTTTTTTGAAAGAATCACCTGTGTATTTATACGAAAACAATTATTTGCCTCAGTCTCAGTGAATATCGGGAATAATAACCTTAACTTCGTTTCGGTTAAAGGAAAAATTATTATGGAAATATTATGGATATGCTGTACGAAACAAAATTGTTTTCAGTAATGACTTTAATAGATCTAAAGAGTCAATTCTTCTCGTGCTATAGGGCAAAGACTTTCAAAGTATTGGACCAGCAACAGAGTAGCGATAATAGATAGCGAGTTGGTAATTTTCGATGAATAAGTAACGTTAGTTATATATAGTATCAACAAAAAGGCTGGTTTTCGTTTTCGTCTACCACCTAACGTTCAATACAAGCTGAGCAGCACACAAAGCTCTCAAACTCGTCCTTCTCAACGTTATGATTCATTTTGAGTATAAAATACTTAATTTTTACATTATGTAAAAACTTAAGTCAGCTAGATCGATGATAAAATACAAGATGACTGTCTCGTAAACTGATGAAGTGTTAGATTTGTAATTTTACTTCTGGTAAATTGTTATTTGTCCAATCAGACGCGCGTCCACTCTTTGTGCTCCAACCTCGAAGATAACCAATACAAAATAATGTTTTTCCCTTTGATTCTGGGGGTGGGGGGTGGGGGACCCTCTCTGGGTTAACATTGTCCCTGAACAAAATCCTGGATCCGCCCCTGAGACTTCATCCAGAAAATAGGTTTTACAAATCATAACGCATCCAGAGATATTCTAATTGTTAAAAAGCATTAACTTATGTACAAAATGCAAACTTACTTTAACAATTCTTCGGATGTTTTCCATTGTTTTTTTAGTTCGTTAACATTGTCGACCATTCCCTCGTCCAAAATATCAGTCTTCTCTTGCAAATAATCTGTAGCTTGTTGGATGATTTCGCTGCTTAGGTCAGGATGAGCATAGCCGATTCTTGTTTCATTTAGTGTTTTAAGACTATCCACCAAACGTTGGTCCCAAGGAATCTTTTTCTTTACTTCCGATCAGCCGCTTCCTTGCTGACTCTTGGGCCTTCCTGTCATGTTTCAGATCTTTCTGGATGTAATTGCAAATTTCTTTAAACTTGTAGAACCAGTTTTCTTTGAAGTGTTCTCCCAGGACGTACTTGCACAAATTTCTCTGTAAGGCTGTGCCAATTTGCACAATAACCAACACGGCTTTCTGATGTTCAATTTCTTTCTCTAAATTCTCCATTCTCTTTTCCATTTCTTGCCGCTGTTTTTTCAACAATTTATTCTCATCTTTCAATTTTTGCATTTTCTCTTCTAAAACGTTGATCCTATCTTTAAGATCTTTAGTACTGCGCAAACTTTCTTTTAAATCTTTCTCCAAAGCCGCTATCCTTTCCTCGTTTCTACGGATTTCGGCTTCGATGTTGTTTTGATCATGATTTCGGTCCATTGTGGCTCCTGGATTAATTGTTTCCTGAAAATAGTAAAATACTATGATACTTTAAAAAACATACACAGTCTACGACTACATGTAGCTACTGCCATTTTATATTGAAGAATATATATTTATGGTAGTGTTAATTAAGGTATAATGAAATAATTGAAGTACCCCAGGAATCCATGTGGTTACTGTCGTGTTACAATAATAATAATAATAATAATAATAATAATAATAATAATAATAATAATAATGGTTTAATCAATAGAATCCACGAGGTGTCTCTTCACCTATCGATAAAACTATCTAATTTACAATAACATACACACAAGATAAATTTACGATAAACTATGAAGCTATAAAATAAATTAGACATATTAAGAAATAAGATTGACATAATTACTATTGGATTATTCTAAGCTAGAAAATTATTATACATAAATAAAAAGGACAAAAACTGAAGTAATTGGGGCTACTCCCCCCGCCCCCAAGGAACCACCCCAGGTCGAGATTTTCGGGGCAACAGACAACTTAACCTCGTGGTGTTGTTTAACTGTCGCTCAGCATCATTAAGGCATGGCTCTCAGAGGAAAAACTGTTTCATAGCCAGTTTTCTACGAATCTTACCCAAACTTGGCAAGTTAATGTCTTTTGTGAAAAGAAGGAACCTTAAAGCCTTGGTTGCCATGGAAACTAAGTCCCGTGACAACCAGTTCGTCATCTTGGATTTTTAAACAAGCCGTTTGAAAACGTACCGAAACATCTTTAAAAATCATGAAAATGCAGATTACTATTCATATTTACAATGCCTATATGGATCTAATTGGATATCTTGGAAAATATTTTAAGTTTAATTTTTAGAATATTTTCTATCTTTTCCAAAAAATTGAAAATATTCTAAAAATTAAACTTAATATAATTTCCAAGATATCCAATTAGATCCATATAGGCTATGCAAATATAGCGACTTGAAGACGAAGCGTCGAGGGTGAGACGCACGTGAAAATGGCGGATTTCACGGGTAAGTTGTTTACATGAGTTTTCTGTTATTTCTTGCTTTTCTTATATGAATATAACTATGGGTTCGGATCCTGCCAAGGGCATTTGATATTTTTCTCTTATTCTCTCTAACTTCATTATATACACACCGAACGCATAATTTATTACTACTATGAATACAATTATATTGTAATTAGAATTAATATACCTCTCTCGACAATCAAATTTTATGAAATCATTGTAAATATGCATGCTAGCTGCCTATCTTGGCTAACCTTTAGATTATTATAGTTAGCTTGTGCCTGAATTCTTGTTAATTTGTATATCTATGACTTGTAAATATCAAATTGAGGTACCAAATAATAAAGTATGTATGTATGTATGTATGAAGGCGCGATCAAATTAAACTGCCTAGCTTTGCTGCTGGGTTTTATATCGCTCCTCAGAGTCAGGGAACTCTAGCAGCGCTCTAAACATTACACCTTTTGCTGTTCCTTAACCGCAAAGGAATATTCATTGAAGCGAAGAAGCATTGTCATTAGAGCGAACAGGCATACAATAAGGCGAACGGAGTCTTAATAGTGCGATTGAACATTCATTAAGAAATTTAGCATGGAATTTGACAATCATGAATATGTTTGCGTGGGTTCATCAACGTTTTTGAACTTTCATTAGCGTTTTGGTGCAGACAATAAATCACAACACATATTCAATACAGTGTTTTGGACATTTATTTACGCAATACAAATAAGTATATTGTGCTTTTACGATTGTAGATTTTCAAAAACAAAACAGTGAATTCACCACTGGTCACTTGATCTACAAATGTGGAGGCATTGATAAGCGTGCCATTGAAAAGTTCGAAAAAGAGGCAACTGAGGTAAGCTAACGTTACTACATTTTCATTAATCCCAGCTTTTGTTATTTTTTTGACTGTGCCATAAAAAACTACAACTACCAGAATCCCTTGCACACATTCTTTTGTTCAGTTATCTAATTAGCATCAATTGTCATAGCAAAACATTTTGGTAGTTGTAGTCAAATAGTGCCATGCCAAAGTGTGCTAATTCTTGAGGGAGGGGGAGGGGGAAGGGAATTGCAATTCTCTGCAGTCTCTTCCATGCCTCAATCACTCAATTATCCAAGGTCACAATGGCTAAAAAATATATTATATAGTAGATCCCTAAAAAATTCAACTACTTTTTAAAGTTTCTCTCAACCAGAGCATCAATCACTTGTAAAAAGTTCCTTGTTCCGCTTGAGTCTGTAGTTTGTAAGCCTTTCAAGCCTTTGCATGGCATTAGCAGGTGCACTCTTTATTCTATGCCCAATGTGCTGATTTGTTGTATTTGGAGTGCTTTGCGAGAATACTGTTACTTGACTAGGAAGTTCCTTCTTGACCTTTAGATTTCCCTGTGAATAAAAGGAATAATTTATAATTTATGTGAGGTTTTAGATCCTTACCAAACTGCAGAACGATGATATAACTTGAGTAGTGTTTAGACAATGTTTTTTGAGTGATAACCCAATTGCTCTATTTTGCTATGACGTCACATCAAAACAATATTTATTGTTTAAATGCAAAGGTCATTGGAGGGAGTCAAATCAAAGCAAATTCACCAAAAATTGCTCTAAGACCTGTATCTTTGTCACCCCGATTAGTAGGATGCTATTATTATTATTATCAATTTACCTAGAGAAGTTGAATATAGCCAGCAAACGCTCAGAAAATTTTTTAGTACACATCAACACATATTATATCTGTAAACCAGGCCATTTTAGATTAAACTGTTTTGCTTGGAGCAAATTTTTGTTGAATTTTCTATTGGATATGGCAATTCTATCCCGCACATAAACAAGCAGTGACATCATAGTGAAATAGGACAATCGTTATCAGTCCTAAGTTCTTCCACGATCCATGCACAGCACTGATGAATTATATAAGGACAAATATCTAACATGAAGTGACTGACAGACCTCTGTCTCTCTATAGTCCATCTAAGAGAACTGATGAATCATGTATATGGACAAATTAATATATAACATGGAGTGATTGCCCAGTTTTGTGAATTGAACTTCATTTGATTGCCAAATCCAATTGAATCCAATCATTTGATTGGATTTGTTTGTTTACATTTGATTGATTACCATAGGTGATTGACAGACCTCTGTCCCTATAGATTCCATGTACAGAACGGATAACAAATGTATGTACAAATCTTAAGCAACTTCCTTTAAATTGGCTAAAGGATTTTATTCAGATTTAAAGCATACCTTTTGGTCATAATCAGCTAAGAAGCCCCAGTTTTCTTCCCTGTGATAAAAAAATAATAAAATTGAAGAGAGAATTTTATTTATTGTAAAAATCCATGGGCAAATGAATAAATAATGATTCAAATCCATAATTACAGTATACAAGTCTTAAAATGCTAAAATTACTCAAGTTTAACACAGTAGTGAAAATAGAAAACTGACGTTTCGGACGTTAGTCTTTCGTCGGAGTCAATACGATAACTTGCTTCACAGGCTAGTCGCCTTGGAACCAACAATGAACGAGAACAACAAAGCGATGTGAAAAAAGGTAAGACGTTAATGAAAATTTCTGGATACAGAAACAAACAGCTTCCTCTAATTTTCGAAAGAAAAAGCAAACAAAATCAGCAAATAAAAGGCTTATATCAAATGCTTCGAAAAAACACGTCGAATGAGGCCTACCATTTCAGAACCATTGTCTTTTCATTGCTACATTGATTCTTCCATATTTCATCTTCTCTAACCACATCACATTTAGCGTATTCTCTTTGAGAATATGTCCTCGGTGGGGCTGATTTTACTCTTTCTTTCACCGTCTTTGGTGTACATTTTTCATGGTAAAAACTAGTAGGGGAGCTTCGCCACTGAGTTTCTGGAAAACGATACCCAGCTGAAGTCGATCGCATTCCTGCATTCGTCGAAGACATCGTATGTACCTATAACTGGATGTAATGTAGTATTTAAGTTCTTAGATCGCAGGAAAAAAAACAAGATTTTAAAATCAAAGACGACCATCAATTTCTCTCAGTGTACAAATGACTTTGTGTTGAGCGCTATGTAAAGTCACATGACTTCTGAAGATTTACTCTGTTGCACAGCAACAAGAAAACAGGGCCAACTCATTGAATATGCATGAATACAAGGAAGGCGTTGAGTGAGGTTTCAGCTGTTTAAATGTTTTGCCGTGTGACAAGCTAGGTTTGAGCAACCTTCTTGGCAAGTAAATTTCTCGGAAAACTTAGCAGTTTATGACTACTTTTTATTAGAGTACCAAACTTGTTTCTGAGCTGACGCTTCACGGTGTGCCATGGGCTTGAATCGCTCGATCTCCTGTTGAACTGAAAATGTCTATCACGTAACAGCGTTAATTAAAGCCGTTTTCTCTACTTTCCAAATAAGTTCAGTGATGCATAAGGCCGTTTGAACGAGGGAATTTTACAAGAATCAATGTTATCTTTTTCTTTTCCTGACTCCACCCTTTATTTCTAACTCATGCAAATATAATTTCGGCGGTATCAGGGGGAATTTACTAGCATCCGGATCCTGCCGATAAAGTTCGTTTGACCGACTTGCATCCCGGGGGTGTCTGAGCTCTCTCTCATATGATATCTTCATGGGAAGCAGGGGCGGATACTGGAAGTTTAGAGGGACGAGAGTGACTATTACAAGGATTTTACCAGGAATTCGAGGAAAAGGGGGGTTGACTGTTACCAACGATATCGAGAAGAACAAAAGGGGGTGACTATTCACCCCTTTTACTACCCCTGAAACCGCCCTGGGTAGGTTTTTGTAGGGGAATCAATTGCAAGGATCGGAGAAACCGAAAGAGTAAAAGAGAGAGGATATGCAATGATCGAACATACGCCGGCAACAGTCGTAAAATCGCTCATAATTTCGTATTGTCATTGTAATAAGGAAGACCTTGATCAGGCCGATATAAACCGTGGCATACTTCGTTTGCTGAAATATTGCGGTTTTTCATACAAAAACGGGAAAAACCAATTCGTAAATAATTGACCCTCTGATCGAGTTAGTCAAAAAAACTTAAACTTCGAGGGTATCTTATGCTTTGTTGCAAAAACATGCACATAATTAATTCTTTAAAAATTGAATCAAATTATGTTTTAGTTTAAAAAAGCTATCATTTCTTAATATTTGAATAGATTTATGGTTGCGAAAAAAAAAAAAAAAAAACAACTAATTATCAGGGTTCTTTAACGCCTTATTAAAAGCGAGGAATTTTCAACAAAAAAAAAAAAAATTTATGTGCTAATATAATTAAAATAAAAGGTCGGCATTAAGAAAACGAAAAAGTCGAAATAGTCAAAATGCATGATAGGTTTTTGAAAGCGACTCTATTGTTTCAGTTTTTCAGATATTGCTACTTTAACAGAAAAACTTGAAGCGTCTTGCCCTACATTTGACATTGATCTTATTTAATCAAATCATTCTTTGTCGAAATCGAGTATCAGCTCGAGTGCTGGCTCGGATCCTGACTTTGGACTTAGTTTGTCAGTGCTAGCTCTCCGCCAAAATAAATTTATTGGAAGATAATGAAATTTCATAGATTTAAAGCCAAGACAATGTTAAAAGCAGCACATACACATATTTGCGAAGGCTTGCGAGGCCCTCGAAGTTGGAGGTCATTTTGGCTCTCTCTGGGGGTCATTCTGTTCTCGGAAATAAAGCGATATTTCGAAAAACGATAGTATACCACGATTTGTTATTTGTCTACCTTATGGTAATAGGATATGAGCGAATTTTGTTTCTAAGAGGGCTCGGCCTTGAATCATAGTTCGATGACTGATATAGGAATATCTCAGTAAATGCCACGAAGTCCAAAATTAAAGTTCTTGTGGTAATAATATGAGAGTAGGCTGGACCGCGTGGCACATGAGTTAAAGATATAGAAATATAGATAAGTTGTAGCCAAGCACTACAACTTATCTATGTTTCTATATCTTGTCAATATGGTTCGTTTTGCTCATAGTTAGTAACCATGGTTTGATAGCTGTGTTGATCACATGTTGTTAACCATGGTTTATCATAAATTAGTTGAAGTGATCAGTGTAGAACAGTATTGGTAGTGCGTGTGGAGGGAACTTCACGAAATTGCGGGGACTGGTGATGGTAAAATATAAGATATAAATATATTGTACTCTTTTACTATATGAAGATTCCAAAACTGAATAGCAACATTTGAAATTCTGACGACCTCACTCTACGGTGCTGCCGGCTGCGGACTGCGATAGGGAACGCACAAAACAAGTTTTGGATCATTAGTTATAGGTCAACTGATGATTTCATACGCAACAATCACCTAATGATTGGACTAAGATGATAGTATGTGGACCGCGTGGTAAGTTGTAGTTCATAATGACTGAACTAAAGGAGATAGTCTAGTATTCCAAAAAAAACCCAAAACACATCGTTTTATCAAAGTCAAGAAAGTCTTTGATGTAGATGAGTCAAGGCTCACTTAAACACATCGGACTAGAATACCGAAGACGTGGGTTCATATCCTGCCAAGGGCATATGATATTTTTCTCTTATTCTCTCTACTTCATTATATACACACCGAACGCATAATTTATTACTACTTTACTATGTCTATTATCTGCGTACATTTACGGTGTTCAACTTACCTATAGAGAAAAAAAATATCGCTCTGGGATCCTCACGAATACCCCTACATTTCATATTCTGGCTGCGTTACCAGCGTGGTTGGTCCTTGTAGTGTAGTGGTTAACACATCGGACTAGAATACCGAAGACGTGGGTTCAAATCCTGCCAAGGGCATATGATATTTTTCTCTTATTCTCTCTAGCTCACTTAATGGTGTTTTGCCGGGTTTCCATAGTGAGTGAACACGCATGGCATTAACCAAAGGATTGTTATTGTCCATTTTGTTGTCCTTAATTATTTATTATGTATCTAAACAAAGACCCTTGACAAAAAACATTGTGACCATTGTTACTCAATGATGATAAACAAGCCACAAGACAGACGGTTGCAGAATATACTTGCTTAATTCTTGATTGACAAATGTCAATCATTTTAAAAAGAGTTTACTTCATATATATCACACGCATTAAAATGGATTAGTTAACAAAATTGTCATTGACTCAATGAAGGAGATAATTCTACATTGCATATATACAAATTCGGCGGCGCATAAGAAACTTCCTACATAAGTAGATATAACTAGCTAAAACTAGTGTAAGTGTTTACTGCGACTCATTAACGCCTTTCACAAGTAATGGCGTGTAGTAATTACGTCACTTGCTAAATGACGCTTTGAAAACGGCATCTTTTCATAAGTTCAGGCAAATAAAATAAAAGAATCCCTCTATTGTTTACAAGCACTGTATGTAATTAATATTGTTATTTACAATCAAGGAATAATGTAAAAAACCACATAAGAAAGGCTTTTCCGCTAGTGATTTGGAAAATCTTATGACTTGACTTTCAACTTTTTAAGACGACAATACTCTGAATAATCAGAATAATCTTCAGGTAATATGATTCTTATAATAATAGACATGTTTCAGCAGTCCTGCTGTCATCATCAATAGTGTACTTCACAAAACTAGCTCAGTTATAATACTCTTAGTCAGTAATACTCTGAATACATCTTCTGCTGGTGGGATCTACCATCAGGAAAGAAATACCAATGTCAATAGACTTTTTACTGGCTTAATGTTTTGGGATGGACCATGAGATACTTGAGGAGTGAAGATGGCAGGGAGCAAGTTTTCGCATGTGAAGTGCTTGCTCGATATTTTTTGGGTGGAGTTACTAATTTACAATAAGCACATCTCCAACAATAACCTAAACTAACTATTGTAAAATAAAAGATTGCATGAACAAAGCACTTTAGTCTTCTTTGTGTAATTATAAAACATGTGTTTTTATGCAACAACAACAAAATTCTCATTAATTCAAACGAAATTCAGTAAGTTTAAAGCTATGTCCTCGAAGTTATTTTATTTTATTACTATTATTATTATTGTAAATCTTTTGGATTTTTGGGTGGTTTGTCCAGATTTCAAGAAGGAAATATCGATAACTATCCGTACCTTCTTCGGAAACCGGAAATTAGTCGTGATCTTTCGAGTGCTTTCCGTTGATTGCACAATCCAAAAGGACTTCATTATCCAATTGTATATACCCCCCTCTTTGAGCTAGTATAAATAGTGTCGTGGGCATGTGACCGTCCTTTTTCCTTTCACAAGAAAGACCGTGTGGTAAGTGAGAGATATTGCTGTTTTATTCTTGCTCAATCCTGCTCGAATTTTATCCATCTATGTCAAATGTCGCATAATTTACGATATGTGTTAACCTCTGTATCAATCGGAGCTGTTATTTTAGGCAAATAACAAAGAACGGCTGACAAATTCGGGTTTGAAATCTCGATTTTAACGAAACGTTTGTAGTTCATTCAAACGTGTCTCTTCACTTGGTTTTCTCAAATTTTCTTATTATTGTGATTATAAATACGCCACGATATAAATATATATTGTTCAATATAAAATGGCAGTAGCTACATGTAGTCGTAGACTGTGTATGTTTTTTAAAGTATCATAGTATTTTACTATTTTCAGGAAACAATTAATCCAGGAGCCACAATGGACCGAAATCATGATCAAAACAACATCGAAGCCGAAATCCGTAGAAACGAGGAAAGGATAGCGGCTTTGGAGAAAGATTTAAAAGAAAGTTTGCGCAGTACTAAAGATCTTAAAGATAGGATCAACGTTTTAGAAGAGAAAATACAAAAATTGAAAGATGAGAATAAATTGTTGAAAAAACAGCGGCAAGAAATGGAAAAGAGAATGGAGAATTTAGAGAAAGAAATTGAACATCAGAAAGCCGTGTTGGTTATTGTGCAAATTGGCACAGCCTTACAGAGAAATTTGTGCAAGTACGTCCTGGGAGAACACTTCAAAGAAAACTGGTTCTACAAGTTTAAAGAAATTTGCAATTACATCCAGAAAGATCTGAAACATGACAGGAAGGCCCAAGAGTCAGCAAGGAAGCGGCTGACGGAAGTAAAGAAAAAGATTCCTTGGGACCAACGTTTGGTGGATAGTCTTAAAACACTTAATGAAACAAGAATCGGCTATGCTCGTCCTGACCTAAGCAGCGAAATCATCCAACAAGCTACAGATTATTTGAAAGAGAAGACTGATATTTTGGTCGACGGAATGGTCGACAATGTTGACAAACTAACAAAACAATGGGAAACCTCCGAAGAATTGTTAAAGTAAGTTTGCATTTTGTACATAAATTAATTCTTTCATAGATTAGAATATCTCTGGATGCGTAATTATGATTTGCAAAGCCTATTTTCTTGATTAAGCCTAGTGCAGCAACAAAATCTATTGCATGGTCAGGGTTGTTGTTATTACTTTACTGCTTTACATAATGGTAAAGGTTTGGAAAGTGCTTTTTTATTATAACCTAAGTGTTTCAGACCCAAGGGAGGGGGGAAGGAGAGGCGGAGAAAGGGAGAGAGGAGAGTCTGACTCCAATGCTATTTGAAACTTGTAATGCGCGTCCATATTCTGGACACACGCGTCTGATTGCACAAAAAAACATTTATCAGAAGTAATTACAAATCTAACACTTCATCAGCTAAATGACAGTCATCTTGTATTTTATCATCGATCTAGCTAACTAGTTTTTAGATAATGTATAAATTAAGTATTTTACTCAAAATGAAAACTAGCCTTTGTGTTTATACTACATAAAACTAACGTTACCTTTTCAGTGAAAATTATCAACTCGCCCTTTTTTATCGCTTTTTCTCTGTTGCTGGTCCAATACTTTGGAACTCTTTGCCCGATAGCACTAGAAGAATTGACTCTTTAGATTTATTAAAGTCATCCCTGAATGAAAACCATTTTGTTTCGTACAGCATATCCATGATATTTCCATAATAATTTTTCCTTTATAGATTTATATTTACATATATTTTATTTCTCTCTCTATCTCTCTCTCTCTATACATATATATATATATATATATATATTACTTATTAATTTCATATTGTAAAGCGCATAGAGGTTTCAGAATGTGCTATGTAAATACTCTGTTATTATTATTATAATTATTATTACTATTATTATTATTCATTATTATTTATTATTGTTGTTGTTATCATTCTTCTTCTTCTTCTTCTTCTTTCAGGCCAAGCTTCTTCTTCAAGCTTCAAAATTGCAATCTTGATCTAAAACTGTAACCATTAAACATATTAGCAATATTATCAGGGCATCTCTTAGCAATACAAACAATTACATAAAAATTGGCAATGGGATGAATTTAATAATTGACTTTTCCTAAAGTTGAATATATAAAAAAAAAAGGAAATAATGATGATAGTAATGACAATGGTGATGCTTATAAAGGCAGCATAATTATGAACATACTAATAATGATGCTGATGACAGTATAATACTTATGATGATGATAAATAATTAATTGTTAATCAATAAAAAAATAAGAATACCTGGTTTGGGGCTTGTCAGAAATTAGCTGGGGGGAGAATGTGGAAACATGGGTAGGGGCATCACTTTTTAAGATACTAAAAAGGGAGGGTCACTGAAAAAAGACCACCAAAAAGGAGGGTCATGAAACATTAGACAGAGTGATGAAGGAAGGTCATGAAACATTAGAGAGAGTGGCATAGGGTAGGGTCAACATATTTCGATCCTTCGAAGCATTTTCAATTCAGAGACTGTCTCAAACTGGAATCGAAATAATATTAAAAAGACATTAGTCAGGGGGGAATCCATGATTTTAATATAGGGAATGCTAGCTAGCTCATAAAACTATTTGTCTAAGTTCATTCAGAATATTAAAACATTGGCACAGCCATACTAAAAATATGAGGATGAAGAGGCACCCCTTAACCTTCAAAGATCTGTCCCTATTAACACACATTAATTCAATTCAAAGGTGGGAGTGAATGGGCAATGGATGGGGATTTTAAAAAATAACTAAAATTCTAAAAAATTAGACCTAAATTAAATTGCCTCTGCTTTTATCCGTCATCTTGATTGTGACAAAAAAATCAGTTTGGTAATTGTTTGAATGGAATTTTTTTTATAACTGAGGAACTTTCATCTTTTGCGAAGGGAAGCCGCTGGCGTTGAGCCCGCGATATGCGATTTTTGGCGCGCTTTTAACACTGTGAATGAAACCTCTGCATATCATAACTAACCTTGTGTTCGTCCACAATCAGCGGTGTCAACGGATTTAAACCATGTTTTTCCAGAAAAGCCCGTGCATTCTCTGCAGAACTCTATTAGAGAGCCAAGAAAAAAAAAATCAGAGGCAATAGTTTGATCTCTTTGGCCGATTTATTCACATATAGTTGCACAACTCTACCTCCACTACAAATCCAAAAAAACCCCATCGATTTGAAGGAAGAAGGTCTACAAGATTGAATTGCTTTAATTATAAAGTACTTACCAAAACTTCTGGAGATGCCATTGTGGAAAAAAAAAAAAAAGAATACTGAAGGGAGAGAGAGAATTTTATAATACAAACTAACTGGACTGCCGGTTGAAGCGAAAAGAGCGCCAAAAATTTACTCGGAAAACCGCTGGTAGCGTAATGTAGGCGCTAAAGGTCTCCAGGCTCCTTGTCCGCGTCCTACATGAGGGAAAAGTCGTTTTTCTCTTTGCTACGTAGCTGAAATATGTTTTATATACACATGTGATCTTTTGAAAGTCAAAGCAGAGTTTTTTATGAATGGTAAGTATTTTTAGAGACGAAACCATAGCCAGCCTCCAGATCTGTTTTTTTTTTTAAATACAAACAAAAGGATCATAACTCATCAAGAATGACGAGACTGTGTTATCTGCTAATGCTACTAAGATAATTCCCTTTTGTTTTTGTGTATTTTGTAAATAGAACTCTTTACCTTTCTTGTTTGTTGTGCCCATTTCAGATATGCCACTCTTGAGATTTGATTCTTTCATGTGCAAAAAATTGTACAAATTATAAAAACATTTCTTAAGGGAATGACATGTCATCTGAAATGGGCAATTTTCATACGAAGCTTAAGAGGTCTACAGATAATACATTTAGCATGTTAAGGTCCTACAGTATAGGATATCAGAGCTGAGGAATATTTATTATCGTATCTGAAGTAGGATAGTGATTAAAATAGTATTAATTAATATTGCAAGTCAGATCATGTTACTGTATATTTATACTTCTGATATTATTTTGCAGGTGAGGAAAAGAAGGCCAGACTCCATCGTTGTCATTGTCCCTCTTGCAATGGAAAACTGCGAGATAAAAGAACTATTAAGAGCCACTATTCAAGTATACATGTTCCAAGATCAGACTCAAATAGCAGCTTAAATACATGTGAATTGAATGGATCGGAAACTATTCATGTAGCTGGTTATCATAAAGAGACAGCTGAAAATGAATCTTATTTGTTAAGTGGTAATGAACAGCTTGATTCAGAAGGAGCAGATGAAGGCCATTCTCAGGAATCTGAATATGACGATGAAAATGGTGAAGTTGATTCCAGTCATGTTTCAGCTGATGAAATTAGTTCTGATGATGAATTTCAAGAGTCAGCTGAAGACAGCGATGTTGACAGTAGATCCAGTAATGACACACATTATTCTTGTCATTATACAGAAAATGATATCACAAATGCTATTCTTCGTAGTATAGAATCTAAAATTAAAAATGGTTGGTCTCAAGAAGAGACATTGTCTGAAATGAGAAATCTTTATGAACTCTTGAAAGATGAACAGATTCCACATAAATCCTGGGATGCTATATTGAAATATTTAAAGAAGCTGGGTTACAAAGACCCTAAATACATATTTTAAAGTCTGTTGTTCATCAAACCATGTGAGTCTTCTTCAATATCAAGCAGATTGCTCAGTTTGTGGAAAGTCATGGGAAGAATGTTTAAAGTATTATGTTTTAGGTATACATTTGGAAAACTATTTCTTGAATAATGAAACAATCAAAGATCACTTGCAGCATTGGGCAAATAAGGATGAATGGCTAGGAAACAACAACCAGGAAGCAAACTATAAGGAGACTTGGCATGGTGAACATTTCCAGGAGTTATCCTACTTCTGGGATGACACCAGTGAGACTTTTCTCCCTGTTCTCTGCCCTAATTGTGAGAGTGTTATATCTGTTGAAGACATGGCTGCATTAGTTCCACCAGGCAACACACTCCATGATGAGCTATATCTGAGTTGCAGGGAATGTATGTTTGACTTTATCCATGAACCTAAGAAAATGAAAGGATGTGCACTTAATCAAGCATTCATTTTCCACGAGGATGGCTTCAACGCATTCGAAAAGAAAAGCCGTGGAATATCTGCCATTCACATTTCCAGTGCTTGTGTCAATAAAGAACAAAGATTAAGTGGAAAGTACAGTATATCAGAGTATACAGCTTTATTCCAACTGTGTTTTTGGGGGAAGGGATATCACATAAGCTTGATGCCTTCTTAAAGCCATTAATAGATGAGGTAAAAGACCTGTACATCAATGGGATAACTGTCAACATTGAAAATGAAATAATCTTAAAGAATGACATTGTTATACAACCTGGCCAATATCAAGTCTGAATGCTGCTCTTGGCTGGAACTGCAGACTTAAAAGGCCACCAGGAAATGATTCTATATGCTGGTGGTAAGTTGTACAGTAACTTTTTTTTATGCAATATTTCAAGCATGTGAGAGAGTTCTTCCTTGGATGTCCAAACAGGGCAAACGAGGCACAGCCAAGTTTTTTTAACTGACTTTGAGGTATTTGAAAATCGGAGGAATATGTCTCTCAAAAGCTTTTGAATTTTTTTTCAATTTCATTAAATATTTTCTATCAAGGAGGGTGATCCTACATGTAATACTATAGGATAACTTCCTTCTCTTTGTAAGCTGGATCTGACAATACAATATAATAAATTCTCTCTTAATTAAGAAAGAAATGTTTTTTTATTATTAACAATGATTGGATTTATGTCTGTGTCATTGAGTGTAATTGCATGGGTATCGTATGGATTGAAAAAAATGTGCCTCATTTGAAAATTTAATTTTTTTACCTCCATTTTCCAGGTAAAAATAGCAAACAATATTTAATGCTTGAATTACTATTCAGTTTTTCACAAAGTACTGTGTTTCTTTTTCTTTACAGCAGGTAAATCTGGTTGCCGTATTTGTCAAGTCCTTGGCACATATATTCCATGCAAACGACACTATTACTATGGGAACTTTGGAGTGCGATATAGGCATCCAGCTCAACCAAAATCTCCACAATATTATCTGGAGCATGGAGAAAAAATAGAAAATGCCACAACAGTCATGCAGCGGAAAACACTACAATTAGAAAGTGGTGTTACTGGAATTAGCATTCTTTTTGAGCTTTATCATTTGTATAAATTTGATCCAGTGAATGATATGGCAATAGACAGAATGCATCTAACATTCAATATGCTCAAGAGGGAGTTTATAACCAAAATATGGGCAGAGCTAGGGGATAATGCAGGTACACCCATAAATGACAGGGATCCAGCCCTTGGTGGTCTTACTGATCGAAAAGATTTTGGAAATGCACTAGAAGCCATACCTTGGCCCCGAGAAGAACGGGCAAAAGGAGTTGCAAAACTGAAAAGCCTAACAGATAAGTTAGGCAGTTGGAAATCAAATGAGTTCAAAAAGTAAGCAACAAAATAATGGGCAGTAGTTTTGAAAAAAATGCTAAATTTATATCATTGAATGTATCTATCACCTGACAGACATTTATTATATGTATAGTCAGCCATGCTATGTTTTGTGTTTATGCACACATCAAGCTATGCACAAAAGCTCAGAGCGCATGCTCAAGCAAGATTATTGTTGTTTTTTGTTTTTTTTCCATGAGACTTAACTATTTCTCACTATTGAGCCTGCACTGTGAGAAGTAGCTAATATAAACTATCTAATAAGACATGAACTGATTTAATATTGTAAACATGTATATTTCTCCTTCAGATTCAGTGAAATTGCAAGAGAGGTTTTATCTGAGAAGATACCATCAAATGCATATGATTGTTTTATGCTTCTTTGTCAAGCTGTCCAAATGCTGTATTCTAAGGAACTCAAAATTTCTGGTTGGTCAGAAGAAAACATTGTAAGATTGAATAACCTACTATGGGCTCATGCAGTCATGGCAGAGGAATACTATGGACTAGAATTTTGCACTGACAATTTAGAATACTCGGCTCATGCAGCATCACAGATAAACCGACACTCCAGCTTAGACAACTATTCCTGTGAACTGTTTGAAAGAATGATACGACGGCACAAACAACAAAAACATAATTCTCGAGGTATTGAAAAAACTTATGCTTCTAGAGAGAGCATACGGGACTTTCTGTATTGGTACAAGCAGAAGAATGGGGCACTTTCAAGTTATGAAGAAAAACCCAAGTATCAATTCAAAATTGAGATATTACAGAACGGAACACCATTTTATTTGAAAGAAGCATCCCTACAGTCTGCAAATGACCTGTTGACAGACTTCAAAGACATCCCAGATGTAAGGATGAGGCATGCCATTAAATATGGAGTACTTCTTGGCAAGGTTTCACAAAAAGCTTGCTCAGTGGCTGTAATATCAGACATCCAACGGCACTTACACAGAGAGACAGGACTGCAGAATTTAGTGGTACCAAATATTCTGCAAACATCTAAAAATGTTGCACTGTTTGATCAATATAAAGAAGTCACCAAAGTCTCTCAACTGGATACCATCAAGATAAAAAGTACAAATACAGCAGAGGAGTGGATAATGAAGGTTGAAGAAATTATGCAGGTTGGTCCAGTTGAGCGCTTGTTCTATACCTATATTAATGGCACCTACCTAGTACCAGGATTCCAAAATGGTGAAGTTGAATGGTGAACCCCAGTGGGTTTTTTTGCATTTTGGGCTTACGGGGCTTATTTCATCCCGCGCCAGAGGCCCTCTAGTACATACACATATATCTTTCTTACGACCCACCAGAGGGTGAACTCCGGACAGCGTCCCGAGACACCCCCTGACTTTTCCAATCGCGAAACCCCCCATCGCGGGGTTGAATCGCACTTTCCACCCCTCCCCCCACGGTTGCTGTGAGTGGGGGAGGCTTTTTTTTCACTCACAGCAACCGGTCCAAATGCATCTACAGCGAGGCTCGAACTCGGGACTTTAGGCCTCCCCAGCTCCAAAGTCCACGATCACGAGCGAACGCCAGGCACATCTGGACGCTTATGTATGTGAAAATTATTATATTTAATTTGCATAATTTCTAGACTGACGTTCGATATGTAAATAGAATCCTGTCACGCTCTTTTCAAAGCAGATGTTTACTGAGCAAGCTTTCTTTGAAGCTCTTCTTTCGCTTCTTGGTAGATCTTTTTGCGAGATTCCTCGGAAAGATCTTTTACGACTGTTTTTTTATTTCTTATGTCCGTCTTTAATTTCTCGTATTTCTCCTCTTCGGCCAGAATAAGCGAGAATTCAACGTCGTCTATCTTTCTGTCACGCAAAGCCTTTGAGACAAGATCGGTAATCGTATTTACTTTAGCCCTTGACAGAGCTATTGTCGTGTCATGCTTGGATATTTTGCTTGACAACTGTTTCATAATGCCCGTAGCAACAGCCGAAATGATACCACAAGCTGCCCCAACACCGGCCAAAGGAACTCCAACAATTATTCCCTATCCAGTAAGCGAAGTAGCAACGCCGGGGCCCGTTAACACAACAGATATGGATCCTGAAGTTATCGCAATCTTATGTAGCGTACTCCGGGCTCTGACGTACTTTTTTCGGACTTTTTCGTAGTGTTTTGTCTGCCCTTCCAAGTAAGCCAGTATCAAGTTTGCTTTATTCAGACGAAAGTTTTCAGCGTTTAATTCGTTAGGACCCTCCTTAGGTAAATCAGGATAAAGTGGAGGTGCTGATGGTATAACATCCATTATATATACTAATGTACGACGCTTTTGGGAATGATATTGAGGGGCAGCCACATCACGACAACCGGGATTACTGGAACTGGAGGGCCTTTAGGAAGATGTTTCCGCATGCAGACCCTAGTAAGTTCGAAAGGAGACCCAATGGGATTTACTATAACGGCTCTAGGATGTACAGCAATGAGGATTTGAAACCTACGCTGGTCGATCAGATAGACAATCAACTGAAGAATTCTGGTTATATCGAACATAAGCCCGTGCATGTCGAACCTAAACCTAGTTGGTCAAAGGAATTATTGCTTGGTACCGGTACTTATCCGATACCCGCGGTTTCATTTGATGAACATCCAAGTTTGGATTTGACATTGAACATGCGGATCTCTAACAACCATTCCTTTCCGTTAAAGGTGCGAGATATCTTCAAAAACGTGCCCATTAATCATACCACCGCTAAGGAATCTCATGAATGGTTAAGCGGTCCTAACATGCGTTATTGGCCGCAGCAGTTGAACTTTGCGGTTTGGTGTGCCACTTGCGGCTGCGGTGTAAGTGCAAACTTGATGAAGAATTCAATATTTATGTTTCATTTTCACTTCACGGTTAGAAGAATACTGCATGAAATGGGTGTTATTGCGCTGCCAGGAGATGCCGCGTTCTATCCAAGAGATAACAAATACAACGTTCCAGCCTACGACAGACTTTGTAAGGAGTTTGGTGTTGTAGGGAAGGATTTCCGATGCACTACGGGCGCTAACAATGGGCTGGGACACGTTTGGGCTTATTGGGGGATTGGTGGGCACGAGCTAAGCGATAAGGAAGTGCATACGCTGCGGTTGCAGTGGGACACTGGGTATCACAAAGAAACTCACGACAGTAGCACCTTCTTTGAACCAAATGCCAAGACCACTAAGGAAGTCAGAGACGGACCTCTGTTCAAAGACGAGGGTGGTAAGTATGGTGGAGCTAATCCACTGATTATCGAAATTACCAACGACGAGCAAACAAAGCAATATCTTAATTTCATACCCCCAGAAGGTAAAGGACTAACCAAAGCCGGCCTTGCCCGTTTGAACCGCAGCATAGAAGCTTACGTGTATTCCATCCTTGGAGGTCAGGTAAACACCCGATCGAGTATAGTGGGGAATACCGGCGCCGCAGAAGAGACGCGAGCCGAAGCCTTGATCTTATTCGAAAGTTCGATTTTGGAGGGTGATATTAGCAAGGGCGTACAGCGTTACCAACTAGCTATACAAAATTCTAAGGCCCGACTGGACTATGCCGTAGCCCCGGGTTGTTGGTTAATGCCCAGTAATTTATCTATAAATACTGGCTCTGTAGTAGGATACAACAACAAACTTCAACGAGCTACTAAGGATATGAAGTTTGGGGTGAATGACGTGAACTCTGACACTCTTAGAAGGCACTTTGTTGAACAGCCTAAAAAAGTGCACCATACGCAACCACCTAAGAAAGTGCAGCTAACAAAAGAAGTATCCCGAACGCCTAAAAAAGAAGAGGAATATGACCATAACTTATTAAAAGCCGGCCTAGCAGTCGCGGGTGTTGGTCTGAGTTATTATATATGGCGATGAACAACCCCTACGTAGCTGGAGTAGATTGTGTTTATACGACTTACACAGGCGAGAAAAAATACACCCAGGCGTCTTGGGTGGACGTTGAGGGCATGTCAGTGAATTTGAACTACTCAGGGAAGAAGTTAATCCTTTGTAGTATTTGCCTTGGATCAGTAAGTCACGCCAACATTGGTTTTAGATTTTGTGATGACAACGGCGTACTGCAGCCTATGCGTGTGAAGACAAACAACAGGGAGCCTGTGCATTTCTCCGTAGAGCCGAACACCGACAGCGCTGAGAATTTATCGGTTTGGACTTTTCATATGGTCGCCGATTGCCATGGGAAGGTAAAGCTGCAAATGCGCGTAGATGACACCGGGAGCGTTTGCATAAATAGCATAGAAAATCAGAGAGATGAAAAATATAACCACGCAACCATTTGCACTCTTACGGTAATGAGTCTCTAGAAGCAAATTTATTTGCTGGTATATATGAACCCACATACTAAGGAGGATTCATTCCTTTATTTTCTGGAGGAAGATAGATACTTGCGTAATGCTAATTGGGTTGACACGGAATTGTGGGTGAAGGTTGGTGGGTTGGGATGGATTATGTGCACAATTTGTATTAGCGTAAGGGAGGAATATGGTATTGGATTTAGAGTAGTAGATGAGAATAACGATCCATTGTTACCATACAGAACACTGAAAAATACTAGACGGTCAGCTCATTTTTCATATGAACCGCCAAATAGTCTAGACGATATAGTACCAATAACCTTTCACATGGTAGCTAATTGTCAATACGCAAAGCTTCAGATCAATACTGACGCAACATCTAACGTTAATGTCGAAGTTAAGATAAACGCTGTTATTTCACAATCAGCTGCGCCAAGCGATTCTACTTTTAATCATAAGACCATTTCTACTATGACTGCCATACCGCTAGTTCCGCATTATCAAGGCGGTGCGATACTATCTTTACTTATCCCCAGTCGAGAACACCCCGTGCACCCGACGACGATTATAAGCCGCCAGTAATACACAAGGATAAGATCAACCCCGCATCTTCTTCAAAAGGACCACGCCGATAGCGACGACCAAGATCCAAATGTTATTCCCCACGAACTTGAACAGTTCGCCGCCGGTCTTCAGTGTCAGGCTTAAAACGCTACACAGCAGCCCAGGAAGACCGGCTGACATCTTTTTTCCCAAGTCCGTCAGCCCACTGCCTAATTTCTTTACGCCCGCGCCCGTAGCCTTAAGCGTGGATAGGATAACTCCTACTACGGTACAAATAGCGACCGCAAATGCCAGTGGAATACCATACTTCACCAGAGCTCTTTTTACCTTTTCCTTGGTGGTAAGCCCCAGCTCTTTTTCCAGCTTTTCCTTTTGAGCCCGCAATTCCGCAAGGCGTATTTCGAGCGTATCTACTTCCTTTTGAGCTGCTTCCCTTTCTTCCTCGGTACGAGTTTGGTCCTCGATTACTTCTTGCTGCCGCTCTATTTGCCCCTCCAGGTCTTCGATGGCCTGATCTCTTTGCCGGAATTGTTCCTCCTTAGTATTGATTTCAGCCATTAACCGTCGCCGTTCCACTAAAGAGCCGGCTATGGTGGTTTGCAGGTTATCGGTATCGTCTTTAATTAAGTCTAACTCTTGCAGGGCGAGGTTAAGAGCCCTTTGAGTTTGATTTCTTTCACGTCGAATTTGGGTTCTTTGGTCTACCAACTCAGCTATTTATTGATTTTTAAATTCGACTTCCCTCCTATGTGCGTCGGCAAGCCGTTGGTTTTGCTTCATGTATTCCTCCTCCCTTTCTTCCAGCGTTTCTCGCAGCGCTTCCACTGAGGCGCCAGAGCCTTTAGCCTCCTCCAAGTCTCTTTGTGCTTTATCCCTTTCGCGCAAAGCTTTATCCAACTGGTTCCTCATTTCTACCATTCTTTCGTTACCAAACTTCTTTTCAGCATCGACGGTTAGCTGAGTTTGCTTTGCGTATTCTTCCTCCCTTTCTTTTAACGTTTTTTGCAGTTCGATTGCGCGTTTTTCTAGCGCAACCTTTTCATTCAGGGTTTGCAACCTTTCTAACATGCTCCTAGTAGCCTGCTGAAAGCCTTTTAATCTTAAGACGTCGCCCCTAACGTCACCATTCTCAACAAAGAGGGGCTGTGGGTTCGTCCAGCGGTCTTTGTCAGGAAATCTCAGGTCTTGAACGCTTATGATAACTTTGTTTCCGCGTTCTGTGAGCTTTACGTCGTCAGCATCAAAGTGGGAATAACGTTGCCTTAGCTCTTGCGTTGCCCACTCTACGGTTTCCCGCGCGGCTGCTTCCGGCTCGCCCATGTTTTGAAGCTCTATGTGCTCACGCGGAAACGTGTACTCGCGTGCTTTGGGATGTCTTAGGGCCTTTGCAATCCTATCCCTTAGGGAATCGTCGACTTGTTGGGTGGGAAGCAGCGGTTCTTCATCACCGTCGTTAATGTCAGCCTGACCTTCCTCAGTGGCGGGATCGAAGTCGGGGTCTGTTCCTTCTACTTCCATTATATACGATAAGCTCAAAGTTAAATCCCAACGTATTACCTAAGCAGGTTGGCGGGCTGAAAGCAGAACGCACCTTTCATCGGGTCACATTCACACCTTCTAGCGCAATGCCAGGAGAAACCTTGTACGTGGGCGTGCCCCGCCTAACGGATAACCTAGTCTTAGTACCCGGCACCTTGGCTTTAAGGTTCGACCTAGCGGTACAGTCAAGCCCCACAGATGAAAGGATTATCGTTAACAACGTGGGTCGCAACATTGTTTCTAAGATGCGCGTAAAGTTCGCCGGGGAATCGCTATTAGATTTGAATAGGTACGATCTGTATACCACGTACAAAGACTTATGGTTGACGGCCTTTGACCGCGCGCAAAGGATAGAACAAGGAATTGGTAGTGTCATTCTACGTAAGGTACGCACACCTACGAAAACGCAACCTACTGACGGCAGCGGAGAAACCGCAGTGGCAGACGCAAAGCGAATAAAGACCGCCTATGGTAGTAAGTATGTTATACCACTGGACTTTGAAGTAATCACGAATCACGGTGTGTATTACCCAAGACAGTTATCCGAGTTACAGTTTGAAGTAACCTTAGCAGATGCTAATAACATCATTAGTGGGCTAAGTACTGCACTTACCACAACAACCCCATACTCTATTACCAACTTAGAGCTGCAGTATGAGACCGTGTACAGCGAAGAGCTGGCCCGTAGCGCTGGCATGGAATACAGCTCCGGGAAGGCATTCTTATACGACCAGTGCCGGCGACGGCGACAAAATAAACTGCTACGTCTTCGTCGTGTCTGACGCGCAACTGAGCGTAGAAATGAATCAGCTAAAGAGCGTTGCCTATTGATCCACTCGCTCATCCTTTTGATAAAAAAATATCGTTGGTATATAATGCTTCGCGTATTCGAAAACAACGAAACCAAACTGCAATGCATAGTGCAAGGCGATAAACTATACTTCAAAGCAAAGGAAGTGGCGCTGGCGTTGGGTTACGAACGCCCAAAAGATGCAATTAAGGTGCATGTTCGTGAAAAGTATAAGGTAAAGCTTAGCGAACTTAGAGTGGAGGTGAATCGCCTCCCCTCGTATTCACAGCCTAATTCCCTGTACGTAACCGAATCTGGGTTGTATCAACTAATATTTAGCTCTAAGATGCCAACGGCAGAGACATTCCAGGATTGGGTCCTCGAGGACGTTCTTCCCGCATTGAGAAAGACAGGTAAGTATGAAATAGAAAGGCGGTTCGATAGTCCTAACAAGTTAGTCTTCAAAATGGAAAATGAGTTTGACCTGCATAAGAAAGTCGTGGACTACATACGCCGCTTCTACCCACAGATGCTCATAGCGCCCGGCTTAGGGGAATTGCAGGAATCTGACAGCAAACGCATAAAATGCTGGCAGAAGGGTTATCAAAGGGGTCAACCCGACCTCTTAATACTGAACGCGCATTTAAGGTATGAAGGGCTTTGCATCGAACTAAAGACGCCGAAAGGAAATGGCATACTCTCCGCAGACCAACGCAAGATAATTTCGCAGTATGACGCGAATGGTTACCTGACCATGGTTAGCAACGATTATGACGTCATCTGTCGTGCCCTTAGCAACTACGCGGAAGGCATCCGTATTCCCTGTCGGTGGTGCTGCAAACGCTTCAAGACTACGGAGACAAGGGCAACGCATTTAAGAATATTTCATAGATATAATGATCGTCAACCAAATACACTGGCGTGACCTGATTTGCGGTAAAGCATACGAAATAAATAATTACGTCGTCTTCGAAGACATCGACCGTTTACGGTTAGTCCTCAAAGACTTAGAAGGCAAGGAATATTCCCTTTGGGCGCCGGATTGCGTGCGGTACGTAATTCAGGACGAGGAATTCACCCACTTACGCAGCTATGGTAAGGTAAATGGCCGATGGAAGTTTGACATTGAAAGAAGAGTCATTCCATCTCCTCTTTGTAGTTAAGCGCGTCTGCTAAAGTCCGCTGCGCTTTAGGATCCGCGGAGCACCAATGCCCCACAAAGGATCCTTCGGGGAATACCCTGTCGCAATGAAGGCAGGTGTATTTTTTACGCGGCTTGGGTATCGGCGGCTTACAAGGGGTAATGCAGTCGGCAGGTAGTTCGCAAGTAATACAGTCCATATATTGAAAGGGCGATTAGGAATCCTCCTAAGAAGGCGGCTGCGTAGGCTAGCATATACCTTTAAAAGGGGTTCTTATCTTTATTTATTATTATTAGATTATGCAAGCGCCCTTAAAAGGGGTCTTTATTTTTATTTATTATTCATTATCCTTAATAATAATAAATAAAAATAAGAATGGGATTTGATACTCTTTGCACAAACCCTACTTTACTATCTTAAGCCGCCTACTAATCCTTACGGGCTTTCCTTGCGGCCTCATTGCCGGCATGCCAAGCTTCGAAGCGATCTAAGTACTCCTTAAAGCCGCCTTGGCCGTCGTAGAGGCACTGCCAAATATGTTGGTCACTTCTTTGACAGCCGCAGCGCTCACAAGTTGCCTCCCAATATTCCCTATCTTCCCACCTTACGCCTTCGACGCAGTCAAACTCCGTAAAGCGCTGGTCAATTTCCTTCTTCCGGCGCGTTAACTTCCTTTGGGTTTCCTTTGGGCAACATCGTGCGGCAACGTCGCCGTGCTCCTCGCAAGCCACGCTCAGCAGGTCGTAATTACCGCGGCATCGATGTCGGTGCCATTCATCGTTCTTGTCCTCCTCGCAGCGCTCACATACATTCTTTAGACAAACGCGGTTATCAACGTGGTAATCCAACATCTGCGCGCTGCTAAAGAGGCGATTACACTCCTTAGTAGTATAGGGAATGGGGGTTCCAGCGCAATCTCAACACGGGGTAAGACCCGCGTCAAAACTCCACCTACGGACGACCCCCACTCCAAGTGTGGTTGAGGGCAACAGCGCACTTAAATATGTTAGTCTATATATGGAGTGCGAAGAATGTAAGAAGTTCGTTAACGACTTTTGCATAATTTGTCTAAGACCTAAAGTTATCATACCTAAGCCAGAACCCTTTTGGTGTTGTGGTAAGAAAATGCAAATAGAAGACGACACGTCAGCACAGTGTTACGAGTGTGGTAAGAATATTCATAATGCCGTACCAAATGCTACCAGAGAGCAGTATTACGCCAATGGAGGTCGTAAGAAAACGCCATATAAGAGAATAAAATACTTCAGGGACTGGATGAGTCATATCCAAGGTTTACATCCGATATATTTAAGCGACGAAGTAAAGAAGAAAATCATAGACCATTTAGAAGAGCCAACCCCACAAAGTCTACGGAAAACGTTGAAAAAATTAAAGCTAGGGAAATATTACAAAGCTATTCCCTATCTTTTGTCTGAAATTACCGGTAAGTCTATTCCTGAGGTTTCTGATATGACAAAAGCCGAGTGGATGTTTTGTCGGCTGGATAAGGATATTCCTTATTATCCTGACGTAATTTACGAAATATTTTACAAAATTGACCCCAACCACCCCCTGTTAGGATGGATTCCGAGGCGACAATAACATATTACGCGTAATTCATACGATGAATTTATATTACGCGTAATAATTTGCTAAATAAGGTTATGCAAATAATTCGCCAAATAATTCATATTACGCGTAATAATTCGCCAAATAATTCATATTACGCGTAATAATTCACCAAATAATTTATATTACGCATAATTTCCAGACTGTCGTTCAATATGCAAATGAAATCCTGTCACGCTCTTTTCAAAGTAAATATTTACTGAGCAAGCTTTCTTTGAAGCTCTTCTTTCGCTTCTTGGTAAATCTTTTTGCGAGATTCCTCGGAAAGATCTTTTACGACTGTTTTTTTATTCCTTATGTCCGACTTTAATTTCTCGTACTTTTCCTCTTCGGTCAGAATAAGCGAGAATTCTACGTCGTCTATCTTTCTGTCACGTAAAGCCTTTGAGACAAGGTCGGTAATAGTATTTACTTTAGCCCTAGACAGAGCTATTGTCGTGTCATGCTTGGATATTTTCGTGGATAGCTTTTTCATAATACCCGTAGCAACAGCAGAAATAATACCACAGGTTGCCCCAACGCCGGCCAAAGGAACTCCAACGATTATTCCCGGCCCAGTAAGCGAAGTAGCAACGCCAGAGCCCGTTAACACAACAGATATAGATCCTGAAGTTATCGCAATCTTATGTAGCGTACTCCGGGCTCTGACGTACTTTTTTCGGACTTTTTCGTAGTGTTTTGTCTGCCCTTCCAAGTAAGCCAGGATTAAGTTCGCTTTATTCAGACGAAAGTTTTCGGCGTTTAGTTCGTTAGGTGTAGTATAGGGAACATCTGGGTACAACTTAGGTGCTGATGGTATAACATCCATTATATATACTAATGTACGACGCTTTTGGGAATAACGTAGAGGAGCAGCCACATCATGACAACCGGGATTACTGGAATTGGAGGGCCTTTAGGAAGATGTTTCCGCACGCGGATGCTAGTAAGTTCGAAAGAAGACCCGATGGGATTTACTATAACGGCTCTAGGATGTACAGCAATGAGCATTTGAAACCTACGCTGGTCGATCAGATAGACAATCAGTTGAAGAATCCTGGTTACGTTAAACCAAAACCCACGCCGACGCATGTTGAACCCGGTTGGTCAAAGGAATTATTGCTGAGTACCAGTACTTATCCAATACCCGCGGTTTCATTTGATGAACATCCAAGTTTAGATTTGACATTGAACATGCGGATCTCTAACAACCATTCCTTTCCGTTAAAGGTGCGAGATATCTTCAAAAACGTTCCCATTGTTCATACCACCGCTAAGGAATCTCATGAATGGTTAAGCGGTCCTAACATGCGTTATTGGCCGCAGCAGTTGAACTTTGCAGTTTGGTGCGCCACCAGTGGCTGTGGGGTAAGTGCAAACTTGATGAAGAATTCAATATTCATGTTTCACTTCCACTTCACGGTTAGAAGAATACTACATGAAATGGGTGTTATTGCGCTGCCGGGAGATGCCACGTTTTATCCAAGAGATAACAAATACAGCGTGCCGGCTTATGATAGACTTTGTAAGGAGTTTGGTGTTGTAGGGAAGGATTTCCGATGCACTACGGGCGCTAACAATGGTCTAGGACACGTTTGGGCTTATTGGGGGATTGGTGGGCACGAGCTAAGCGATAAGGAAGTTCATGCGTTGCAGTTGCGATGGGACACTGGGTATCACAAAGAAACTCACGACAGTAGCACCTTCTTTGAACCAAATGCCAAGACCACTAAGGAAGTCAGAGACGGACCTCTGTTCAAAGACGAGGGTGGTAAGTATCGTGGAGCTAACCCGCTGATTATCAAAATTACCAACGACGAGCAAACAAAGCAATATCTTAATTTCATACCCCCAGAAGGCAAAGGACTAACCAAAGCCGGCCTTGCCCGTTTGAACCGCAGCATAGAAGCTTACGTGTATTCTATCCTTGGAGCCCAAGTAAATACCCGATCGAGCCGAAGCCTTGGTCTTATTCGAAAGTTCGATCTTGGAGGGCGACATTAGCAAGGGCGTACAGCGTTACCAACTTGCTATACAAAATTCTAAGGCCCGACTGGACTATGCAGTAGCCCCGGGTTGTTGGTTAATGCCTAGTAATTTATCTATAAATACTGGCTCTGTAGTAGGATACAACAACAAGCTGCAGCGAGCTACTAAGGATATGAAGTTTGGGGTGAATGACGTGAACTCTGACACTCTTAGAAGGCACTTTGTTGAACAGCCTAAAAAAATGCACCATACGCAACCACCTAAGAAAGTGCACC
Organism: Actinia equina; assembly: GCA_011057435.1. Lineage (NCBI taxonomy): Eukaryota > Metazoa > Cnidaria > Anthozoa > Actiniaria > Actiniidae > Actinia > Actinia equina. The sequence continues at coordinate 27,502 of WHPX01001266.1, read as the reverse complement.
ATACGCAAGCGCCTAAGAAAGAACCACACCGAGCGCCTAAAAAAGAGGAGGAATATGACCATAACTTAATTAAAAGCCGGCTTAACAGCTGCAAGCATTGGTCTGAGCTATTATATATGGCGATGAACAACCCCTACGTAGCTGGAGTAGATTGTGTCTATACGACTTACACAGGCGAGAAAAAATACACCCAGGCATCTTGGGTTGATGTCACGGGCATGTCCGTGAATTTGAACTACTCAGGAAAGAAGTTAATCCTTTGTAGCACTTGCATTGGCACGAGCAGCCATGCCAACGTGGGCTTTAGGTTCCTGGATGAGAATGCCGTACTGCAGCCTATGCGCGCGAAGACAAACAACAGGGAGCCTGCGCATTTCTCCGTAGAGCCCAACCCAGCCAGCGACGAAAATCATTCCGTTTGGACTTTCCATATGGTCGCCGATTGCCATGGGAAGGTAAAGCTGCAAATGCGCGTAGATGACACCGGGAGCGTTTGCATAAATAGTATAGAAAATCAGAGAGATACGGTTTATAATCACAAGACCATTAGCACTCTTACGGTGCTTAGTCTCTAGAAGCAAATTTATTTCCTGAAATATATGAACCCGCACGTAAAGGAAGAAGACTTCCATTATTACTTAGGGGAGATTTACTACCAGGGGGATGAGTGGCACGATACCGGAATTTGGGTAAAGGTTGGGGGTTTAGGATTGGTTATGTGTACCCTTAACATTAACCTACGGAATAGCTGTAATCTTGGGTTTAGGATTGTAGATGAGGCCAACGCCCCACTTTTACCATATAGGAAAAAGGTAAATAGCAGGCACCCATCACACTTCACGTATGAGGCTTCGACATCGAGTGCGGAAAACCAGTCGCCGGTGACTTTTCATATGATAGTCAATTGTCAATATGCGAAGCTTCAACTTCGTCCCGGCGACGTCATCCCAGGCACCAGCTATAAAGGCTTTGTCGTATTTAATGCCACGACGTCAAAGGGCAGCGTGGTGGATGCTACCTGGAATCATAAGACCATTAGCACCATGACTGCCATACCCTTGATACCAAATTATCAAGGCGGTGCGAATACTATCTTTACTTATCCCCAGTCGAGGACGCCTCAGGCGCCCGACGACGATAAGCCACCAGTAATACACAAGGATAAGATTAACCCTGAATCTTCTTCAGGAGTACCACCCCAATAGCGACGACTAATATCCAAATGTTATTCCCCACAAACTTTAGCAGTTCTCCGCCGGCCCTAAGCGCCAAGGAAACAACCGAACCCAGCAGCCCAGGAAGACCGGCTGCCATCTTTTTACCCAAGTCCGTTAGTCCATTGCCTAATTTCTTTACGCCCGCGCCTGTAGCCTTAAGCGTGGATAGGATAACTCCTACTACGGTGCTAATAGCAACCGCAAATGCCAGTGGAACGCCATACTTCAAAAGGGCTCTTTTTACCTTTTCCTTGGTGGTAAGCCCTAATTCTTTCTCCAACTTCTCCTTTTCCACCCGCAATTCCGCAAGGCGTACCTCTAGATTTTCTATTTCCTTTTGAGCTGCCTCCTTTTCTTCCTCAGGGCGTTCTTGATCTTCGATTACCCCCCGCTGTCGTTCTATTTCATACTCTAAGTCTTTGATGGCTTGATCTTTCTGTTGAATTTGATCTGTTTTTGCATTGATTTCAGACATTAACATTCGCCTTTCTACCAAGGAGTCAGACATTTCAGCCCGCAGGTTTTCGCTTTTTACGTCCAACGCCTGTAGGACAGCATTGAGTTCTTCTCGTATTTCTTCCCTTTCACGCAGAGCAATATCCCTTTGTTCTTCCCTTTTCCTTATTTCTTGATCTCTGAATTCAACTACCTTCGCATACGCGTCAGCCTGCCGCTGTCTTTGCTCCTCATATTCTTCCTCCCTTTCCCGCAGTGCTTCCGTTGGAGAATTTTCCAAGTCCTCCCGTCCTACGTCTAATGCGCGCAGGGTCTGGCTCAACTGGTTTTCTAATTCTTTTATTTTTTCATTTTGTTGAGAGGAATTACTTTCTGCGCTGGCAAGTAGTTTGCTTAGCCTTGAATATTCTTCATCTTTTTCTTTTAACTCCTTTTGAAGATCCTCAGCATGTTTTACCGCGTTGGTCCTTTCGGTTAAGTTGTGCAGCCTTTCTAACAGGGTTCTAGTAGCACGCTGAAAGCCTTTTAATCTCAAGACGTCACCCCTAACGTTACCCTCCTCATCAAATAGTTGCTGTGGTCTTGTCCAGCGGTCTTTGTCAGGAAATCTTAAGTCTTGGACGCTTATGAGGACTTTGTTTCCCTTTTCCGTGAGCTTTACGTCGTCAGCATCAAAGTTGTCGTAGCGCAGCTCTAGCTCCTGCTTTGCCCACTCTACGGTTTCCCGCGCGGCTGCTTCCGGCTCGCCCATGTTTTGAAGCTCTATGTGCTCACGCGGAAACGTGTACTTGCGTGCTTTGGGATGTCTTAGGGCCTTTGCAATCCTATCCCTTAGGGAATCGTCGACTTGTTGGGTGGGAAGCAGCGGTTCTTCATCACCGTCGTTAATGTCAGCCTGACCTTCCTCAGTGGTGGGATCGAAGTCGGGGTCTGTTCCTTCTACTTCCATTATATATGATAAGCTCAAAGTTAAATCCCAACGTATTACCTAAGCAGGTTGGCGGGCTGAAAGCAGAACGCACCTTTCATCGGGTCACCTTTACCCCTTCTAGCGCAAAGCCAGGGGAGACGCTGTACGTAGGCGTGCCCCGCCTAACGGATAACCTAGTCTTAGTTCCTGGCACCTTGGCTTTAAGGTTCGACCTAGCAATACAACCAAGCACCAAGGACAAGCGCTATACCGTCAATAATGTGGGTAGGAACCTCGTCTCTAAGATGAGAATCAAGTTCGCAGGGGAATCCCTCTTGGATTTGAATAGGTACGATTTGTACACCACGTATAAGGATCTGTGGCTAACAGCCTTCGACCGTGCACAAAAGATAGAGCAGGGAATTGGAAGCGTTATCCTTCGTAAGCTTCGCAGTGAAACCAACCCAGCGCCTACGGACTCCAGTGGAGCAACCGCAGTAGCAGACGCGACGAGGGTAAAGACCGCCTATGGTAGCAAGTACGTTATCCCTTTGGACTTCGAAGTTATCACAAACCATGGTGTGTATTACCCCAGACAGTTATCCGAGTTACAGTTTGAAGTAGCCTTGGCGGACACTACGAACGTCATTGGAGGCATGGACAGCGCAATTAGCGGAGCCGTGGATCCCTATTCTATCACCAACTTAGAGCTACAGTACGAAACAGTGTACAGCGAAGAGCTGGCCCGTAGCGCTGGCATGGAATACAGCTCCGGGAAGGCATTCTTATACGACCACGTAGTAATGTATAAGACGTTTAGCTTCTTGGATAAGACGGATGAGGTTATCAACCAAAGCATTAACCTCCCCCGAAGAAGTCTTACGGGGTTGATGCTGGTGTTTGCCAAACCCTATGAGGCTGGTAAGCGCAACTCCGAGGCCTTCCACAACCCTAACATTACTAACGTGGGGGTCAACATAAACGGCGTTCCAAACAAGGTCTACTCGCAGGGAATAAAGCCCGCAGACGTGTACAGAGAGGTCATGCGCAAGTTTGGCGACCAAATTAGCCCTGAGGAATTCTTCAAGGATAAGTATGCGCTGTGGATTGACATGCGCACCATTAACGACGAAGACCTGCATGGTCAGGGTTTACGTCTAGTAAATACGCAGGATGGCATAACATTGGAGATCAAACGCACCAAAAACGCCAGTGCGGGCGACGGCGACAAAACAAACTGCTACGTCTTCGTCGTGTCTGACGCGTAACTGAGCGTAGAAATGAATCAGCTAAAGAGCGTTGCATATTAATGTTAAAATATTTCTTAAATATACAATGCTTCGCGTATTTGAAAACAACGACACCAAACTGCAATGCATAGTGCAAGGCGAAACTTTGTACTTCAAAGCAAAAGAGGTGGCTTTGGCGTTGGGCTATGAGCGCCCTAGAGATGCAATTAGAGCACACGTATCTGAGAAATACCAGAAAAAATGGGTTGATCTACAAGGGGCTGCGAATCACCGCTCCTTTACTACGCAACCAAATGCCGTGTTTATATCCGAACCTGGTTTGTACGAACTGATATTTAGCTCCAAACTACCCAAAGCTGTGGAGTTTCGTGATTGGGTCTTTGAGGAAGTCCTACCCGCGCTAAGGAAAACGGGTAAATATGCAATAGAAAGGCGGTTTGGCGGCCCAAACAAGTTAGTATTCAAGATCGAAAATGAAGCCGACCTACACGCGAAGGTCGTCGACTACACACGTAGGTTTTACCCCGATTTCATCATAGCGCCGGGTCTTGGCGAACTTCAAGATTCAGACAGCAAGCGAATAACCTGCTGGCGAAAAGGCTACCAAGCCGGTCAACCCGACCTTTTGATCCTAAATGCGCATAAGAAATACCGCGGGTTGTGTATTGAGTTGAAAACCCCAAAAGGAAACGGCGTCTTATCCGCGAAGCAATCTAAGAAAATCTCACAGCTTGACGTAAATGGTCACCTAACGATGGTTAGCAACGATTACGACATTATCTGCCGTGCCCTGATGGATTACGCGGATGGCATTCGTATTCCCTGTAAGGGCTGTGTAAAGCGGTTTAAGTCCTACGCCACTTTGAAAACGCACCTAAAGATATTCCATAGGTATAATGAAGCTCAGCTTGACTCACTGGCGTGATCTTGTCCACGGAAAAGCATACGAAATAAAAAATTACGTCGTCTTCGAAGACATCGACCGTTTACGGTTAGTCCTCAAAGACTTAGAAGGCAAGGAATATTCCCTTTGGGCGCCGGATTGCGTGCGGTACGTAATTCAGGGCGAGGAATTCACCCACTTACGCAGCTATGGTAAGGTAAATGGCCGATGGAAGTTTGACATTGAAAGAAGAGTCATTCCATCTCCTCTTTGTAGTTAAGCGCGTCTGCTAAAGTCCGCTGCGCTTTAGGATCCGCGGAGCACCAATGCCCCACGAAGGATCCTTCGGAGAATACCCTGTCGCAATGAAGGCAGGTGTATTTTTTACGCGGCTTACAAGGGGTAATGCAGTCGGCAGGTAGTTCGCAAGTAATAGAGTCCATATATTGAAAGGGCGATTAGAATGCCTCCCAGAAAGGCGGCTGCGTAGGCTAGCATATACCTTTAAAAGGGGTCCTTATATTTATTAATGTATCTTCTTTTCTTATTGAGTTCTGCATACCTTCTCCAAAAGGGGTCCTTATATTTATTAATGTTTCTTCTTTTATTCTTAATAAACAATCAAAGAATATTAATAAATATAAGAGCGTGTTTTGAGACTCTTTGCGCAAACCCTACTTTACTTACGGGCTTTCCTTACTTCCACGTTTTGGGCATGCCAATCATCAAAACGATCCAAGTACTTCTTAAAACCGCGGGGACAATGCTGCGGGCACAAACAGTGCCAGATATGATCATCTCCTTTCCTTAAGCCGCCACACGCGTCACAGGGCGCACTCCAATACTCTGCGTTCTCCCAGCGCGTACCTTCGGCGCGGTCGAACTCCGTAAAGCGTTGGTCTATTTCTTTCTTACGAAGAGTTAACTTCCTTATGGTTTCCGCTGGGCAACATCTCGCAGCGATATCACCATGCTCCTCGCATACGACGTCCAAATCATAATTACCACGACATCTATGTTGATGCCATGCGTCCGTGAGACCTTCATCGCAGCGCGCACACACATCCTTTAAACACACCCTATTTTCTTGGTGGAATTGCAACATTTGGGGCGTGCTAAAGAGCCGATTACAATCAGCACAGCGTCTTTCCTTAGACTTCAAACACACCCTTCCTTCCACGTGATATCGCAGCGCCTGTTTACTGCTAAACTGCCGGCTGCAAGTGCCACAGGTGGTGACGTTATCCACCTCTTTAAAACATACCTTCATTTTTTGGTGATATTGCAAAGCCTGTTTGCTACTGAACTCCCTGTCGCAATCCTTACACTTCATTATATAATAAGAATTTATTAACCCTTATAAGGGATACTTAATAAAGTCCTGCACGCTTTCTTTTGCCCAACCGGCCATCGTCAAAAGCGCACCAAACCTTTCCGCACGCTTCAGACCGCACATTTCATCGTACAATTCCTGCACGCGCTCTTTCAGCCGATCGATCTCCTCCCTTTGCATTTCTATGGTGTCTCTTTTATCTTTTGCGTCGGTGGCAATCCTTCTTACTGCGTCCACTGGGTCCATCGTATATATAATGGATCCGAACCATATTCCCTGCAATGCTCTGATAGTAGGACCCACCGGCTGCGGAAAGACCCAGTTCGTCGTGGAGCAGCTATTAGGACCTTTAGATACCGCTTCGACTACATCGTGCTGCTTTGCCCCACCTACGTGAATAACCGCACCTGGACGGGCATAGGCAGGAATGATGATGACTTCTTTATAGATATCTTAGACCCTAACGAGTTATCCAGCCATTTGAAGTTCTGGCACAAACAATTCCCCAAGAATACGCAAACCCTCCTTATACTGGATGACATTGCCTGCGGGGACGACGTAAAAAGACGCACTTCGGAGTTGGTGAAGCTCGCTTTCAGCGGCAGACACGACAATATCAGCGTTTGGTTACTCTCGCAGCAGCTTACCAGCGTCTCTAAGCCCTTCAGGGAAAACATAGGCTCGCTTGTCGTATTTTATACTCCGAGCCGTAGTGATCTGGAAACCATTCTCTCTGACTACGGCGGTGAGATAAGCAAGGAACAGCTGCATGAATACATGCGGCATTTAAAAACGCACCAACATTCCAAAATGATCTTTTCTTTGAGGTTTCCCTACACGGTTGGAATCTATGATTCCTAATGTATATGGACATTGAGCAACTCTTAGATGAAGTCCCCACACAGTTAGATGAAAGTAACCTTAAGGAACAACTTAACATCCTGGTGTCTTCTGGGAAGTGTAAAGAAATGATAGGCAAGGAACTTACCCATGAGCAGGTTAATAAGTTGTCGGAAGAAGAAGTCAAGAAGTTCCATAAGAGGTACGAGGCTGCCCTTGCAAGTAAGACCACGGACGCCGTAGCAGACTCAGCTATTCGACTTGCCACTAAATTGCTTGGACTTGCGCTGCCCATAGACGACGTGGAGCAACTGCGGAAGGACATAAGCGAGGACTATGTCATCACCCAAGAACTTAAGATAACCTGCGGGTGGTTGTCTTTGAAGTGTGGTAAGTTAATGGCAGTCGCCTCTGCGGCACTTCACGTAGCTCAGCATGTCGACTTGAAGGAGGTACTAGGTTCCTTCGGAACATCTTGGAAGGACTTCAAGAAGGACAGAGAAGTCGAAAAGGTCTTCCAGGCAGCACTTGCTGAGGTACCTGATCAAGTCGCCTCAAGTACCTAGTTAAGTCATTCGTAAGTACTTAGTCAGGTCATTCGTAAGTACTTAGTCAAGTCACCGTAAGTACTTAGTCAAGTCATTCGTAAGTACTTAGTCAGGTCATTATTAAGTCGTTCTCAAGTCGTCATCAAGTTACTTGTCAAGTCCTTCAAGTCCCTTAATATGAGATGAGTGGCACCGAAGAACAACCACCCGTAGAAGATACCAAGATTACCAAGGCTAAATCTCCAGGCAGAGTCGCTGCCGGAAAGAAGCTCGCGGAGATGAATAAAAAGAACAAAGCCAAAAAAGAAGAAAAGGTGGAGGAAAAAGAAGAGGAATCCTTCATTAATCCTGGGTACGTCATTGGCGCGTTAGGAGTTGCTATAGCAGCAGGCAGCCTTTACTTACAATGGCGGACTACGAAGCCAAAAGTAGAACCACCAACATATCACGCACCTGTGGAACCAGCTGTTAGAAAAAGTAAGATCCCTGAAATGGAGTAATAACCTTCTCGCTTTGTAATATAATGTCAACCGCGTTATTGAAAACTGTTGAAGAAGCAGCTATCATTACTTCCATCGTTGCGGGTATTGGTTGGGTAGGTAAGAAAGTGCTCAAAGAAGACTTTACTGAAGACCCAAGCAAGAGCTTCGCTAATTTTGCTAAGATGACCGCTGCCGTAGGCGGGGCTATCATGGTAAAGGATTACCTACGAAAGGAAAAGTACCTCCCTACGACGTAACTCGTGAAAATCCCTGTGATTGTCTAATATATAATGGCTAGCGTGGTCGCAGGTGGAGTCATTGCAGCTTTAGCATTCACCGGAGCTAATTATGGTGGTCAGTATTTGGATAGATTAGTCAGAGGCGACAAAAGCAGAGATTTAGCCGCCGAAAGAAAGAGACACGACTTAGCGCTGGAGAAATATCAGCGAGACGTGGCGGCTTGGAATGAAAAAAGACAAGCTTACAGGGATTGGTTGGACAAGAACTACCAAGACAAGATGCAGGCGGATAAGAACTTCGAAAACACGGACTACGCCTTTAAGCTCTATGCGCAAGCACACCCCGCGGCATCGATGGGATTGAGAAAGCCACAGTTTAAGAGTTACTACCAGCCTTCTAAGAACCAAAAAGATAGTGAGTTGGTCTTCGTAGGAGTCGCAGGGCTGGCCGGAGGCGTAGCTTTGGCGTATCTGCTCTAACGATGGAAACTGTGTTTCCTGAAATATATGATCGTCTTTTTGGAAAGCGACAAGAATAACTTTACTACTTATCTGAATCCTCCCATCAAAGCCTGTAAGGTTCGGTTGGTTAGTTGCTCTTTGTACAATTCATGGTATAATTTAATTAATGGCTTTGTCATCGGAACTTCCGGTACCAAACCAAAAATACCAGATTCCCATTACACCCCCATAACACTGGCTAAGGAGCTAGCAAAGCATGGATATACTCTTACCACAGGATTACCCCATGAAATGAAATTCAAGAAAAATAGTGGAAGCGCTAATCTAAAGGACAGTTCATTGGTAGAACTCCTGGGCCTTACTAGTACCACGATAAATAGCGGCAGTACATATGACGTAAAATGGAAAGTCGCATCCTCTTACGAAGTCTATTGCGACTTGGTCCATAGTTACAACAATGGAGAAAAGTCTTCTCTCATGTCCAAGTTTCTGCCCAAAGGTAATCCATTTGACCTGGTAGAATACACTCCCATTTCTTTGAGCTATGACTTGTCTCATTTGGTAGAAAGCATAAACATCACCATTAAAGTGGACGGAGAGACGGTGGATTTCAACGGACGCAATATCAATCTTGTTTTATCCTTCGCTTGAATCAAGCGAAGCCCGATTCTATTCATATAATGGGTCGAACAGAGGACAAACTTAAAAGGATTTACTATGAGTTGAAAACCCCAAAAGGAAACGGCGTCTTATCCGCGAAGCAATCTAAGAAAATCTCACAGCTTGACGTAAATGGTTACCTAACGATGGTTAGCAACGATTACGACATTATCTGCCGTGCCCTGATGGATTACGCGGATGGCATTCGTATTCCCTGTCGGTGGTGCTGCAAACGCTTCAAGACTACGGAGACAAGGGCAACGCATTTAAGAATATTTCATAGATATAATGATCGTCAACCAAATACACTGGCGTGACCTGATTTGCGGTAAAGCATACGAAATAAAAAATTACGTCGTCTTCGAAGACATCGACCGTTTACGGTTAGTCCTCAAAGACTTAGAAGGCAAGGAATATTCCCTTTGGGCGCCGGATTGCGTGCGGTACGTAATTCAGGGCGAGGAATTCACCCACTTACGCAGCTATGGTAAGGTAAATGGCCGATGGGAGTTCGACATTGAAAGGAGGGTCACTCCATCTCCTCTTTGTAGTTAAGCGCGTCTGCTAAAGTCCGCTGCGCTTTAGGATCCGCGGAGCACCAATGCCCCACAAAGGATTCTTCGGGGAATACCTTGCCACAATGAAGGCAGGTGTATTTTTTCTCCTCACGAATTGCGGGGGTTTCAGGGATTATACAGTCGCTTGGTAGTTCGCATGTAATACAGTCCATATATTGAAAGGGCGATTAGGAATCCTCCAAAGAAGGCGGCTGCGTAGGCTAGCATATACCTTTAAAAGGGGTCCTTATTTTTATTTATTATTATTGAATTCTGCAAGTGCCCTTTAAAAGGGGTCCTTATTTTTATTTATTATTATTAAATATCCTTAATTCATTATCATTATTCTTAATAATAATAAATAAAAAGAAGAATGGGATTTGAGACTCTTTGCACAAACCCTGCTTTACTATTAAAGGCCCCAAGAAATGCTATTGCGTATCATATATTTCAAAGAGTGTCTCAGAATGTTGACGTTTAGGTTAAATCTTTGTTAAGGATGCCTGGAAACTATTTCAAAAGTGTCTCAGAATGTTGACGTTTAGGTTAAATCTTTGTTAAGACACCCCGGAAACTATTTCAAAAGTGTCTCAGAATGTTGACGTTTAGGTTAAATCTTTGTTAAGACACCCCGGAAACTATTTCAAAAGTGTCTCAGAATGTTGACGTTTAGGTTAAATCTTTGTTAAGACACCCCGGAAACTATTTCAAAGAGTGTCTCAGAATGTTGACGTTTAGGTTAAATCTTTGTTAAGACAGTTGAAGATATGTTCCTCTTCTCTAACACAACCACAACGATCGCACTCCTGCCTCCAATACTCCCTTTTAGTCCACGGAACGCCTTCGGCGCGTTCAAAAGAGGGGAAAGTACGGACTATCTTCTTATGGTAATCTATGCGATTCCTTAAGTAATCCTCTTTATGCGGGCAGCGACACATCAAATCCGCACATTGGTAGCAATCCACGCCTTCCAAGTCGTAAGCGCGGGAGAGAAACCTATAATCATGCGTTCTCCGGTGCGTCTGTAAACGTTGACGACTACTAAGTATCTTATTACAGAAACTACACTGTCTGGTTCGATTACAGACGCCCCTTTTCAGATGCTGCTGCATTTCGAAGGGGTCGTGGAATTCCTTATTACAGTCCTTACAAAGCCCACAAATGCGTTTATCCTGATGTTGTTGCATCTTTTGAACGGTGCTGAATTCCTTACCGCAATCCTTACAAGCGCGGCTAAGGGGTTTCTTTGTACAAACGCCGCGACGAACGTGGTATTGAAGTCTTTGTTTGGTGCTGAACACCTTCTTACACAACAAGCAGTCCATATATACTTAACGCTATCTTAGCCTCCATTTAACATCCTTAACAAAGATTTAACCTAAACGTCAACATTCTGAGACACTCTTTGAAATAGTTTCCGGGGTGTCTTAACAAAGATTTAACCTCATTGTTAACATTCTGAGACACCTTTGAAATAGTTTCCGTGGTGTCTTAACAAAGATTTAACCTTATTGTCAACATTCTGAGACACCTTTTAGGTAGTTTCCAGGCATCCTTAACAAAGATTTAACCTTATTCTCAACATTCTAAGACACTTTTTAAATAGTTTCCAGGCATCCTTAACAAAGATTTAACCTTATTGTCAACATTCTACAGGGGATATCGCATGAAGTCCTTAACGGACTCCTTAGCCCACGTTGCCATCATTATCAGCGCGCCAAACCGTTCTGCACGCTTCAGACCGCACATTTCATCGTACAACTCCTGCACCCGCTCTTTCAGCCGGTCTATCTCCTCCCTTTGCATTTCTAGGGTGTCTCTTTTATCTTTTGCGTCGCCGGCAATTCTTCTTACTGCGTCCACTGGGTCCATCGTATATATAATGGATCCGAACCATATTCCTTGTAACGCTCTGATAGTAGGACCCACCGGCTGCGGAAAGACCCAATTCGTAGTGGAGCAGCTATTAGGACCCTTTAGATACCGCTTTGACTACATCGTGCTGCTTTGCCCCACCTACGTGAACAACCGCACCTGGACGGGCATAGGAGTGAAAGACGACGACTTCTTTATAGATATCTTAGACCCCAACGAGTTATCCAGCCATCTTAAGTTCTGGCACAAGCAATTCCCTAAAGATGCACAGACACTCCTCATATTGGATGACATCGCCTGTGGGGACGACGTAAAAAGACGCACTTCGGAGTTGGTGAAGCTCGCCTTTAGCGGCAGACACGACAATATTAGCGTTTGGTTGCTCTCGCAGCAGCTTACCAGTGTCTCTAAGCCCTTCAGGGAAAACATAGGCTCCCTAGTCGTATTTTATACTCCGAGCAAGTCAGACCTGGAAACCATCTTAAGCGACTACGGCGGTGAGATATCCAAGGAACAGTTACACGAATACATGCGGCACCTAAAAACGCACCAACATTCCAAGATGATCTTCTCTTTGAGGTTTCCGTATTCCATTAACATATATGGACATTGAGCAGCTCTTAGATGAAGTCCCCACGCAGTTAGACGAAAGTAACCTCAAGGAACAACTCAACATCCTTGTGTCTTCGGGGAAGTGCAAAGAAATGATAGGCAAGGAACTTACCCATGAGCAGGTTAATAAGTTGTCAGAAGAGGAGGTTAAGAAGTTCCATAAGAGGTACGAGGCCGCCCTTGCAAGTAAGACCACGGACGCCGTAGCAGACTCAGCCATTAAGCTGGCCACCAAGCTTCTCGGACTTGCGCTGCCCATAGACGACTTGGAGCAACTGCGGAAGGACATAAGCGAGGACTATGTCATCGCCCAAGAACTTAAGATAACCTGCGGGTGGTTGTCTTTGAAGTGCGGTAAGTTAATGGCAGTCGCCTCTGCGGCACTCCACGTAGCTCAGCATGTCGACTTGAAGGAGGTACTGGTGTCTTGGAAGGACTTCAAGAAGGACAGAGAAGTCGAAAAGGTCTTCCAGGCAGCACTTGCTGAGGTACCTGATCAAGTCGCCTCAAGTACTTAGTCAAGTCGTCCTTAAGTACTTGGTCAGGTCGCGCCCAGGTTATTTCCAAGTCGTCCTTAAGTACTTAGTCAAGTACTTATCAAGTCCTTCAAGTCCTTAGATATAAATGGAAGCAGAGCAGCCCCAAGAGGAGCAAAAGATTACCAAGGCTAAATCTCCAGGCAGAGTTGCCGCGGGGAAGAAGCTCGCGGAGATGAATAAAAAGAACAAAGCCAAAAAAGAAGAAAAGGTGGAGGAAAAAGAAGAGGAATCCTTCATTAATCCTGGGTACGTCATTGGCGCGTTAGGAGTTGCTATAGCAGCAGGCAGCCTTTACTTACAATGGCGGGCTACGAAAAAGGTAGAACCACCAACATATCACGCGCCCGTGCACGCACCTGTGGAGCCGGCTGTTAGAAAAAGTAAGATCCCTGAAATGGAGTAATAACCTTCTCGCTCTGTAATATAATGTCAACCGCGTTATTGAAAACTGTTGAAGAAGCAGCTATCATTACTTCCATCGTTGCGGGTATTGGTTGGGTAGGTAAGAAAGTGCTCAAAGAAGACTTTACTGAAGACCCAAGCAAGAGCTTCGCTAATTTTGCTAAGATGACGGCTGCCGTGGGTGGGGCTATCATGGTAAAGGATTACCTACGAAAGGAAAAGTACCTACCTACGGTGTAATATATAATGGCTAGCGTGGTCGTAGGCGGAGTTATTGCAGCTTTAGCATTCACTGGAGCTAATTATGGTGGTCAGTATTTGGATAGATTAGTCAGAGGCGACAAAAGCGGAGATTTGGCCGCCGAAAGGAAGAGACACGACTTAGCGCTGGAGAAATATCAGCGGGACGTTGCAGCTTGGAATGAAAAAAGACAAGCTTACAGGGATTGGTTGGATAAGAACTACCAAGACAAAATGCAGGCGGATAAGAACTTTGAAAATACAGACTACGCCTTTAAACTTTATGCACAGGCACACCCCGCGGCATTAACGGGGTTAAGAAAGCCTCAGTTTAAGAATTACTATCAGCCTTCTAAGAAACAAAAAAATAGTGAGCTGGTCTTTGTAGGAGTCGCAGGGCTGGCAGGAGGCGTAGCTTTGGCGTACTTAGTCTAAGCTGCGCTTAGCCTCTAGTGGCGCCTTTTGGCGCCTAGAATATAATGATCGTCTTTTTGGAAAGCGACAAGAATAACTTTACTACTTATCTGAATCCTCCCATCAAAGCCTGTAAGGTTCGGTTGGTTAGTTGCTCTTTGTACAATTCTTGGTATAATTTAATTAATGGCATGGTCAACGTACTTAAGGCGCCCGGCAGTTATCAAGGTGAAATGCTACCCGATGGACATTACACGCCAATCACCCTTGCTAAGGAGCTCGCCAAGCGCGGTTATACTCTCACCACAGGATTACCACACGAAATGACCTTCAAACATAATATGCCAAACTATTCAGTAACTTTTGGAAAGTTAGACCCATTGGGGTCATTATTATGTGCCTCGGGCAAGACAATTACCGACACAGCCGTGCCTGTGAAATGGAAAGTCGCATCCTCTTACGAAGTCTATTGCGACTTGGTCAATAGTTACAACAATGGAGAAAAGTCTTCTCTTATGTCCAAGTTCCTGCCCAAAGGTAATCTATTTGACCCAGTAGAATACACTCCCATTTCTTTGGAATATGATTTGTCTAATTTGGTAGAAAGCATAAACATCACCATTAAAGTGGACGGAAAGACGGTGGATTTTAACGGACGTAAGATCAATCTTGTTTTGGAATTCATATAATGGGCCGCCTGGAGGACAAACTTAAAAGGATTTACTATGGGCCTGAAGGCTATTGGAAAGGAGCGTCGGCCATCAAGAAACTCGCGACCGCGGCCAGGGTATCAGAAGAAACGGTTAAGAACTGGCTAAGAAAACAAACCATCTGGCAGGTTTATCTTCCCGTGCCTAAGTACATTCCCAGACCCAGCTTTACCGTAAATACCCCTAATGAAGTTCATCAGGCGGATTTGCTTTTCTTACCACATGACACGGTGAGAAAAAAGACCTATAGGTACGCTTTGACCGTAGTCGATATCGCAAGCAGATACAAAGACGCCGAACCCATAACCAGCAAGGATTCTGGGGAAGTCGCAGAAGCCCTAGGTAGGATTTATAAGCGCGTTTTGAAATGGCCTAAGCTGCTGCAAGTGGATGCGGGGACAGAGTTCATGGGCGTGGTTACCAAAACCTTGAAAGACCACGACACCAAAATTAGGAGAGCCGAAGCTGAGTACCACAGGGGTCAGAGCATCGTCGAAAGATTCAATAAAACCCTGGGCGAGCGTCTCTTTGGGTACCAGTATCGGAAAGAGCTGGAAGATCCCTCCAAACGCAACAGGGAATGGACTCAGAGGCTCCCCCAGGTCGTCGCGGCTTTGAACAACGAGGCGGCCAGGGCTACGGGAATAAAACCCAAGGATGCTATGAAGAAGAAACACGTGGAACACAAGTCCTACGTCAGAAGTTCAAGGGCGGTCGCACTGAAGGACAAAAAGCTACCCCGCGACATAGTGGTCAGATACCTCTATCAGCCGGGGGAACTCGAAGGTGGCAGTAAGAGAGCCACGGATCCTAACTGGTCTTTGGAAACGTATGAGATTTCAAAGTCCGTCACCAAGGAAGGGCAACCCGTGTTGTATTACCTAAATGGCCCAAGTCGCGGATTTGTCATGGAAGAGCTGCTCATAGTCCCCAAAGACTCAGAGTAGCGCAGCACCACGCGCCCGATTGCACTCTAGGCATGTCAGTCTTACATTGCCTCTACAATGGCCGCGTTTATTATTTATGCGATCCACGGAGAACTGCTGATCGTCATTTGGGTCAAACCTCCATAGTAGAGGTATGTTACATTTGGCACACCTTGCCCCTTTCTTATAGACGTCGTCCACGCATAGGTCGAATTTGACCCCCGCATAGCGGGGATCCGCACTCTTTTCTTCGTCGTGCCGCTTGTAGCGAAGGAGTTTCTTGGCGATATTCCCCTTTACTATGTCTTCTGGCGTCTTATCGTAGCGCAATTGTGGCCCCCAGGCTCTTTTCAACTGTTTGGCGTACTCCACGCGGCTTACGGCGATGTAGATAAGGTTGCTCCAACACAGCCGCTGGTCTATGATCCATAAGGTTTCTTTTATGGTAAGCCCTTGCGCACTATGGACTGTCATACAATAACCCAAACGCCAGTCGGGATGGGAGGTTATTTTTTCGACCTTTCCCATAGGCACCCAGGCTTTATCGTGCGTTACTGCATTTCGCAGTTGGATGTCGGTACCGGGTACCCAGACGTCTCTTTTTTGCATGCGGGTGTCGTGGGGTTTGTAGCAAACAGGTACGGGATGCGTAGGGAAGCGCTCTCGGTGTATATTTAGCAAATCCTTTTGTATGCGAGACTGTGCTGCGCGTTTGCTGCTCAGCACCAGATCCTTTGGATGCCATGTGTAAAGGAAGTCCTCGTATTTCTTCGCTCGTACGCGTTTGCGCAGTGTCTTGCATTGCTCGGCATCACTAAGGCCCCTTAATTCCGCTTTCAGGTTTCTTACTTGATCCTTACTGCGGTAGTCGGTGTTAATTTCCTCTGCATGGTCTACGAAGCCCTTTAGCCATTCGTGAGGCATCTCTCCGGCTATTGGAGGAGGCTGGCATGGATCTCCGGCGAATATTACTTGACACTTTCCACGGAGGAATTCTACGAACTCCTGCAGGATTTCCAAAGGCACGGTGCAAATCTCATCCCAAAGTATTACCGGTGGTATGTCGTGGATAGCTTCCGGTACCCACTTTTGGCCATTCCAACGAAAGAAGCTGTGGTACGTTTGAGCGTCGTAACCCATTTCGCAGAGTTCTCTTTCCAAACGATGCGTTGGCGTTAGCACCTTTACTTTTGGGAATAACTGCAGTACGCGCGTCGTCTTACCGCTGCCTCCCGTACCGTAAAGGTAAGAGAAGCGTTGGTAAGAGATTGGGTCCGCAACGGAAGGTAGAGGCTCTTTGGTAGGCGTTACGGTGCCCTGGGCGTGCTCGCCGTGATATTCTACGCGGCCTCTCCAAGCTTTGATCTCTTCGTCTTTGACGCGCCATTGGCCACTTTCCGCTAACTCGTCTTCTGTGTAGAATTCTTTCATCTTTTCTAAGACGTGTGGTTTCACGTACAAAGAATCCGTGGCTACACGCGGGATGTCCTCTTTGTCAAACCGCAGCAGCATCGCGAGAAGGTTAATGTGCGCATAGGCAAGCATGCTGGCACGCAGATGATAATACTGCGGTCGATGGTCCTGGTAATAACACAGCGCATTCCACTTACGTTCTCTCTGCTCGGCTTCTATGAAATAATCCCATTTCTCCACGGACACCATCGTTCCTTGGTCATGTGCGCGCTTTATAAGGAAGCTTAGTTCGCCTTCGTCTGTTATCAAGCGACGCTGCATATGTTTTTCTCCTTCTTTAGCGCCCTGTGTGAATTTACCTATAACAATCCGCGCTGTGGGGTTGTGCTCTGGGAGCCATTGTGTAAAGGCGCTATGGCAGAGTATGGCTTCATGCGCTGTGTATTTTAAAAGCTTGCGCTCTTCGAAGAACTTTAGTAGAGGCACGGGTATCCATTCTTTATCCTGCAGGTGCTTTCCATACCACGCATAGATTATCGGATGTAAGTCTTTTGCTAGCTCCCAGGTGGTCAGTCTGACGAATCCCGTTGCTGGGGCATCGTAGTGACCCGGTAGTGCCACCCTAAAGAATTGGGAGTCTGGATGTCCGTAACGGTCGTAATATTCCTTACAATCGCCAAGGCCTTTGAAACTGGCGGGGTAACAGTGTTTCATATCCAGCGACACGTATTCATCTTCGTCGTACTCCATGTTCCACAGACCACCGTGACCGTGTTCTACACAGGCTTTGGCTATGTCTCCGAACTCTTTTGGGGTAGGTTTCCATCCATTTCTTTTCTTTGCGGCTAAGAAGTCCAAGCTGCGACTGCTAAGGACCTCGTCAGAGAAGTCTTCCCCTAAGGTCTCACAGGCGCTTTGAATGCGCTGTTGTTCAATTTCGGGTCGATACAAAGTGCCGTCTTGCGTCATAAACTGACTTCCTTCTGAATCCATCAACCAAATGGAATTCTCATGGATTAACTCTGCCAACGGAGAATTCTTATAGACCTTCGTTTCCTTCTTTCTTGGGAATCGCAGTTCGCGCCAGGCGTGCCCATTGTGCTGGTAGATGACTATAGGCGCACCACGGCCCCCATATTTGTGTGTTCCGGAGTAAATAAAGCCGTCGGTGATATCTTTCACATGGATTCGCCTCTCCAGCGCCGTTTCTAACTTCTTGATGTTGTCTATCGACCCTCCGGTCCTATTAGTATTTGTTTCCCATTTCCTGATGGCTTCTCTTCTCTTTAAAGTCAGTTTACCGCCCCGAGAGGAGTCTTCAAAGAACTCTCTTACCAACTTCCCTACGCAATTACCGGGATGTCGCATCGGTTTCAACTTCTTAACGTCTGGCGTCTTTATCTTGTACGCACCGTAAATGACTACGGTAACAGGGTAAGCAACCTCGTAGAACAGCATGTCTATTCCTACCAATGCTCCCGGGCGTGTGTTTTCGTTTAAGACAAACAGGTCCTTCTTACCAGACGCCCTGATAGGATTGCGCCCCTTTTCTATCATCCACTCGCCGTCTAAATACTTTATGAACGTTAGCTCCAACCGGTAGTTACCTTCGGGTATTAAGTTAATTATTCTTTCAGCCCTTTCTTCTGTCATCGTCTCGTCCGTATCTCCCTCCATAAATGTTGTGAAGGCAAAGTCAGCATCCAGGCGATCCAACACCTGAGTTCGCAGTCGGCGCACAGTTTTATTTCGAATGCTTGTGATGGTGTCCATCTATATGTAAAGGATATTTTAACCTCCGTTTGCGGTTCGACAACTAGCAGCAGTAAGGACACGGCGCGCGTCTTATTCCCGCTGCCGGCGCCTTCCTTAAACCGCCTGTAAAACCCGTAAATCTTTGACATTGACCGCGAGTCCCCCTTACTGCTGCTACAACTGATCAGTGCGATGAAATGATGATGGGGTTACAAGAACAACTGATCAGTGCGATGAAATGATGATGGGGACACAAGAACAACTGATCAGTGCGGTGAACTGATTATGGAGTCACAAGAACAACTGATCAGTGCGATGAAATGATGATGGGGTTACAAGAACAACTTATCAGTGCGATGAAATGATGATGGGGACACAAGAACAACTGATCAGTGCGATGAAATGATGATGGGGAAACAAGAACAACTGATCAGTGCGATAACAGGATGATGGAAATTTTTCGCGAAATTTGTCGCATTTTCTCACGCAAAAAATTTCATAGCCTCACCTACGCAGCCGCTATAGCGCTCACTCTCGACGACACAGATAGCGGTTGCTAGGAGACTCTAGAAACTTCAGCGATTCCAAGCAAAATATTTTGAGATTCTACTAAATGATTTATAAGGCATTTCACTAAGACCTTTGTATATGAAATTATAATTAGTGGAAACTATCAGTCATTTCTAGTGTTTCTGGATAAGAATAAAAACTCGTATGAAGGCAGATTTATTGCTTAAAATCGAAACTCACCCCTCCCCCCCTCTCCCCAATAGGCTTAGTCTTTATGAGTTCTAGATACGACTAAATGAGTCCGAAAAACTATCGACCGTAAATAACACCACTAGTTAAATATCTCATGAAAAAGAGGGGGCGTGCTGCAGCCGCAAACAATACGGACAGAGTAAAGAAATTTTCTCGTGGTATTGATGAGATCATAGCAGATAATCGGAAACAGTGGGGCAAGATTGGGGGACTCTAGGCAGTCAACATTGGTGGACGAAGGTGGACATCATCTCACAGCGGAAAGCTAATTAAGCCTCAGCTCACGATGGACAGGGACTTCTTGGAAGGCTTGACCATGATTACTTTGGAGATTTGTGTTATGACTACACCGAGCCTATCACTGGAAAAGTTAATTAATTTACAGAGTCTGTAAATTTCATGGTATTTACATTGTATGTAAATTAGAGGATCCTGTAATTATGTTGGAAATTAAATTTTTCAAAGATTTGCAACCCTGTAAATGTATTTTTGATTTTTCCTATTTATTTTGCACATTGTAAAATGTCTGGAAACCTGCTGTAAATTTAGTTCCATAGAAACATGTAAAAACACTGTAAATATAATAAAGGGGGCCTGTAAAAACCCTGTAAATGCAATTAAGGGGGCCTGTAAAAACCCTGTAAATGCAATTAAGGGGGCCTGTAAAAACCCTGTAAATGCAATTAAGGGGGCCTGTAAAAACCCTGTAAATGCAATTAAGGGGGCCTGTAAAAACCCTGTAAATGCATACTTTAATTATGTTATGGTATTCCTGTGGTAACGAGAGAACGAGAAGCACTGATACAATAAGATACAAACGTGGTTTTCGAAGCTTTTCTCGTCTTTATGTGGAGAAAATCAAGATTGTCGTCTTCAGTTATTGTTCCACTGTATTCCATACGGACTTTGAAGAACATGAACCACAAGAAGTCAGACAGAGGAAATTATCCCATAAGAATGCTTCGTAGAAATGAGATTATTCAAAGGTAAGGTAAATGTTTTTTTTAAAAATAACCCTTCATCGAATGAAATGACATCGAATTATAAATGAAACTTCCTGACAACTTGAGAGATTATGTTTAAAATTAAATTCCATTTTAATCGATAACAATCACGCATTGTTTTTAGATAGCAGAACAATTGTATTAAATATGCGCCTATCAACATAAGTCTCGGGGGGGGGGGGGGGGGGGGAGGTGATTCGGGAAAGGCGTGGGGATTTATTGTAAACAGTTGTCCCTGGGTCGGGAATTTGTTCAGATATTCTGTAATTTAGTCAACAATATCTCCTTTAGTCCTCTATTTCTTTCATTTTATTTGATCGACAACTGTTACCCCACCCTGGGGCATTTGAATTTCTTTAAAGAATTTTGTTCAAATCTCCAGCCCTTGCCTGGGTACCCTCCCCCGGGACTTACACTGATAGGTGCATAAATTATGCTGAACAAATGGTAGGTATTTAGTCTTATGTGGATCATAACAATTGACAAATAGACGAGGAACCACATATTGTTCTATTGTATTTGTCAGTATTTAAGGTTGAATTTCATGCTTCAACTGTATTTTTTCTATCAAATTTATTGGTTTTTAGCCCTTGTCTACCCCATGCCCCAGCCAAGCGAGCAAGCTAAGGGAATTCCACTTGGTTGCCTCACTATTGGATGATATACAGCGATGTACGTTATTTGGATTACATTGATTTAGGACTAAATACTTTTTGTATCATTATTTATAACATTGAAACCTGAGAGGAAATAATACAATTTTCATTTTAGGCTACGTGAAAAACTTGAGGCAAGTAACAAGTCAAGTAGAATTAAAGTCTCTGAAGTTAGAGAAATGGTATTGGCAGAAGAAAACACACTCTCACCAATAGAATGCGGGAATATTGTTAGGAAGGCTTTCCCAGATATCCAAAGAAGAAAAATACACTCTTCCTGGTACTATTATGGAGTTGGCTATAAACTTGTAAAGGGAAGAGGAGAAGATTGTGGTACTATCAACAAACATGGACACAATACCAAACACAATTTACATGCATGTAATAACAATAACACACTGGTTATCAAAAATGCACGAGAAGAGCTTAATGAATTGCAGCAGTATCCCAAGTCTTAATATTTGTATGGAGGCATTGATGCCCATAAATAAATGCAGCTTAGTTGGAGAAGGTACATTTGGAATGTGTGTTTCAGGGACATATCAGAATTTACCTGTTGCAATCAAAATCTTTAAAGGCAGTCAGACTTCCAAGTCTGTTCATCAAGAAGCTAATATACTACTGAAGATTCCAAGTCACCCCAATATCCCATTGTTGATTGGTGTGCAAACTGTCAATGGTCCTTATCCCCTACTAACAAGGTTGTGCCTTAGTGATGGTAAACCTCAGACATATTCAAGCTTTGCACAAAGTTTACAGCACACCAAGGATGTCTCATTTAATGATTGTTTTCGTCTACTGTATGAAATTGCATATGCAATAAACCATGTACATCAGCAAGAAATAATTCATAATGATTTAAAAGGTAACAATGTTGTGATAGAATACTCAGAGGGAAACAAACATGCCCTGCTTATTGACTTTGGGAAGGCCAAGACTATAAATGTAATAAAGACAGGTAAGTACATCCTTTCTTTTGAAAGTTTTTTCCACTTAGGATTAATATTAACCATATCACTCCAATTTTTAATTTTTAGCTCATTTTTAGTATTCTTTGAAAGACTGTATTCTTTGAAAGAATGATATTTTGTTATCTTACAACACACATAGTTGTTCCATGATTATAAGTTTATTAGTTTTCATGTAAGAGTCAGTATGCTAGTAATGAGTGAAAGAAACACATTGTTGATACCATGCTTGTATAGAGCAGTTTCCGCACGACTATAAATTGTTATTGCCTTATTTCCAAGTAATAATAAAACTACTCTTAGAGTGGTTTTCGTAAACCCGTGAAACAAAGTGTATCTAATGAAGTGTAATAGTCAAATGACAAAAAAAGAACACAATGGTATTAGAGTGTACCAATTAAAAGTGTATTTATTTAGATTAAAGTGTATTTCACGGGTTTATGAAAACCACTCTACTATATGGATGGCAACAATGTTGAAATTAGTGTGAAATAATAAATAACAGCCATTGTTTTGGTTTTCAAATTTGGCATTTTTTGCTACTAGATCTGAGGTCTTAATACTAATAGACCCCTTATTAGCTCAGGCTTTCAGAGGGCTGGATTTATGATATACCATTTAGTAGTTGTTTCTAACACTAAGCAGTACTAATTAGGTCTGATGAAACAATTTGTGGTTCCAGAAATTATCCATACCCTACCCACAGAGGAATTTTGAATTTCCGAGGGGTGGGGGAAGTTCGAGAAAGAACAAAGTTACAGAGTTTGTATGGAAGAAAGTTGGAATTTCCAGGGGGAGGGGGAGGGGGAGGGTCTTTGAAAAAATTCCTCTGTGGGGAGGGTATGGATAATTTTTGGAACTACATAATACACAATCAACTATTTAGTACCACATTCTTTACAAAATATGTTGCGTACTTTTTCACAGCCAGGGTCAGTGTTTGCATTTTACAATGCATGAACACAGAATTATAAAATTCATAATTGTTATTAAAGGTACATCACAAACTGAAATATCAAAATAAAATTGAAAGCTAAATGTATATATGACAAGCAAAAGACTTTATGGATTAACCAAATATATTTTCACCTAACAACCTTGTTGGGAATTAAAATAATCACAAGTACTTGTTATTGTATTGCAGGTCAAATGAAGCTTAAGCTTTTGACAGAGCAAGAGAGGAAAACATACAGAAACAATTACCCTCATGTTGCACCTGAAATCGTGAATGGTGGATATCCAAGCTATGAAACTGACATTTATTCTTATGGGTATCTATTTTGTAGTACCTTGAAATATCTAAGAAAGCATCTTGATCAATTGGGAGATCATAAGAACAATATTCTGAGCCTGGGAAAAAAACTAACAAGTCCATATAGTAAAAAAAGAATCTCCCTTAAAGCTGTTTTATCTTTTCTTGAAAGCATCAAGTTCCCATGATGGTTTTATGATAGTTAGCTATTCAACTGTACCATTGATAACACCTCATTAACTAGGTTAACAAGGTTTATTATATAATTAGTATAGGAAATCGCACGATCTCGAGTACAATTTGGAAATTAATAGACCCGAGTAATGTTTTGAAAGTTGTTGTAATTGAACGAGCCTTTAGGTGAGTGCAATTAAAGAACTTCCAAAACTTTACAAATGTGTATTAATTCCAAATTGTATGAGAAGATCGTGCGATTTTTTGTTTATAGTTCACTCAACAAAATTTCAGTAAAAAATGCGAAGCGACGCCGTTCATCTTTGTTTATTTGGCGGCCGACTTCAGTCCATTGCGCAACTAAAATGCATAAGAAAGATTAGTTCGTACAGCTTTAGAATTTTATTTATATTTTTTTTAAGTACAAAATGATAGAAAATAATTGCTTTGACATTGTTTTGGCCGTATTGCCATAGCGACGTACGGAGTACAATTAACGCTATAATTGTACTCCTCTCGACCAATCAGAGTCGAGTTATTTTGTTGAGTGTACTATAATCCACAAAATAATTATATTTCTCCATTTCAAAAAACCGATATTTTCACATGTGAAAATATCATCACCTTACGCCTTAAGTTTTTTTAAAAAAGCTTATGAAGTAGCAGCAGTAAGGGGGACTCGCGGTCACCCCTCGGAATTACACGGATATTCTCCGTGCTCACGTAACAGCGTCCGAGTCGGGTATTACTCGCGCGCTGATTCCCTTACTGCTGCTGGGTACCGTAAATGGAGGTTAAGATATCCTTTACATATAGATGGACGCCATCACGAGCATTAGAAATAAAACTGTGCGCAAACTGAGAACTCAGGTGTTGGATCGCCTGGATGCTGACTTTGCCTTTACAACGTTTATGGAGGGCGATACGGACGAGACAATGACATATGAAAGAGCAGAAAGGATAATCAATTTGATGCCTGAAGGTGAATACCGTTTGGAGTTAACATTTATAAAGTATTTAGACGGTGAGTGGATGATAGAAAAGCGGCGCAATCCAATACGGGCGTCAGGTAAGCAAAACCTGTTTGTGGTGAATAAAGACACCAGGCCCGGAGCACTTGAAGGAATAGACATACTGTTCTACGAAGTCGCATACCCGGTTACTGTAGTTATTTACGGCGCGTACGAGATTAAGAAACCAGACGTTAAGAAGCTTAAACCAATGCGACATCCCGGCAACTGCGTAGGGAAGTTAGTAAGAGAGTTCTTCGAAGATTCCTCTCGGGGCGGTAAACTTACCCTAAAAAGAAGAGAAGCCATCCAGAGATGGGAAGATGCTACTCGTAGGGCTGGAGCAACTATTGACAACATCAAGAAGTTAGAAACTGCGTTAGAAAGGCGCATACACGTGAAAGACATTACCGACGGCTTTATTTACCCAGGAACGCACAAATACGGAGGCAGAGGTGCTCCTATAGTCATTTATCAGCACAACGCACACGCATGGAGAGAGTTAAGGTTTCCTAAAAAGAAGGAGACAAAGGTCTATAAGAAGTCACCATTGACAGAATTAGTTCATGAGAATTCCATATGGTTAATGGACGCGGAGGGAAGTCAGTTTATGACCCAAGATGGTACTTTATACCGACCGGAAATGGAACACCTGCGCATACAAAGTGCATGTGAATCCCTTGGTGAGGACTTCTCAGACGAGGTCCTCAGCTCTCGTAGTTTGGACTTCTTGGCGGCCAAGAAGAGGAATGGGTGGAAACCTACCCCAAAAGAGTTCGGAGACATAGCTAAAGCCTGTGTAGAGCATGGTCACGGTGGTCTTTGGAACATGGAGTACGAAGAAGACGAGTACGTGTCTCTGGATATGAAACACTGTTACCCTGCAAGTTTTAAAGGTCTAGGGGATTGTAAGGAATATTACGACCGTTACGGACATCCAGACTCCCAATTCTTCCGCGTTTCGTTAGACGGTCACTACGACGCCCCAGCAACTGGATTCGTACGATTAACGTCTTGGAAGTTGGCTAAAGACTTACATCCCATAATTTACGCGTGGTACGGGAAGCATCTACAAGAGAAAGAATGGATACCCATACCCCTATTGAAGTTCTTTGAAGAGCGCAAGCTTTTAAAATACACAGCGCATGAAGCCATACTTTGTCACAGCGCCTTTCCCAAATGGTTACCAGAGCATAACCCTACGGCCCGAATTGTCATAGGTAAATTCACCCAGGGCGCTAAGGAGGGAGAAAAACACATGCAACGGCGCTTAATAACAGACGAAGGTGAGTTGAGTTTCCTCATAAAACGTGCCCATGACCAAGGAACCATGGTATCCGTGGAGAAGTGGGACTATTTCATAGAAGCCGAGCAAAAAGAACGCAAATGGAATGCTTTGTGTTACTACCAGGACCATCGACCGCAGTATTACCATCTGCGTGCCAGCATGTTAGCCTACGCGCACATTAACCTTCTCGCGATGCTGCTGCGGTTCGACAAAGAAGACATTCCGCGTGTAGCCACGGATTCTTTGTACGTGAAACCGCACGTCTTAGAAAAGATGAAAGAATTCTACACAGAAGACGAGTTAGCGGAAAGCGGCCAATGGCGCGTCAAAGACGAAGAGATCAAAGCTTGGAGAGGCCGCGTAGAATATCACGGCGAGCACACCCAGGGTTCCGTAACGCCTACCAAAGAGCCACTGCCCTCAGTTGCGGACCCTATTTCCTACCAACGCTTCTCGTACCTCTACGGTACGGGAGGTAGCGGTAAGACGACGCGCGTGTTAGAACTCTTTCCTAAGATAAAGGTGCTAACGCCAACGCACCGTTTGGAACGAGAACTCTGCGAAATGGGCCACGACGCGCAAACGTACCATAGCTTCTTTCGTTGGAATGGACAAAAATGGGTACCAGAAGCAATACATGACATACCTCCGGTGATACTTTGGGACGAAATTTGCACCGTGCCTTTGGAAATCCTGCAGGAGTTCGTAGAATTCCTTCGCGGGAAATGTCAGGTGGTATTTGCCGGGGATCCCTGTCAGCCGCCGCCAATAGCTGGAGAAATGCCCCACGAATGGTTTAAAAGAAATGGCAGACTATGCGGAGGAAATCAACACAGATTACCGCAGTAAGGATCAAATAAGAAACCTGAAAGCGGAATTGAGGGGCCTCAGTGACGCAGAGCAATGCAAGACGCTGCGCAATCGCGTACGAGCGAAGTCCTACGAGGACTTCCTTTACACATGGCATCCAAAGGATCTGGTGCTGAGCAGCAAACGCGCAGCACAGTCTCGCATGCAAAAGGATTTCTAAACATACACCGAGAGCGCTTCCCTACGCATCCCGTACCTGTTTGCTACAAACCCCACGACACCCGCATGCAAAAAAGAGACGTCTGGGTACCTGGTACCGACATCCAACTGCAGAACGCAGTAACGCACGATAAAGCCTGGGTACCCATAGAAAAGGTGGAAAGAATTACCTCCCATCCAGACTGGCGCTTGGGCTATTGCATGACAGTCCACAGCGCGCAAGGGCTTACCATAAAAGAAACCTTATGGATCATAGACCAGCGGCTGTGTTGGAGCAACCTTATCTACACCGCCGTAAGCCGCGTAGAATATGCCAAACAGTTAAAAAGAGCCTGGGGGCCGCAACTGCGTTACGATAAGACGCCAGAGGACGTAGCCAAAGAGAATATCGCCAAAGAACTCCTTCGCTACAAGCGGCACGACGAAGCAAAAAACATGAGTCGAACCTATGGCGTGACCGATCGTCTATAAGAAGAAGTGGGCAAAGGCTGGTGGCCAAAATGTTACCTAAACCTCGACTTGGATTTTGACCCAAAGGGACGATTCAGCCAAGTTTTCTCCCGTGTATCGCATAATAATACACGCGGCCCCATTGTTAGAGAACGGAGATTTGTGACATGCCCTTAGAGGTGTAAT